>OY743185.1:8343234-8933234 GCA_963555705.1 Ligustrum vulgare
AGCTACATATGTCCAATTGTAACTTTACTATTACATCCCTTTTATGCGTATATTTACGGGTCGATTCTGAATTACATTGAATCTTTAAAGAATTTAACGTTATTTGTGGGATCTTGGATGCCCCTTCTTGGAAATTTCATCTTCTATATTTGATCTTGCGTGATTTCTATCTTTCTAGAATTCAATCATATTCTAGAGTAATAAAATTTGTATGATTATCTTTATCTTGCATTTTATTGCATCAGAATACTTCATCATTTGTCTCGTAATTACCTTATTTAAAAGTCACATGCTTGTCGATTTCAATTTTCAAGTGATCTATTTAAAGATGATGTTGGTTGATGTGTCAACACTATTGATACATAAATATGGTATAGGACTGGAATATATAGACACACTCTCCCCTGTTTGAGACCCATTATTTCAACTAACGTGGTTTGTAATATTAAAGTTTTGGAGAATGTGTGATTAAAAAGTAGGAATTCTTTTTTTGGGTTAATGTGTAGATTATTTTATTGATAGGAAAATGCTTTTGGCCAAATAATGAAGTTTTGAATAATGGGTGCCAATTACACCTCCTATTTTATGCTTGTTTGGTTTTGCTCTTCTTTCTACCCATCCATCCATTGCATGCATTAACTATTGCATTTTCTATTCTTTGTCAGATATTGCTAAATTGGCTCAAAGTGTAAAAGTGAGACAAAGGTTTGATTTTGTTTCGTGTTTTTAACATTTTTTTTGTCGAAATATTTTCTCTTAATCACACTCCTTTCTTAATCCTGGTATCCAATGTATTGTCTATAAAAATGCTTGATCACCATTAGCTCTATTGTCATCTTTATCCCCTGAAATTGGAAGCCATCGTAATTCGTAAATAATTAAATACTAGAGATCTAAAAAATATCAGATAAGTAGGATGGAGACATTGAGAGCTTGATTTGGTCATGCTTCCACTTGATCAGAGGTGAAAGAGCTGCACATTTAAGTTATGGATTCAGTTTATAACTGATGGACGATGTGCTTCGAATAATTCTCTCAAAATCTATCTTGTTATGCATGTATGACATCCTGGAATGCATTTATATGCAAAATGGTAGTAAAAACTGCAGTTTACCTGGGTTTGTAACTAATCGGTTTTTCTACAATGTTTGGAAATAAACCCAAAGTTTTTCCAGATTTGTTGACATCAATCAGTAGGACGATTTGTTGCATAATAAACGTTTCTTTTACAAGCTCCGTAATCTTTTTGACTATCCCTTTATGCTGATTAATTCCAGGGTTGTTGCTACTGCCATTTTCTACATGAGACGTGTTTATGTCAGGTGTGTTATCACTGTTCTTTAGTGACAATAAGAATTGTATTATTAGCGATCTATATTGTTGCTTGAAATTCCCTTGCATCTTATGTTTTAAGCAAACATTATGTCAATGAAGGAATTTTTTTTTTCTTTTTTTTGTATGTTGAACTGAATATATACTCAAGTTGAATTTCACTATAATCACATTTTCAGGAAGCATCAGCATCCTTTTTCGAGGGTCAAAAAGTGATTACATATTTCGTTAATGCACCAGCGGATAAATTCCTTTGAAAATTTTGAAACTGCTGAATTATCCTTTTCATTTTTGTATTGTCAATTCTAATATATAAAATTGAATCTTCCATATTTAGTTTTGTTGTCAGTGACAAACTTTGAGAATGTTCTTGTTTTGTACATGGCTTTGTGTCAGTACCTATCTTCTAAAGTCTGCACCTTTGAGCATTATCCATTATCTTGTTTACAGAAAAAGTATGACTGAATATGATCCTCGTCTGGTTGCTCCGTCTTGCTTGTACTTGGCATCAAAAGCAGAAGAAAGCACAGTGCAGGCCCGACTTCTTGTATTTTACATCAAGAAACTATGTAATTGCTCGTATCTTTTTTATCCTCTATAAACCATCTGCTGTGTATGTCTTTCTTTTTCTTCTTTTATGATATGTTATCTGGGCTCCATGACAAGTGGCTAGAGCTGCCATTTTACTTTTGCAGATTCCGATGAGAAGTATTGGGTTGAAATAAAGGAGATACTCGAAATGGAAATGAAAATTTTGGAAGCCCTCAACTATTATTTAGTTGTTTTCCATCCTTACCGTGCACTGTCCCAGTAAGTATATCTTCAACTATGAATTTTATACTATAACGCTATTGAGGAAATGGGACTTCATTCTTTCAGAGTAAACATCTTACTGTTCATTCATAATATGCCTTGACATTCTCCTATAGCTAAAACAACATATATATATGTAAATATGAGAATCCGATTTCAAACAATCTTTGACAATTCAATTTTATAAATTGCTTTGCACAAGAATATGGGCATTCACTTAGACTGTATCAAATAACAATGATATATGTTATCTGTAATTTGATTTATGAGATGCATTTCATTTAATTTCCCTTCAATTATTTTTATTTTTTCTAACAGCAACTTCCAATTATTAGGTTGCTTCAGGATGCTGGGATGAACGACGCAACACAGTTGACTTGGTAACAAACTCATCCCAAGTCTGCTTCCTAACTTAGACATGGATAACTAGCTGACGAGTCTATTATGTTCCCTTGATATGCAAATGTAGAAGTATAAATAATCCTAATAGTTTTCGCTCCGTTTTAGTACTTATTGCTGGAAAGCTAAGTGATTTGTGGATTAGACTTTAGAGCATGTATGTTTAAACTTAAAAACTTCACCAAGTAAAATAAGTATATAAGCTTTAAAATAAATGATTTTCAATTAATTAAGTTAATTAATTTGAAGAAAAGAGAGACTTGTTTTCAAAATAACATTTTTACTTGAAACTAAAAAGCAAAGCGCGTTTGAAATGTATGAAAGCAACTTTTACTGGCTTATTCAAACATGCTTCTAACTCCTAACATTTAGATTTTCTACCTTCTAATAACAGATTTTCTTTTAGTTTTCGGGCTCTCTTCCTAGCCATTTTTCAGTTACACATATTTTATTCAATCTGATTGTCATACTCTGGTATTTTGAACCTTATAGGGGACTTGTCAATGACACTTACAAGATGGATTTGATTTTTATACACCCTCCTCACTTGATTACATTGGCTTGCATATACATTGCTAGCGTGCAAAAGGATAAAGAAAATACAGCCTGGTTTGAAGAGCTTCGAGTGGATATGAATGCGGTAAGTCATCTAAGCTAAGTTTCTAAGGTCATTTTTACTTTTTTGATGAACCATAATTTCTTGGAATACATATCATCAGTTTGTGGATTCGATTTATGAAACAAGGAATACTGAAAAAACTAATTATCATTTGTCAGCGGTTAATCTATATTTGTCCCATAGCCTTTTTATTCCCTATATTGAAGAACACACTCTGATTGCAAGTGAATTTAATCGGAAAATTCCAATTCAGCTTACTGAAATTAATTTTGCCGTCTAAGGAAAATATCCCCAGAACAACATCATTGACCATAGTATCTTGCACACGCCCTCATTTTTATGCTTGGGTTATAATGCATTTTAAGGACCAACTTAGATGCAGTATTTTGGTGTATCTGTAACATAGCCTATGTTTGGTAGAGATTAAAAATTTTGGGTCTCACAAAATATATGATTGAAATCAATTGTTGACTTTGACTAAAATTAAAATCTGGATTATAGTCCTTAAAAAACATGAGCATAGTAAGAAAGCTCCATGCGATGTACCAAATGTTTCTAGAGTTGTGGAGCGTGCTTTCTTTTGTCTAACAATTTCACATACTATCATTTTACAGGTAAAAAACATTGCGATAGAGATATTGGATTTCTATGACAGCCACAAACTGATTACAGATGACAGAGTTAATGTAGCCATGAGCAAGCTTGCAAAATAATGGATTGATATATATGATTTCTATGGCATGTTTGATAGACCAAAATAGACAAAGCTAGATTATATTGGCAAAACAAAGTTAAAATCTTGTATTTTATCCCATGACGAGATTGACTTAGAAAATAGATTTCATTTCAACCCATCTATTACTTAAATTATGCTAGTCTATTAAATCTCCATTCGATCCAATGGAAGTTATTTTGCTGTGGTTTCTTTCGAGTTCCTGTGGTAATTGGGGTTCTTTTTGCTGTGTATTCGGCCACTCCAAACGCAGATAAAGTTCCAGCAATTGAGATGGAGGGGCTAACAAAGAGGTTTTAGTAAAAACTCCGTTCACTTGTACTTCCTTGCTAATGTTATGATAATTAAAGGTCGAGATACTGTTAGTCAAGCCATTAACATGACTTGTGAGGTACATAGGATATGATTGAGTTAAAGTTCTAAGTATGAGTGTTGTAGATAGTTGGATGTGAGAGATGAAAGTAATTGACACGGGAGCTTCCTTGTTCCTTAGGACTAGTTTCATCCTATCTTCAATATAAAATGAAAGTTGTGTAAAATAGTCTATTATATATTTATTTGAATATGTCTACTTGAAGTAGATGCTAACGATCAAACTTTGATCTTTCTACTTGTGATTTTCACGATTTCAATGAATTATATAAAATTGCAGTATTATTAATTGACAATATGAACACTTGCGTTGATGTCTAGTGAAGGGTTTCGTGCGAGTAATAATTTGTCAATAACTATACATGGATTAGGAGCCATGTAACATATGGTAATACAAGATTAAAGAGCCCAACATGGATAGATTAAGGTTAATCTTTTCACTTTTGTGTTAGAACTTCAACTAAAAACGTAAAAAGTACACTGCGTTCTTATGTGAAGGACTTGAATATGGTTATTATCAATCTAAAATTAATAACTAAAAGTTGTATTTGATGTCTTCTACGTCTCATTACATTTTTCGAAGCAACTTTTAAAACCACACTTTTACCCCCCAAAAAACCCACATTCTTTGTTTATCGAAATACAGACATCACAGAGATGGTTTTTACATAAAAAATGTCATTAAACTCGGTAGATAGTGATTAGCGTATGTGTTGTTTAGCTCTTACTAATAATTATAAGGGGATCAAATAAAAGTGTAAGAGACAAACCTCTTGAGACAATGGACCAAAAATGAGCATTTTGCACTAAAAAGGCTTAATTTACAAGATGCATCCAAGAGATGCAAGCACACAAATTAATTAGGGATATTATAAACAAATTTAAGATAGGAAAATTACATCTCTGTTTGGAAGTTTTGATTTGTTAGTTCTTCTAAATGTATACAACTACTATTTTGAATTTCTTAACTACCGCCTTAACCTCGTAACCGATTTAAAGTAACTGCTATTTACTTCCTTACATAACCTACAACATTGTACTAGCTGCATATATTCTCAACAATCGTCCACATTATAACAACTGCCCACAATGGCTCCAATGAATTACCTTAGATCGTGGGTTGAATCGGAGAACTATCTCTCTGCTTTCATTTTTTCCAATGCTTTAATCGCCTTGACATTTGTAACTTAGGTCTTCAAGTTTGGACTTTTATATTGAACTTTTGAATTGAGTATTTTTATACATTAACAAATGGTATGCGCTAGGGTCGACTTGCTTGCACAATAATGGATTTTAAGTGCATGATAACGTACAACTTGTGACGTTCTGATGCGTAACCCTAACGTAGAGCAATAAAAAAAATCCAAAAATATAAAATTTTAAAAATATGTTCATCATAAATAAACTAATAAAAATCCAAATGTCGAAATTCAATTGTAGTCAACGTCTTCCCCAGAAAAAGGAAAGAACAAAAGAAAACTACACAAACATGAGAATCAAAACTGCAAACGAGTGTATCGTGGTAACAATTAATAGTCAATCTACGCTATAAAACTATCTTTTCTGTTCCCACTGGGTAACAATTCCTATATATTACACATCAAAATTGTAATTTTAATGTAGTATAAAACACCACCACAAATCCTCTGCTCTGCTGCAATCCCCATAATTGCTCAAATGATTTAGATGTTGAAATGATATCTCTTGCTCTTGATGATTGCCTTTGAAATGGAACAAAATCCACACATCAAGAAACAGCAACTCTTTTACGAATTACGAACAACAACTCGCGAAAACATACCGAACGATAAATTTCTCACTTCATTCCAGAGGAGGATCTTTATCATCTGGGAGATGTAGGCCGCGAGAAAAGTTTTTGTCCGACTTCCATCTCACCCGAGAATCTGTTCTTGACTGCAGCAACAATCGGAACTCAAATCTCTCGAGCTGACCAGGATTGACAGTAACGCCATATTTAAGTTTATGAATCCATGACCTAAAGACCGGTCTAGAAAACACTGCAGATTCCAACTACTATATTTTAACACACTAGTCTCTAAAGCTTTATATTTTGAACTTTAAAGTATAAAAAAATTTAAATGATTTTAATATATGATTTTATTTATGATTTTTGTTCGTTCATAGCCCCCTACTCCAATTTGGTATCAGAGTCATTTGGTAGATCTAAATGATAAATATCACATAACAAAATATAAAAATGAATACAGAATACATACGTTTAGATTTATAATTATACATACACTAATACTACCTGATAATTATAAAATAGAAATCTTAAGAACCTTAAAGGATTTAAAAAAAGACATAAGAAGAGATATATATATATATATATATATATATATATATATATATATGTTAAAATCTATAGAAAAATTTTCTGAATATAATATAATGATATATAAAGAAACAAAATGTCAGTCAGAACTTATATTAGAACATATTAAAGAAATGTTCTAAAGACAGAATTCCCATAAATAAAATTTGAAAAAAATAATAATAGAAAATATTAAACTACTAGTTGGATCTTATCAAATAAAAGGAGCCAATACAACCATGTTTTAACCCTTAAACTCATGGGGAGAATCTTATGAATTTCTTATCATACAGTTAAATTGGATAAAGTGCCTTTTTATGGCAAACATATAAAAATATAAATGTGCAAGATATAATAGCTATTGAAGAGTTTCAACAATTAAATATTCAAGATAAAAATATTAAAGAAAAATTACAAAACAAGCTAACAATACAATTTCAAGAATTAAAAGACATGATAGGAGTAGCTAAAAATAGATATGAAGAGATTTTGAAAGAATTTCAAAGAAAATCAGGAGAATTAATTAATCAATATAAAATAATAATAATTGTAGAAAAAATAGAAAAATTAAGTGAAAAGATAAATAATGAAAGAATCATATCAATAGAAGAAAGAATCATGAGAATAGAAACAAAGATATATAATATGTATGATGTAGCGACCGAGAATTTTTACGCAATTTAATAATTATTTCAAAGTTTCGAAAAGTGTACCGCTGCGATCTCACCCATTTATAAGTTAAAGTTACGACGTGTTCGTCTAGTCAAGTCGAGAAATGTAAAGTCAATTCGATTTTAATTAAATTCCGAATTTCTAAAATTTTATTATTTTAATTATTTATTTTAATTATTATTTTCAAAATCATTTTAAATTCCAAATTATGTCAAGCTCGTTTTTATCAGATTCATTTCCGACCCCATTGATTCACGCGTATTATTTTTCTCGAATTCCGTACCTTGCTTGTCAAGTCTTCCAAACCATCCAATCAACCCATACCTCCCACCAACAACATCCAATCTCATACCCAATCAAAACTCACCAACCTCTCCAATTCAAACCATCTTCACCAGCCTCTCTTCTCCCTCATTCCTCCTCACCATGACCGACCCTGCAACCAGCCCAACTCCACCAGCACCACCAATCATCATCATCACCTCCATGCCCCAACTCCGTTCGAACCCACAATCCCAGTAGTCAAACCACATTTCCACAAACTGCAAGCATATTCACTTCACACGCCTGCCACATTGCATTCCAGCCAAACCAATCTCCATCTCCAGCCACCAACATCTACAGATCACAAACCATCGCTACAACCACCAAGGCTTGAGCAGCCACCATCGCACTAGCTCCAAACTGCCACAACGCCACAGTCCAACCACCAACCTCCACATTATCCGGCCAAGACTCAAAAGCCAGCTGACTCAATCAAACCTCCACCAAGAACCCTTCACCATCAAAGAAAACCACCCAAACTGCCCCTGCACCCAAGCTCCATTGAACCCCAGTCCACTGCCATAGACAACCGCCACCACCACCGCACGCAACTAACTCCAAAGACACACCCCAAACTCAAAAATCAAAACCCAAAAACTGAGAAGAATCGAAACCCAGTTACTTGCCTCAACCACCGCCGGAAAATCGCAGCTCCAAGCCTCGATTTCACTTCAGTTTTGCACCCATTTCTCGCACCTAAACCGCACAAAAACCTAGCCTATTGCACCCTCACCCGTCGCCGCACCCAGCGCCGGTGTTGCGCCGGCGAAATCGCCGTTGAAGGATGGATTCGCAAGTCTCGACCTCCGTCTCTCGCTTCTCTCTCTCGTCCGCTCTTCTGATCTGAAATGAAGAGAGAGAAGATATTTTTATTTTAATATTTTGATTTTCGAAAATTTCACCTTAAGCCCCCAAGTTTGAAAAGTTATTCAATTCAGTCCTTATAGTTTTAAAATTATCTTTTCAGCCCTTGAATTCTTTAAATGATTTTAATCGGCCCTCATTCTTAAAATCACGTATTTCAAGCCCTACAGTTTAATATTCATTTTGAGCTTCGACCCAAGTTTTGAAAAGTATCAATTTTAGTCCCTCAACTTTCAAAGTATTCATTTTAGTCCCTCAACTTTTAAATCATCAATATCAGTCCCCAAATTGTAAATTTATCATTTTAACTATAAATTTCAAAAGACTAATTCGACTTAATCTTCTAATTGGCTAGACGAAGCGTACGGAGAATTAAAGAATTGAAGTCATTTCCCGCTCAACTTTGCACTCGTCAAATTTAAGGTAGACTCGCCCCTATTAATTGATTTAAATTATGATTGCATGTGAATGTGTATGTTATGTGACTTGTGAAAAGTCATTTTTATGAAAACGAGCCTGTATTCCCTCGTCAGGAATAATGATGATATGAATATGATATGAGTATGCGGGCAAGATTGGGAAAAGGCCCCTTGAGGGAGCCCAATCCGCTACAAGATAAATGATGATGTTATGCATAACATACGTGCCTTATGTGCACGAGACGAGTAGAGCAACCCACACCCTATGATTTCTAAAGAGCCTATGATTTTCAAAAAGAAGCCAAGTGCTTTAATGCACAAGAAGAGCAACCCACACCCTATGATTTTCTAAAGAGCCTGCATTTATGTGTTCAATTATAATGTGAATTAATTAATTGGCGATGAGTCTACTGAGTATTTCTATGAAATGCTCATGTCTATTTTCAACAACGTTTGCAGATTTCGGAGAGGGTGGCAAGTGATTGATGATTGTGGCAATAGTCGTTAAAGGGTTGAAAGTCTTACTTTAATGATTTCTGTATTTCCAACCATGAGAAAATTTTGAGAATTTCAGTTATTTGAGAAATTATGACTTTGTCAACTTCTTTACAATATTAATGGCTCGATTATTATTTCGAATTGTTTCATAAATGTTTTCAATTTTATCGACCATTACAATTTATTTAATGTTGCCAAAAATGAGTTTCAATTATTTCTTCCGCTAAAATATTATTTTAAAAGTTAGATCAGACAATGACGTGGTGAACCGGGTAATTAGAACTCGGGGCGCTACATATGATAAACTATTTAAAGTACAAAAACCACAAATCACTAAACCAAGAGCATAAAATGTCAATAAGTGAATGTTTTGAAGAGCTAAAATTATTAATAAAATCATTAATAAATGATATCCAAGAACTTAAAAATGAATTAAAAGAAGCAAGAGATGACATAAATATATTAAAACTTGAAATTAGAGAGTTAAAAGAAAATAAAAAAATAAAGATAAAAAGATAGACAAAAAATTTATAGAAAAAGAAATGGTTAGAATGGGAAAGAAACATTTTGAACAAGAAAAAATTGTAATAGAATCTGGAAGCGTGGATGATGAATTTAGAAAAAATATATTACCAAAAATACTCGAAGAAGAATTAGAATTACAAAAATTCATAGAAAAACTTAAAGCTGAAGAAAAATAAAATAAAGATGGATGAAGAATTAGACTTACTTATAGAAAATTTTGATCAATTAAGTCTAGAAAATTTAAGTGAATACCAAGTTTTAATGAATACTGGAGGATCATCTAATCCAGCTCCAATAGGAACTTCTAAATTATCAGATCAAGATGAAAGTTATGCACCTTTATATAGCAAACCACATAGAGAATATTATGATAGAATTAGAGATAAACAACCACCTAAAGGGAATAAGTACAAAGATAGATATAAACCAAATGATAATTATGATAAACCTATTAATCATGGAGGAACAAAATTGGATTTAGACTGTAAAATAGGCACTAAAAAAGCCTTATTAACCTATACAGATTCAATGATATTATTCTTTTTATATAATAAAGATGATACATGAGAAAGTACTGAAAGAAGAATAGACTTCCTAGTTTCATCATTTGAAGGAAATGTTAGAAATTGGTGGGGGAGAAGTTAGTAATGATACAAAAACTTTAATAAGAAGAAATGTCCAAACAGAAATAATAAAATCCGATAGAAAAGGTATAGAAAGGTTAACAGAGTATATTTCAGATGAATTCATAGGAGAAAATTGGATAGGTAATGCTGAACGATAATCGGTAAGAGAAAAAGATGATGCTAGAGTTAGATTGATAAACCTAGCAATATGTGATATGTGTAAAATTAAAGAATATACATGTCAATTTAAAGAATATTATTATGTGCAATTTTATAGTAATGAAAATCAAGAAGTATACCAAGACATGTATTACAATAAATTGCCAGGTTCATGGGGAAAATATTTTAAGATAGAATTTGAACTATTTGCTAGAGATAACCCTGAAATTCCTAGAACACTAGTATCAAGAATAAAATTTCTATTCGAAAGATTAGTATATACATGTCAACAAAGACAATTATTGAAAAAATCAGGAAAATTGACTAGGATATGTTGTAAAGATTTGGAAAAACCTATACAATGGGAATGTAATCTTGAAAGAAGAAATACTAAGAGAAAATATAAAAATAAGAAGTTTAAAAAATTCAGAAAATTTAAGAAAAAATATATAAAACCTAGAAGAAGGTATTATAAAAGAAAATATAATCTAAATAAAAAATAGAAAAATAAATCTTATAAAAAGGATAAAAGTCAATGTAAATGTTGAAATTGTGGAAAAATTGGACATATAAGCCCTGATTGTACCAAGAAAAAAGTTAAACTATTACAAAAAGAATATTTAGAAATAGCAAACGAACTAAGTGAAATATCTTATATTGAAGAATATTATGATCAAGAAGTTTACATAAGTGAAACAGATTCAGAAAGTAATGATTCAAAATCCGAATAGAGAAATAGAAGAAATAGAAAACAATAACATAGATATACAGGAATATGAAGGAATTGATGGTTATGGATTAAAAGTGACATTTGACAATAATAAATATAACAAAATACAAAAACTATCCTTAGATTTAAAAGTTGGAAAATGGGAAATTTTAGACAAGATATGGAGAAGAGAAAAGATAGCAATAAATGAGAATCATAAAATTGAAAAAGCAATAGACGTTAGAACAACTTAAGAAACACATAAATTAAATATTTTAACAAAAAATACAGTTACAAAATTATTAACAAAGATTAACAAAAAGCAAAGTGAAAAGATTTAATATGTTTATCTTGCAGGAATACAAATAATGTTAAAATCCTTATTCAGAGAAGGAATATATTCACATTTGATTGTAAGTTTACGTGATGGAAGAATAATAAATTTGAAAGATAGTCATTTAGGAACGATAGAAGGAAATCTTGCATGTAAAAAATTAATATTTACATGCAAAAAATAAATCTGAAATCATAGAATTAAGAGAAGAAGAATATCCTGATCATAAAATAACATTTGAAGATGAAAGATTAATCAGAAGATCAAGAAGTCTAACTCTACCTAATAGAAGACATTTAGGAGAGGTTAGTAATACAAGAGAAATAAAATTTCATAGAAATGCTGAAAATGTGAAAATAGAAGAATAATACTTCAATGAAAAAGAACATATACAAGGATCAAATATATTAATAGATACAGGAGCCTGTGAATGTCATAGAGCATCAAATAAAAATAAATGATTAATAATCCATAAAACTGAACCATATACATATATCAATTTTGGTGGACAACCACATACTACAGAATTAGAAGTTAAGGTACCAATAAAAATAGGAGGAATTAACATTTTAATACCATGTTACATAGACAACATTTTGGACATAGGACCTCATATACCATTAGGAATGAGTTTCTTAAATGGATTAGAATATTACAGTATAAAAAGAGAATGATTATATATAACACATAATAGCCAAACTATATTATGTAGAAAGGCTGAATGAATAATTAAATAAGCTTTCCATTAGTCGTTTATATACAAGTTTCTATTGTGAAAACAAATATAACAACATGTGCATTAATTGATACAGGAAGTGATATATCAATATTTAAAAGTTTTTTAATAAAAAATCATGGAATATTAATAATACGATAAAAATAACAGGGGTTATAGGAGAAAGTATCCATATAATTAATAGTGCTGATAAAGTTGAGATAATACTTGGAAGTAAGCAAGTAGTAATAAACAAAATATATAGTTATGATAAATTAGAATGTGATATATTACGAGGAAATGACTTTATCCAACATTTTCAATATTACAAACAAAATAATTATATGATAATGTTACAAACACCATGTGCACATTATTAAAAATACCTAGAGAATGTAGACCTTATAGAGTTCAGTCAGCCCAGCGTAGTGATAAATGGGAGAAAAAACCAATTACACAAAACGAGATAAAAAATAAAAACATAAGATATAAAAAAAGTCTTAAAAACATGAATAAAAATAAGTATATAGAAAATCATAGAACAAGTAGAAAAGGTTTATGGAGAAAATTCATTATCATTTTGGAAATCTTATCTTCCTAAAGCCAAAATAGAATTAACAGAAAATGTTATTATAAGGGTTAGACCAATTATATATATCATACAAGATACACAAGAATTTAAAACTCAAATAAAAGAATTACTTGATCAAAAATTTATTAGACGTAGTAATGGACCCCATAACAGTCCAGCCTTTATGGTAACGAAACATTCTGAACAAATAAGAGAAAAAACTAGAATTGTTATAAATTATAAAGAACTAAACAAATATACTAAATTTGATGGATACTTTTTATCAAAAAAGAAGGTTTTTGGCAAATCAAAATGGAAGAAGATAGCATCCAATATACGACATTTAGTACACCCCAAGGCAAGTATGAATGAATGGTTATGCCATTTGGTTTAAAAAATGCACCACAAATATATCAAAGAAAAATGGATAACATATTTAGAAAATTTAATGAATTTTTAATTGTTTACGTTGATGAACTATTAATATGCTCTCATAATAAAGAAGAACATAGAAATCATTTAATAAAATTTATAAATGAATGTAAAAAAGAAGGAATTGTTCTTTCAAAAAAGAAAGTAATAATAGAAAAATAAGAAATTGATTTTCTTGGATTGTCAATAGATAGAAAAAGAATAAAATTTCAAACTCATATATCTAAAAAGATAAAGAAAAAAAATTCAGATAAACTAGAATAAAAAAATACAAAAATTCTTAGGATGTTTAAATTATACAGAAGGATTTATTGAAAACCTTTCGAAAAAGAGACATAAAATCTAGATTTTACTTAGGAAAATAAATACTAAAGGATGAAGTGACGAACGTACGAAAATTGTTAAATCACTTAAAGAAGAATGTACAAATTTACCAAAATTAAGATTACCAGATGAAAAAGATAATCTAATAGTAACACTGATGCTTCAGATAAATATTGGACAACAATATTAAAAATAGATCTTAATAAAATTTGCAGATATTCTAGTGGAACCTTTAACCAAGACGATGAAAAAGAATTATTAGCAATTATTAGAGGAATAAAAAATTTCTCATTGTTTTTATTATCAAAAAAATTCATTATTGAAATTGACAATTCTCAAGTTGCAGGATTAGTAAAAAATAACTTACCATCAGAACCTCAATATAGAAGGCTTGATAGATGGCAAACCTATTTAGCATTTTACAATTTTGACATAATTTATATTAAATGAGTTAATAATTATCTTTCTGATTTTCTAAGCAGGATTATAGAATTTGCAGATGGATGATATCAAAGAGGCGTTGATGGACGCTAAAGTGCGAATGAACTTCCTCATAGAGGAAGCTGAGGATATAAAAGATGGAATTGAACATATGGTAGAATACCTCTAATAAAATGTTAAATTATTGATGGAACTTTCTGTCTCTCATACCAAATATATAAAACAATTGAGCGACATAATTAGTGAAATTGAATCACTATTCGAGTCGTTAAATACCAAACAAGTTTTACCAAAAATATCAACAAGTACAATACAAACAGGTACATCTTCGAAAGCGGTGGTGGACCTAAAATAAAAAGAGATGAACCATGTCCGAGCCCAAAGAAGGTGGTCATAAATGAAACCAGTCCAAGAAAATTGACAATAAATGCCAAAGATAAACATACAAAAGTGATCAAAATCCAAACTGAAGAGGAAGATGATTCCCTTTTTTTTTTTTTATCAAGAGAAGACGAATATAAATTTTTTTGCCAAATTATAAATGAACTTCAGGATTGCGACTGTTACTTTATTGCATATGGAGACCATATTTACCCACGATTGATTGTTACCCAGGGAGGTGATCCCAGCATGACAAAAATGGTAGCGGATTATGGATTTCTAGATCTGATCTATCCTGAAAAAGATTTAAAAGAAATTGAAAGATTTGATAACTTATTAAAAGGAGAAAATTTCAAAATTTGTCCAAGGAAAATCAATTTACTTAAAAATTTTATTCAATTAGTCCAGAAGTTTATGGAAGAGTATACTATCCTGCTGAACACATTATTACAATTGGATATGTTGCAAAAAATTTCCAAATTGAAGTCGGGAAAAATACCAGACCTGTTTGGATACCAAACATTATCAGATCATGGTTCCGATCACGTAGAGTGTTGGGAATAAAAGTCTTTTATAACACTGCAAAAAATTTGTATGAGAAAAAAATTCAAATGCTTATGCCAATATGAAGAATGGACCCTTGTCACTAATGGAGGAAAAGAAAAATCCACCATTTTGAAAGAATATATCAACAAGTTTGATAGACACCAGATCAATGAAGGCAATACAACTTTACAAGAAGCATGCATTGCCAGGAATTACCCTGTATGCCAACAAAAATGATGGACAGTTGGAATCTGCTTTTACAAAAGAGATGCCGACAAAGATGGAGGAGATAAAATGGAATCTGCTTTTTGAAAAATGACAAAACAGCACCATGTAAGGACCATGTGAAGTTGAAAACAATCGAGGGACAGGTGTCCCTATGATGTGACCTAAAGTATGAATAATTGAGTCTGATATTATTGAATAAGTGATGTAAGCAGTGACAAAATTGTATCCTATGTAGTATTATAATAGAGGCCTTCGGGCTAGGAAAAGGTAGAGATCACTTGAGCACTTAACTTGTGAAAAAGCCAAAGAAATCTTCTGTCTTTGAAAAATCCTCTTACCAGTCTTGTATCAATACTCATATTATCAACAAAATTTAGATCAATTTTCCAGAATTTTATGAGTTTCTAAATTTCTATCTTCTGAATCCTATTTCTTATAAGAAGATATATTATTAAGAAAACTCCATACACTCTGTCCAGAAATATTTTCCATCAAAGTGTTATACAGTGAAGGCATGAAGTCATGTGTGGCTAATAACCCATGAAGGCAGGAGGCCGTTTAAGGGTATGATAGTAGGTCTTGTAAGCTTGAAGGTCACTAACATCACAAAGAAAATATAAATGTACAAAGAACAGGAAGAGATGTTAGTATTCTTAATAAATCTATCTTCGTGGAATTAGGAGGAAGAAGAACTTTTTGAAATATCTTGATACCATGGAAGAATTTAGAATTATTAAGTTTAATTATCAAAATAGTCCTTATAAAGATGAATATCACAAAATAATTGAACCATTATTTATGTATAAACAATTTACTAGATCTAACAATGAAATAAAAAAAGTTATATCATGTTTATATGCCATGTTTACTAGTTATTTTTCTTAAATTAAAGGAATTACATGGATTAGAAATTACAAAATCAATTATTTACTTCTGACTTGATAGTGATAATACTGAAATAAATAATGACTTGTATTTAGAACATGTATTCAGTAGTGATAATGATTATGATCCCATATTAGACTATGATAGTGATGGAAGAGATGAATCTTTCTTTACCAAATTTTAACAATTCAAGATAATCGTGAATGAAATGAATTATATTATGAAAAACCCCAGATCTAAGAGAGGACCATATAAGGTTAAAAAGAACGTCAAAAATAAAAAAGGAATTGAATATGAAAATGAAATTGATAAAATAAGATATCAAGAACAACTTTATGCAGCATAAGAAATATTATGAAGCTTTAAAGAAAATACGATAGAAATTTTTGCTAGAGGCACTGTTAGATCTATAATAATACAAGATATTAAAAATAGAATTGATAAATTAGAAAAGAGGAAGAAAAAATCTCAAAATATAATATTCCATTTGAACCTAGTATAGATATCATAACTGATATAGATATTTTCAATTCTCAGACATTAATTGAATTTGAAAAATTACTTGAAACTTTATAAATTATATTTACAAATTCACTGTTAAAAAATGCTAGGATATACTATTGAAGGATTGAATAATCTTTTAAGAAAAATATTTAAAAAAATGAATGAAAATGTATCCCGTTTAAAAAACATTGATGAAACATCTGAAGAATATTATATACTCTGAAAAAATTATGATCGACTTATGATAAATTATTCTAATATAGTAGACCGTAAAATGGATTTGTATAATAAGATTCAAAATAATACAAGATAAAACTAGTTTATCCTAATGACTGGATTAACTATTGAAAGAGAAATTGAAATAAAAATTGAAATTATGCAATTAATTGACAATGATAACATAAATCCAAAAGATATAAAAAAAAAACTTTGGGAAAGAATATATCGTTAGAATCCGAAGCTGAAAATATAAGAAATATATTAAATAGATGACGAACCTTACAAAATTGATAACAAGGGTAAAATTGTCAAGTACTATTCACTATTTTGTCCGTATCAGGCATTATGTATATTATGGATATGACATTATTTATGAATAGCATTATTCATTATAATAAAAGCAAGCATCATCCACTTTGTGGATGCTCCATAGGGAATCTATATCTATAATAAAAGCAAGCATCATCCACTTTGAGGATAGTTGGTAAGTGTGGATGCAAAATTTATGAAACTGATTTGGCAAGTGTGAATGCAAAGTATATGAAGTTGGTTTGCAAGTGTGAATACAAATAAGGATAGTTGACAAGTGTGAATACAAAATGTGTGTGTGTATCAGTGTATGTGTGTGTATATATATATATATTATTACGAATATATAAAATTTTTCTCATCCCTTTAATATAAAAAGAAAAACACTCCAGATGAAATTATGTATACATTCTTAACAACTTTTTAAGTTACAATTTTGATCCCAACTTAAAATTAACAAATATTTAGCTAAAAATCTATTAACCAATATTAATTTGTTTTATATGATTTATTTTTTTATTGAAAAAATATATTAATTAGCATATAATAAATAGGAATTTATATATGTCTTTATAACGTTGAAAGAGTCAAATGATTTTTTTTCTACATTTTCTAATACATTTTTAACTTATTAAATTAAAATTCATGTTGTAAGATTTTAAGAAAATAACATAATATATTTTGTAAATCTCATACAAAATAGTTAATTACATTATTGCTATGGATGATGCGTTGACTGCATTTGATGATACGTTTAGTGCAATAGGAAATGAAATTGAAATTATTAAGGATGATTAATTTTAATACTTAACAATTGTCTATTTAACTAAAATTTGAATTTCTTGAAAAAATGAATGATAATTAATGATTGTAAGTAATGCCAATGTAGGTTAGCCCGAGACACCCCTTACCACATAGAATACTTGAATTCGAGTCTATATGTTGGTTAGGTTAAGATTTGGATCTTTTTGTATATATGTTCAAAAAATAATAATAAAATAATTAAAAGTAATAATAATTAAGTAATTTTCAATGATATTATGAATGACATGTTTTACCTCTAAAATTTCTATTAAAAATGTGTTTACATTTATTGCTGTTAATTAATAATGGTTTAATATCAATTATTTTTTAAAAACAAAGCAACTCCAAACCTTATGCAAATATTTGCTATTTTAGATAAAAACAATATCAATTTTTTTATGAATAACTTCATTTTATTGTGAAAAAAATTAATAATCATGTATTATTTAAATAGATAAATTGACTTTTATTATTCAAAGAATCTATTATAATTTGAAGTAGTTTTATTGTTTGTAAAATTTTAATAATTATTTTAGTATAATATTATTTTTTATGCATTTTGTATACGGGAAAAAATTATGTATAAACTTTAAAATTTTACAAATACTTATCGAAATCGATATTGTAGAATAACAACTTCCGTGCATCGCACGGGAGAAATACTAATTAGGTATAAAAAGTGATAACCGGACTTCTGCGCTTATGTCGAAAATCCTCATATTCGTAATTTTTGTACTTAGTTTTCTGTGATACACACTAGTAGTTTAAGAGAAAATTACACAAATCATACATTTAGATTTCGTTTGGTGTAAGGGAACTTAGAGGAAAATTTATTTTTTAGAAGAACGTGTGGTTGAATAGAAATTGAAAAATGTGAAAGTGAGGGAACCCACAAAAATGTGTGGTTGAAAATAAGTTTTGAGGAAAAGTTGTGTAAAAACTCCTAGACCAAATATTACTTTAGATTTGAAATTTTTAAAATTAGGTATTTATAAACTATTTTGTTAAATTAGTAATCTATATCTATATCTATATCTATATATTAATAAAAATAACTGTGATTCTGACAATTTTGACTAAATTCTTAATTTTGAAATAGAATATTAGTGTGAACGGAATATTTGGCAAAAAGTTTAAGCAAGTGTTCGGCTATAAGAAAAATGGTTTATAAACCATTTACACGCATTACATTGCTCACCCATGTGACCCACAACCATATCAAATTCAAAAAAACTGTAATGTTGAAGAATCTCTGACCACAACCCCCGCCCCTAGGCCAGTACACCCCAATTCATTTCTTCTTCTGACGAAACATAAACAGCTCCTCAGCCTTCTCGCCCCATGAAACCCACGACCTGTCAAGAAACCCGTCGGAAATTGGAACTCCTCCATTGCCGTCTGCAAGTTCGTCGAATGGATCCCTCGAATTTGAACAAGGTCAGTCGTGTTTACCATTTTTCTTCTCATTTACAGTGACCGCGGGTTATAGCAGCTGTAATTTTTTTTCCAGTTCACCCACTACCCTGCATACAACACTAGATCGTCACCCAACAAGAACGCGAAGGGAAAGGGAAAGGAGACCGTAGGTAGAGTAAGTTGGAAATGGGATGCTGAGAGGAGGGCCATGTTCTTCAATCTCTGCTTCGAAGAATCGCACAATGGGAAGCGATTTGGGGCCAGTTTTAAGAATGAAACGTGGAAGAAAATGGCGTAGTCACTCAGCGCCGCTTTTGGTGAGACCTGTATGTACACCCAAGTTCGCAACTACTGGAATGCAGAGAAAGGATTCTGGAGCATAGCCAATTCCCTTCGTTCCGCTACAGGCCTTGGTTTCGACCCGTTCAATGATACTATCTTTGCTGACGATGATTGGTGGGATGAGGCGATTAAGGTGACTACCATTATTGAACGCCATTGTTTGTGTCTGATATATTTCTTGTTCTCCAGTTCACGGATTTGGTTCTCTAGTTTACAGATATGATGAACCATTTTGCATTTCCCATTTGGTTGAGTTTGATTAGGGGAGGCAGAGATATCATTACTAGCGGTTGGTGTTTTTATTGCACATACACCTCCTTGCATTGGTTAAGGAATCCATTCAAAAGTTAATACACCGTGTGTAAAGAATTACTCTTGTGTGCTTTGTTGATGTCTCGAATCTGTACTCGTTTGATGTCATGGTAATTGCTCCTGCACAAGTCGTATATTTGCAGTGCCCTGCTAGTGATGCCATGAGGTTGTGTTTCATATGAAGTTGAGAATCCTTTTTGATTTCCACCTGCTTGTGTCACGAGATGCTACCCATTTTTTTAGGAGACGTATGTGATATTACAAGTATAGTAATTGCAATCTTCGATGGTTCTTGTGGATACTTTCTGGGAATTTTATTTTGCGTTCAATTATATATTATTGGTTCTCACAAGTTTCTTCCTTCATATAGCTTTCAACCGTGACATTGCAGACTTGCAGTACACTATCCAACATAACTAAAGAAATGTATTATTGGGATTGTAGGTCAATTGTAGCACAATGTCATCATTTTGTTCCTTCATTTTGTTCCTATATATAGTTATCAACCGTGACATTGTATTATTGGGATTGTAGGTTTATATGAACTGTAGGTTTTTTTAGCACACATAACTGGTTGAAGTCGGGGGAAAAAATATAAGTTGTAACGATAAACGAGGATTGGGCAAATGAATATTTCCTTCGACAAAAAAAAAAAAAATTGTACTGGTTGCATTCTGTTGACAAATATTTGGGAACATGGTAAAGTTTGAAATTATACGTAACTATTTATTCGTTGTTACATGCAGGTACTACCCGATGTGAAGTCAATTCGCAATAAAAACATTGTCGAAATTCTCAACTACGGAGACATACTATTCAAAAGTGCTACTGCAACTACTGAGCACGTCACCTACCCGGCTACTGCCTGCGGTAACCAAGACATAACAGATTTAACGGACCGGCTCGATTTGAACGTCCAACCACTTGCTGCGGATGATGCGGGTTCATGCTACCCAACTACAATTCAAACACCAACTACAGGAAGCACGGTGGGTAGCAAAAGGAAGTCCATTGACACTGGACCGACCCAGGCTAGGAAGAAACGTTTGGTTGAAGGGCAACAGTAGATCGACGCATTCAATTCAGCTGTACAGTCAAAGTTGCGAAGTGAAGCATGTGGGGCAGTCATGGACCATGCGCCAGATGTGGATGCTTGTATGCCATTCCTGAAGGAGATAATGGCTTTCGACGACGACCTTTTCATGTACGGTGCCACCCTACTGGAGAGCAACGAAACGTATGTAAGAACATTTCTTCGCATGGAGACACTAGACATGAAAATTCGATGGCTCCTATACATGCAGCGAAAGGGTATCCAATAATTTGATTACTCGGGCGAATTAGTAGGTGAGCACGTAATATGCTTTACCATATTGTGCCATTCCAGTATTTTATGTTATTTCTTAGGTCACTACGTAGGCGAGGAGAAGTGTTGAAACCCATTAATTAATAATTAACTTGTATGTGGCTATGTCATTGGAGTTGATTAGTATGTATGAGAGAGCAAATAGTTATGTCTATGTAATTCAATTTAACTAGGTTGTTTATTTTTTTATGGATGTGTTGTCATGTTACTTTGAAATGGCTAAACGAAAAAAAAAAATTTAAAAATTCGTCCTTTGTAATTATACAATCCGACATAGTCCATCGCACTAGGCTTATGTTTTGTAGTACACGTAAATTCATCACTCAAGGCATACCAACCACAACAAGCATTAAAGAAAGTAGTTGAACCACTTATGTTAGTGAAAACAAATGCATGTGTACAATATGGACGTGAATTGTGACCAAGGATAGTATATTCAATTATCTTCGCAAAGTGGCTAGACATGATCCCGATTTTTTGGCTGCGATGCGTCCTGAATACGTACCAGTCGAACCTGATGACTTCGTAAGGGAACGACAATGCAATATGCATCCGCAAACTGCGCATGAACGACATGAGTGGGATCTTGTTCGTGAGAACATTACGAGTGCATTATGTGAAATGTAGTCATTTAGTGTAGTCGTTTTGTACGCCCCTCAATGTTTTTTTCCGTAAGAAATCTATTCAGCATTTTCTTTTGCCTTCGTTTGGTAACACTGTTTGGTCTATAAATTGGTTTATTTATGATTTTGAGGTAAAAAGTAGTGGTTGAAAATTGGAGAGAGAAAAATGTGTGGTTAAAAAGTGGTTTGTGAAATTGTGTGGTTTATAAATAGGTTTATAAACCAAAAAAAGGACGGTTACCAAAGGTTCCAATACATATTTTGCGTCCATTCATTAGAAATATTAGGGGTTGGAAAAAAAGAAAAAAAAAAGAAAAAAAGTAACAAACATAAAAGACGCCTGAAGTCCAAAAACATGATTATCACCCTTGACTATTCAACTTGAATTTGTGAGTAGAAAAAAAGGGTAGTCCTTGTTGTGGGCCCACAACTATGCTAGATTTTTTATTTGACCAAGTTGCATTATTATATGAATTCTCAGGCACATACTGTCAGAAATTATGTCGGACTGATGGATGGTCATCCTGATGCGACAGTTGGCTTGCAGATAAGAATGTGGTTTATAAACCACTGTATTAATCCATCCGAACAAACGCTAAAATGCTGCACTAGCAGTTCTTACTGTATATAACATGGGCGGGTTGGCCCTATCCCATTACCCATGTCTGATGCGGTTATTGGTTAATGGTGAAGTGCCGCCTCCACTAAATGACCTTGAGGAGTACATGAACCGAATAGCAGAAGACCCAATATTTGTTTCGGTCACTTGGTGCTGATATTGACTACGCACTGGATCAGTTTGCAGGTGGGGGTTAGAACTCAAAGTACCTTACTTGAGGACTCTGTAGGGCATTCTATAGCAACCCAGAATTTTTATGCAATAAATAATTATTTTAATATTTAGAAAATTGAGTCGCTATTGTTTTGAAATTAATGCCGCGACGGATTCGTCTAGCCAAGTCAAGAAATATCGAATTTGTTCGATTTTAAATTAAATTTCCGAATTTCTAAAATTATGTTATTTTAATTGTTTATTCAAAGTATTATTTTCAGTCCAAAATATATCAGTTTTAATACAATTCCTTATACAAAAACATCATCATTATATATATATATATATTTTACATCTATTTCATATTCCATCTCATTATACAAACACCAAAGCATTTCCAACTAATCTCTACACAATTCCATCATCCTTCCATATCAAACAAATCATGATGTCTTCCATTATTCATTGTTTTCTTTCCATTTTCTTTCCCTTTGCACAAATCACACCCGAGCACCAACAAGACCATTTCAAACCACCACCTAAATTCCACAATAAACAAAGCAATTATCATATAGACATTACACCTATTCTAATTCAAAACTCCAACCTGGTCCATTTTCATCATTCCCTCCACCTACTCCCATCTACTTTCAATCTCATAAGATTCCCAAACCTTCCATGTGCATCCACTTTACAGCTTCATCTCCATCTCCAGCTATCAACCCTCACCACACACTGCAAAACCAAGCATCATTATGTTCCTATACCAAATTCTCCACTAATCAAATCACAATTTCATTTCCATCTACCTTAATACCACCACAGCTTTTCCATCATTATATCAATCCACTAACTCACAGCCATTCACTGCTAAGCATCTTCTACTGCCCAGATTGAACTCCAAACCAACAAACTGCTTCAATCGAATTCATCACACTGAAATCAATCTGTCAACCAACAATCCTCAATCCAGTTGCAGCCCCAAACCACAACCACGAAACCTATGTATCATCATCTCCATCCCACACTGCTCACGATCATTATCACCACCACAATACACAAAACTAGAAACCTGCCATCTCCACCTTCATCACCCGGAATCAGCCACCATCACTGCAATGTTAATCACAACCACCGCCTGAACCTCCATCGACGCCACTGCCCAACTTCAATAGCAAATCAGATACAACTCCTATAACAACCCAACACAGTCTGCATTCCCAAATCCTAATCAACCCAACTGCCATCAACCAATCGAGTCTCTGACCAACTCCAATTCAGTGCCAAAGCCCCAAATCAAAATAAAACCCAAAACAAAAACCAAGAATCAATTTACCCATAGCACTTACCTCGAACTCCAATCAGTTTTGACCGGAGTTCCACCGGAAATCGCATCTCCAAACTCAGCCTCCAGTGTCTAGGTTTCACATCAAATTCGCTCCAAATCGCTAACCATTTACTGAACCAGTCACTGCCACATGATGTCCGAACCACCGCCGGAGTTGCGCCGGCAGTAGACCGGATATTTCTCAAATCCACCAGTTTCAGCCGCAACTCTCTGTCTCTCGTTTTCTCTCGTTTTCTCTGATCTGAAATGTAAAGGAAGAGAAGATATATTTGATATTATATTTTAACTTTTAAGATTTGCAAATTAGTCCTCAAGTTTCAAAAGGTTTTCAATTTAGTCCTTTCAACTTTTAAACTTATCAATTTCAACCCTTAAGTTTTAAATGAGTTTAATCAGTCCCTTTCATTTTAAAATTCTGATCAATTCAGTCCCTGCTGATTTACTTTATTTGATTTTAAGCCCAAGTTTCAAAAGTATTCATTTTAGTCCCTCAACTTTCAAAACATCAATTTTAGTCCTCAAATTATAATTTATCATTTTGAACTATATATTCGATAGACTAAAGTGACTTATTGGCTTAAGACGAAGCGTACGGAGAATTTAAAGAAATTGAAGTCATTCCCGCTCAACTTTGCACTCGTCGGATTTGAGGTAGACTCGCACTTATTAATTGATTTAAATTATGATTTCATATAAATGTCATGTGACTTGTGAAAGTCAATTTTCAAGAAAATTAAGTATGTTTTATGAAAGGTAAATATACCTTATGTTTTTATGAAAAGTAAGTATACCCTATGTTTTTACGATAATGTTTTATATGTTTTGGATCATTGCTATGCACATAAGAATTCTTACCACCTAAGTTCGGTAGAATTCTGTGTCTCCATAAGTTTATGAGGATTTACCACCTAAGTTCGGTAAAATTCCTGTCGCGTATGTTTATGAGGATTTCGATCCTATCTTATGTTATGATGGAAATGATCCCTATGAATTTCATGAATTATGTTTTGGTATACTTACTGTTATTATGATCTTACTGTTATTATGATCTTACTGTTATTATGACTTACTACATAAGAATTCTTGCCACCTAAGTTCGGTAAAATTCTTATGTTTATGAGGATTTCGATATTATCCTATGTTATGATGAAAACTTACTGTTATTATGATTTTACTGCATAAGAATTCTTGCCACCTAAGTTCGGTAAAGTTCTTGGGTCTATTTATGTTTATGAGGATTTAAATCCTATCTTATGTTATGCTTTCAAAAGAAATTATGCTTGGCATAATTAAAATGTTTTTATAAGTATATGGTTTTCAAAGAGCTGTTTTCAAAGAGCTATTTTCAAAGAGCCTATGATTTGTAAAAAAATGTCCCGTGCTGTAATGCACAATATGAGTTTTATCAAGAGCAGTTTTATAAAGAAGCTCTATCAATGCCCGTTTTATAAAGAGCCGGGATTTATGTGTTTAATCATCTTATAAATTAAATTAATATGCGATGAGTCTACTGAGTATTTCCCCCATGAAATACTCACCCTACTTTTAACAGTTTTGCAGATTTCGGAGACGGTGGCGAGCGATGAATGATGGTGGCAATAATCGTTGAACGGTTGAAAGTTTGACGTTAATGATTTCCGTATTTTCCAAATAATCGAATAATTTAGAGAAGTTCATTTATTTGAGAAATTATGATATTGGCAATTTCTTTACAATATTAATGGTTCGATTTACTATTTCAAATGGTTTCATAAATGTTTTCAATTTTAGCGGCCATTACAGTTTATTTAATGTTGCCAAAAATGAATTTCAATTATTTCTTCCGCAAAAAAATATTATTCGAAAAATTTAGACAGAAAATGACGTAGTGAATCGGGTATACGGAACTCGGGGCGCTACAAGTTGGTATCAGAGCTAGTCTGCGTTTCTGTAGACTGGAAAAATTTTCAAAAAGAATTTTCAAGAAATATTTTCCATTATAAAATTTTATTGATGAAGATTGCCACTGCCATCATTCGTTCCACCAACTCCGAGGTAAAGAAGTTTATGATGTTTAAAGTTATTTCAGTATTTCGAATACTCATTTTATTGATTTATGAGAAAGAATGAAGAGTATTTCGGATACTTATGATTTATGAGAAATAAGAATGTATTTCTTCGAAAATAATGATGTTGTTATGCTTTGTCATAACTTATATGCTTTAATGTATGATTATGAGAAATTTTTTTAAAGAAAACGAGTGTTGAGCATAATGGGAATAATATGATTTTATTGAGAATTAAGTAATGGATATTATGTTGAGTTAATTTATTATGCCTCTATGTTGAAGAGAAATTTATTATGAAGTTTGGCTTTGTGAATAAATTTTGGGAATATGATTTATGGCATATATTTATAAGTATGAGTAACTTTTGAGCCAATTAAGGTATGGAAGGAAGTAATATTGTGATATTGAAAAATATGATTTGAAATTTCTATGTTGAGGAATTATGAATTGAATTATGAGATATTTTGATGATATTGAAGTGTTGGAATCATTTTCAATATTTTTAGATCGTTGTGATCAAATGTGGAGTTATTTATTATTGTGAGTTATGAAGTATGCTTATGGTTTGGATAAGTCCAAATTACAAGGGAGACTCTGTTCAGAATTTTATCAATTGGAATTAAGAGCATAATATGATAAGCATCCACTAAAGGAATTAAGGTTAGACATGCAAGATCATTTACATCACAAACGAGATTTAGTAGATGATAGCAGAGATTTTATTATTTTCTCATAAGGAGAACACACAAGAGTCACACTGGAAAGGAAATACATGAAACACACGAAAGCATAAGAGAAAAGCATGGAAAGATCCTCAGAATGAGAGATGTGTTTCCGGAGTAGCCGTATCCTACCACCTCTGATCTTTTGAGGATATAAAGAGAAAACCTTCAAAGAGGTGTGTTTCGAGAGTAAGAATACTCCGTAATCTACCACCTGGAATCTTTGAAGTACACACAAGATTTAAACATTAAGGAAATCCTAGTAAATGGAGGGGTGTCTCGAGAGTGAGAATACTCCGTACTCTACCCCCACCTATTCTAAGATTCAAAGAGTTAAATTTACATTAACCGGACTCCATTTTCGCTTGATCCCCCTTCCTTGCGACCAATCTATTTTAACTCCTGCTGGATCTTGTATTGAGATATATGACTGCAGCTTATCCAGTAGTTCATCAATAGTAGGAGCAGAAATAAGAAGCCTTCTGGAAAATGGAGAAATGAATCCCTGTTCCACAGCATAATCAAGAAAGGTTAACAAACCATCAAAGAAATTGTTAACATTCAGAAGCCCAATAGGCTTAGTATGGAGATCTAGTTGAGCCCACGAGGTAATGTTAAAGATTTCTTCTAAGGTACCAAAACCTCCGGGCAGGGCTATAAAGGCATCAGAACCATATAGCATACAAGTTATGCGTTCATGGATGGATAAGGTTTGAACTTCATGCCCTCGTGTTTTGCCTGCAACATCTACCAAAGGGACAGGTATGACACCGATTACTTTTGATTTCTCTGCAAGAGCAGATTGGGAAACACAACCCATTAGACCACTGCTACCACCCCCATATACAAGAGTGATACCTTTTTCCCCCAGTTTCTTTCCAAGATCTACAGCCGCTTCTAGATAACCGAAGCCTTTCCCTACTTTTGATCCACAAAATACACAAATAGTTTTGATCTGTCGAAGTTTTGGTGCTTCCATCTTTGATATTAAAGAAGGGAAAACTTACGAAGAAGATGTGATTTTGGGATGCCTGAACTATGAAATATGTTTGGCTATTTAAAGCCGGAAAAATTTACTGTTTTTGATTGATTCTGAAAAAAAGTAAAGATTCACTTTTTGACAAAATCGACCAACTTTTGACTATTTTATCAAAGATATCACCTTTCGGTGATTTATTTCCAGCTTTATCAAAACTCGAGAAAAGGAAAATATATTTATTTCCAGCTTTATCAAAACTCGAGAAGGAAAATATTTTTTATTTCCAAAACGCGTTAAAGAAAACAGAAAAATATTTTTAAAAGCATATCAAAAGATTTACCTTATATCATTGCTGAACTGCCAGAAGCCTCATTTTGTAAAACAGACTGGCAAACAGGATCTTTTGCTATTATATTTTGGAGACTATAACGATTTTTGTCCTCGTTAAACTGAGCGTATAAGGAGAGAAGTTCACGTTGTACATAACCACTTGGGTGCGTCTCAAGAGTCAGTCGAATATCATCCAAAGACTCCTTACTCAGTCCACCCTTTATGAATTCGATTTTATCATCCCGATTAGTAGAAGAATATCCTACTGATTTGCAACGTGTATTACAGTTCCAACGAGCACATTTGTAGCAACCACCCAGTCTTTTTGCTCTTCGTTTCTTTGCGAACGTGCTTTTGCCTAAACCAGGCATATGTTTTGGAAATGTTGATGGTAATTCACCAGATAGTCGAACCTTTGCTTCTATCAACCAGCGAACATCTTCTGGAATATCATGAGCCATTAGCAACCTCAATCTTTCGAGCCTTATTTTATAGATCTTTCTCAGATCATTCATAGGAAGACTGGAATAATACTTGCGAATGTTAGAAAGAATGATATCCATTGTTTGATGATTCAACCTCTTCTCAGCATGAACTATTTAAAAGCGTAAAGGATCTGAGTGAATCCGCGTGATGTTGTGACCAGCAAGAAAGCGCAGGATTATTTTAATGAAAAGAGGAGACAAGAAGTAATGCGCTGTTAAATTTTATCGATAAAAGAGATTTGATTGGAGATTTGGAATATTTTCTTGGATTATGGGTACTGATATTTTGTTTTAATAATGATAATCTTGGTATAGTGTGATGATACGTGGAAAGTAAAATGAGTACCGTATTGAATCAGAATTCATACGTATATACAAGTGAAAGAAATACTTTGCAGGAAATGTGGTGACATTTAAGTATAGAATCTTAGTTTTGGGAGATATTTGTTTACTGAATTTTGGGTTACAAATATTGGAAAGATAAGTTGATGATATTATGTTGATATGTTTGGGTATATTACGTAGAGAAGATATTCAGGTAATTCTTTGATTATTTTTGGGAATTTTCGATGATAAGAAGAAGAGATTCTGATTAAGTATTCAGAAATTATAAGATTAAGTAAGTTTAATTTCGAGGACGAAATTATTTTAAGGAGGTAAGATTATAGCAACCCAGAATTTTTATGCAATAAATAATTATTTTAATATTTAGAAAATTGAGTCGCTATTGTTTTGAAATTAATGCCGCGACGGATTCGTCTAGCCAAGTCAAGAAATATCGAATTTGTTCGATTTTAAATTAAATTTCCGAATTTCTAAAATTATGTTATTTTAATTGTTTATTCAAAGTATTATTTTCAGTCCAAAATATATCAGTTTTAATACAATTCCTTATACAAAAACATCATCATTATATATATATATATTTTACATCTATTTCATATTCCATCTCATTATACAAACACCAAAGCATTTCCAACTAATCTCTACACAATTCCATCATCCTTCCATATCAAACAAATCATGATGTCTTCCATTATTCATTGTTTTCTTTCCATTTTCTTTCCCTTTGCACAAATCACACCCGAGCACCAACAAGACCATTTCAAACCACCACCTAAATTCCACAATAAACAAAGCAATTATCATATAGACATTACACCTATTCTAATTCAAAACTCCAACCTGGTCCATTTTCATCATTCCCTCCACCTACTCCCATCTACTTTCAATCTCATAAGATTCCCAAACCTTCCATGTGCATCCACTTTACAGCTTCATCTCCATCTCCAGCTATCAACCCTCACCACACACTGCAAAACCAAGCATCATTATGTTCCTATACCAAATTCTCCACTAATCAAATCACAATTTCATTTCCATCTACCTTAATACCACCACAGCTTTTCCATCATTATATCAATCCACTAACTCACAGCCATTCACTGCTAAGCATCTTCTACTGCCCAGATTGAACTCCAAACCAACAAACTGCTTCAATCGAATTCATCACACTGAAATCAATCTGTCAACCAACAATCCTCAATCCAGTTGCAGCCCCAAACCACAACCACGAAACCTATGTATCATCATCTCCATCCCACACTGCTCACGATCATTATCACCACCACAATACACAAAACTAGAAACCTGCCATCTCCACCTTCATCACCCGGAATCAGCCACCATCACTGCAATGTTAATCACAACCACCGCCTGAACCTCCATCGACGCCACTGCCCAACTTCAATAGCAAATCAGATACAACTCCTATAACAACCCAACACAGTCTGCATTCCCAAATCCTAATCAACCCAACTGCCATCAACCAATCGAGTCTCTGACCAACTCCAATTCAGTGCCAAAGCCCCAAATCAAAATAAAACCCAAAACAAAAACCAAGAATCAATTTACCCATAGCACTTACCTCGAACTCCAATCAGTTTTGACCGGAGTTCCACCGGAAATCGCATCTCCAAACTCAGCCTCCAGTGTCTAGGTTTCACATCAAATTCGCTCCAAATCGCTAACCATTTACTGAACCAGTCACTGCCACATGATGTCCGAACCACCGCCGGAGTTGCGCCGGCAGTAGACCGGATATTTCTCAAATCCACCAGTTTCAGCCGCAACTCTCTGTCTCTCGTTTTCTCTCGTTTTCTCTGATCTGAAATGTAAAGGAAGAGAAGATATATTTGATATTATATTTTAACTTTTAAGATTTGCAAATTAGTCCTCAAGTTTCAAAAGGTTTTCAATTTAGTCCTTTCAACTTTTAAACTTATCAATTTCAACCCTTAAGTTTTAAATGAGTTTAATCAGTCCCTTTCATTTTAAAATTCTGATCAATTCAGTCCCTGCTGATTTACTTTATTTGATTTTAAGCCCAAGTTTCAAAAGTATTCATTTTAGTCCCTCAACTTTCAAAACATCAATTTTAGTCCTCAAATTATAATTTATCATTTTGAACTATATATTCGATAGACTAAAGTGACTTATTGGCTTAAGACGAAGCGTACGGAGAATTTAAAGAAATTGAAGTCATTCCCGCTCAACTTTGCACTCGTCGGATTTGAGGTAGACTCGCACTTATTAATTGATTTAAATTATGATTTCATATAAATGTCATGTGACTTGTGAAAGTCAATTTTCAAGAAAATTAAGTATGTTTTATGAAAGGTAAATATACCTTATGTTTTTATGAAAAGTAAGTATACCCTATGTTTTTACGATAATGTTTTATATGTTTTGGATCATTGCTATGCACATAAGAATTCTTACCACCTAAGTTCGGTAGAATTCTGTGTCTCCATAAGTTTATGAGGATTTACCACCTAAGTTCGGTAAAATTCCTGTCTTTCCATATGTTTATGAGGATTTACCACCTAAGTTCGGTAAAATTCCTGTCGCGTATGTTTATGAGGATTTCGATCCTATCTTATGTTATGATGGAAATGATCCCTATGAATTTCATGAATTATGTTTTGGTATACTTACTGTTATTATGATCTTACTGTTATTATGATCTTACTGTTATTATGACTTACTACATAAGAATTCTTGCCACCTAAGTTCGGTAAAATTCTTATGTTTATGAGGATTTCGATATTATCCTATGTTATGATGAAAACTTACTGTTATTATGATTTTACTGCATAAGAATTCTTGTCACCTAAGTTCGGTAAAGTTCTTGGGTCTATTTATGTTTATGAGGATTTAAATCCTATCTTATGTTATGCTTTCAAAAGAAATTATGCTTGGCATAATTAAAATGTTTTTATAAGTATATGGTTTTCAAAGAGCTGTTTTCAAAGAGCTATTTTCAAAGAGCCTATGATTTGTAAAAAAATGTCCCGTGCTGTAATGCACAATATGAGTTTTATCAAGAGCAGTTTTATAAAGAAGCTCTATCAATGCCCGTTTTATAAAGAGCCGGGATTTATGTGTTTAATCATCTTATAAATTAAATTAATATGCGATGAGTCTACTGAGTATTTCCCCCATGAAATACTCACCCTACTTTTAACAGTTTTGCAGATTTCGGAGACGGTGGCGAGCGATGAATGATGGTGGCAATAATCGTTGAACGGTTGAAAGTTTGACGTTAATGATTTCCGTATTTTCCAAATAATCGAATAATTTAGAGAAGTTCATTTATTTGAGAAATTATGATATTGGCAATTTCTTTACAATATTAATGGTTCGATTTACTATTTCAAATGGTTTCATAAATGTTTTCAATTTTAGCGGCCATTACAGTTTATTTAATGTTGCCAAAAATGAATTTCAATTATTTCTTCCGCAAAAAAATATTATTCGAAAAATTTAGACAGAAAATGACGTAGTGAATCGGGTATACGGAACTCGGGGCGCTACACATTCACCTGCAAGTACAGTGCTCCGACTATGCAGTGAACAACCTAATGTGCAAGCCAGTTTAAACTTGGCATAGTCGGGAACAACACAGTTACAGTTTTACAAGGTTTCTGAGCTCACTTCTGCTACAAATGGTAACTACAGACAACCTCCGGTGACCACTGAGGAGGATTTCTTCGAAGATTTTCTTGAAATGAATGACCTTATTGGTCTAGAACCAACCTTAAAAAATCTTGATAATCCTCTGGACGATTTGGATAATCTGCAATTTGATGGGTTCGATGGCTTTAGTGAACTTGATCTCTACCAAGACGCACCCATGTTCCTTCTTGAGACGGGGCCTGTTGAACCTGGGCAGATTTCTCAACCATATATGAACAATTTTGATAATGGAGTTATGGACTCTATATCAAATTCTTATTTGAACAATCTTGAGAATATTGCTGCGAATTACCAGCTGCAGCCACATTTAACTGATGCAAATGATATCAGTTCTCATCTGTGGATGGATGGACAAATATCCAATCTTTTATCTGATACAGACGCAAACGAGGGGATGATTCCTTCACCAGCTTCAGGTACTAAATAAATGAAAATTCATCAAGTGGTGCTTTTTGAGTAACCACAAATGTATCCTTGATCTCCCTATTATAATTATTGACGACCCGTGCAATGTTTATTCTTCTTTAACAAACCTCAAAGAGCTCTTGGCCTGGCGGATGGCAAAATCTATCATGTCCAAGTGGAAAATGGGGGATTTTTAGCCGGCTTCAAGAGCTTTTCTTCTAATGTAGTAGTCATAGACTATTTTTAATGTTAGTTTTGGCTTGTTTAGGTGTAGTACAACAATATCAAAATCCAAATCAAAATCAAAGTGATTCGGTCGGTCAATCATTCATTCATTCTACTGGATCAAACCAAAATCCAAGTGGCGATCAAGATAATGTTACCCGCTCGTGGTTCTCATCTGTTGTTTGGGATTTTGTGGAGTCAATACCCCCAACTCCTACTTCAGCTTCAGAAAGTGCTTTGGTAAATAGAGCTTTCGAGCGTATGTCTAGCTTAAGTAGGTTGAGAATAAATGTCACGACCCGTCCCGAATCATCCTAGTGGACCCGAGACGTGAAGTGTGCCGATGATGGAAGCTAGCTAGACACCAGATCCACCACCAAGGCAAAATGACCTGATTTTGACCAAAAAATAAAAATAAAAAAAAATTGACAGGGTTTCCCTTATAACTTTGACTATACCAACCTGAAAAGCAACAAAACTCCCAAACAAAACGTATATATATAACATCAATTGGAAGCTATTTGTTCCAAAATATGCATAACAAAATAAAATGCAGCGACTTGCTTGGTATCATTTACAAAAATAACCAGAATAAGTGTAAACTCCTCCAAAAGGGCGACAAGACCATCAACAATGAAATGTCACATGTGATGCAAAATACATACACAAAATACTCGACATGTGACCCATGAATAACAAGGACTTGTTAAACGAATGGAATCATACAACTATTAGGTCACGTGGCTCTGGTTCTCTTCACTACAGATTCTTCCAAAAAGGCTGCTCAAAACACAATGCGTCCTAAAATAGAAAAATAATAAGATATGTGTTTACAAACTCAGTGAGTGGACAGTTCAAAAATATGTATATTTTTCTCATTTATACATATTTCCTGAAAATCTTATTTACTTGGTTATAACTTGACAGAATTTTAAATTTGATATTTACCTTCATTATTGAACGTACTAGTATCATAAAATCATTCATTCTGAATTCTAAATGATGTAATTTAAACATAAGGATAATAAGTAATTTGACATCAATAAAAATCATAACAACTGTCATTTCACCATACTATAAGCTGAATTCTTCATTCTGTAAACTAGATAAACTGAATTCTGTTATTTGAAATCAAATAAACTGAAGTAATACTGAAAATCACACCAAAATGTACCCAATGAATAGTATCGCTCTTGTACAGAGTAATCTCATGTACAAGACAAAGTCATTCAAATCTGATAACTAATAAACTGAGTCTGATGATCTGATAATCTGGTCATACGCGCGCAGAGTTGCCCGAATGCTATAAACTGGTCATACACACTATGGAAACGCATTCACAATAGTGCAGAGCGGGTAAAATAACATATCTGGTCATACACTGTGGAAACAGATTCACGACAGTGCAGAGCGGGTAAAATCACCATATCTGGTCATACACTGTGGAAACGAATTCACATCAGTGCAGAGCGGGTAAAATCACTGTATCTGGTAATACACCGTGGAAACGAATTCACATCAGTGCAGAGCGGGTAAAATCACTCGGGTACTTTCTGGTGGTTTTTAAAATAATTTAAATATACTGGAATATCAAATGCTGAGGGAATGTCAATGAAATCCTTTAACTGAACTAATTCTAGCTTTACAAGAGTTGCTTATCATAAACCTCACTTTATTCTTAAAATCTTACTGTAAACTGAATAGTTAAAAATAACCAAGTTCTGCAATTTATATCATTCAATATAAGCATTATAATAAATAAACATCCCATAAATGTTTTAGAATTAAGATAAATTAAACAAGTGCTTATTTTTTTAAAAAAAATAAAGTTATCCACTCACAGAGTTAGAAATTGTAGCTAGTTCGGCTGGTAAGCTTTTCCTATTTCAATATCACCTCCTGAAATATAGATAAGAGTTTGCATTAACTTAACTCATCACAATTATAGTGTTCATGTCCAATTAAAATAATATTCTATAACATTTCACAATTCTCATATACTTCCAACATTATAATTAACCAACATTTCTTTCTTGAAATATAATCTCATTATCGTTAATCTATCCTTCAATTAACCAATTCTTCAAATAAATGTACCATAACACCAAAACCCCTTTTTAAAAAAAACTAGTAATAGGCTAAAACTTGAACTCAATTGCATGGGAAACATACACTCCAACTAACCATCACCAAACTAAGTATTTAAACATGAAATAAGTTAACATTGGCTCTAAAGACTAAATCATACTCCAATATTGAATTAATCCACTATTTATGCAAACCCTAGACTTCTTACCAATCATTTCATCATCAAACTCCATCAACAAACTCTATATACTAAAAACAACACTTCACCCATCATAAATTTCATATCTAATCAATAAGCAAAAACCCTCATTTTAAATAAATTCTCACATAAGAAATTTCTTCCTTACCTCTTGGGAACTAGAAGAATGGAACTCAATCTTGGCAAAAGACCCACAATTTCTTCCCTTTTTTCTTCTTCTTTTTCCCCTTCTTCTTTCTTTTTTCCTTCTCTTTCTCTTCTCTGGTTACGGCTGGCAGAAAGGGGTGGGGGAAATGGGTTTGGTTAGTGTGTGTGAGTTGTGTTTGTTAGTCCAAAAGCCAAGACAATTAAATATAATTCCAATTGCAATTTGGTCCTCACTTATTTATCCCATAAATTCACAACTATAAATAATAATAAGTTAACTCCCCAACTTATAATAAAATGTAAATGATCCTCAAGATTTATACTAATTTAAATTAGGCCCAATTTGGACAAAATTGGTCAAATAAATGTTGACTTGACTAAATAATTATTTGACTTGTCAAATTAGAAATGGGTTGTAACAATAAATGCCAGAAACACAAATCTTACTGCAGATAATACCTCTGCAACTTCAAGATCTTCAGACAAATTTAAGAGTGCTTTTTTATGTCCATCTTTACTTGGAGTAATATGTGCTGTCGTGTGGGTGCTGATTGGAACTTATGTAACTGTTACTAAATGATACTCATCTTCATGAATATGTAAATAGGAATTTTTGCTTCTGTGACTGTGTGTTTACCTGAAACTAAGAGAAAACTGAACACATTTATCAAATTTTCTTGCAAATTTAGGAACGGAGGCATTCGCATAACAAATATGTAATACCGCTTTTCATTTTACGTGCAATTTTAAATTTCATGTAATATTTATGTTAATGTTGTTATGAATTTTAAATTGGATAATTTTTATGTTTATAATTTGAATTATTTTGCAGTGGAAGGATTTGAACGACATCTCGATTAATGTACCAATTAGAAAGTTCATAAATTGTTATGTGCAATTTTATGTGATTAATTGTCGTATTACCTAAGCATGCTATTTTTCTAATTTTTTTGGGTTACATCGAAAGTTGGGGGGTAGTTTGGTGGTTATTGGAGAGTAAATAGAACTTAAGGACTAAATTATGTACATAGAGAGAAACGAGGGACCAATTTGTAAATTACCAATAGTTTATACCTAAACCTATCCTCACCCTCGGTCTCACTCTCTCGCTTGAACGGTCTCCGTGTCTCTGCCAATCTCTCTCGCCTCACACACGAACCAGCGCCACTCAACCCTCGGCGACCTTGACCACCACTTACAAGTAAGGCACTCACCACCCGGTATTCTCCCCCTCTCCTTCTCCCTCACGCACATACATGCAGACGCACAACCCACACACACAAACCCGCACGCTCAGATGCACGCAGTCAAGGCGAATCACAGACTCACACACAATGCGTCGCGACACACACACACACACACGAGAAATTGAATGTTATAAATATGTAGATATTTATTGAATTCATGCATATGATCTATGTATAAATTTAAATATATGTATGTGTGTGTGTGTGTGTAGATGTATAAATGGGTATTTTGATTTTGTATATGTATACACTTTATGCATATGTGTGCAAGAAATTTTCAGATTTCGAAAATTGTAGATTTAAATTTGTTTAATTGAGATTTTTAGTTTAACTTAGAGTTATAACTATAATTTTCAATTCTGATGAAAAATGTATATATGTGTATCATTCACAGTAAGTTTTCAGATTTCAAAAAATGTTTTAATTTTGTTAATAGATATTTTTAGTTTAATGTTGAGACTATAGTTGTAATTTTCAGATTTGGGTAATATGTATATTTGTATGTATCTACGTAATGAAGTGAATAATTGACAAAAATAGGTAAATAAATTGATTGTATATGTGTCTATACAAGTAATTTTCAAAATCCCAGAAATTGTGTACTAGTTTGATTAATTGATATTTTAAGATTGATTTCGGATTATAACGGTCAATTTTCATTAGTGAGATTTTTTTAAGAGTTTAAATTACTTTGATTGAATTTTTAGTGTAGATTTCGAATTCAAATTTTGTTAATTTCAGATTTAAGAATTTGGTTATTTTTAGTTAATTTTAAAATTTAATTGCAATATTTTTGAGAAATTCAGATTTTATAATGATTAAAATGGTAAATTGATATTTTGTAAAGTTTGAGTTAAGTTAAATATTTTAGTTTGAGTTTGAATTAAAAGATAAGAAACTTTCTAATGTGGATTGAAACTTATCTCTTATTTTCGATTATGGTTTTATGTGTTTTAATTATTATGTAAAGTCACATTTGGGTTAAATTGAAGTTTTAATCTCGGTTAATGTTTGATTAGTATTAAAATGAATAACAAATGTATTTGTGAACGGAGAGTCATATTTATTGATGAATGTGAATAATTAGGACTTTTGGTACATTGACGTCACGGACATCCGAGACGTTTCCACTTGCAAATTTAGAAACAGTAAATACTAAGGACTGCAAGTAAGTAAACTTCCCCCTATTTTTATCAAAGTGGAATGTAAATGTGAAGTTAATGTGTAAATGATTCTTGTTAAGTGCATTTTTATACACTTTTTATACTTTTAAATTAATACATTTTGGAATATCTTGAGCAAATATCTACTAATTTATGCATATTTTATGTCTAAATAGGTTAATATCCAAGTTTGAGGTCAAAAACCACAAAAGGAGTGAAGATTCTGCTGAAATTCCAAGTTCGGGGACCATTTTGCCACTTCCGGGAAGTTTTGGACAAGCCGTGCAATTAACCAAGGGACCAAATTGAAAGATCTCAAAAGTTGAAGGACAAAAGTGAAATTTTAGAAGGACAAAAACTGGCTGGAACGTGAAATTTGCTGAAAAGTGAATAAAACAGGCTGGAGAGATGGGCATAACGTGGGAGGATAGCTGGAAGACAGAGATAGCCAGGGAGGAACCGGGGCTGGTGACAGCAACCTCTAAACTTATATTGTTGATTACTACTGTTAGGAGATAGATAGATAGATAGATAGATAGGAAGAACCAGACGAGGGCGGCTGGAGGACTGGGATTGCAACCTGGTGACAGGAGGTTGCAACTGGTTTGCTGGTTTGCTGCAATCTGGAAAGCTGTGTAGTGTAGGTGCTGGTAAGTTGCTGCTGCAATTGGAGATAGGGCTGGTGACAGCAGCCTAGTATTGTTGTTACTGAGGAGAACTGAAAACCAGCAGGAACCGGAGGAAGATCAGGTGCTGGACTGCAGTAGGAGAAATCAGAACAGGAGGGAGGAACAATTTCTTGCTGTTGGTGACAGAAACAAATGGGAAATTGCTGATTCTTGCCGGCTGTTACTGAAGAAACTGCTATTACTGATATAGGACTGCTGCTGCCATTTTCATTATTGCTGGATCTGTTTTATCTGCTGAGGGGTGCTGCCTATGCTGTTGAAGACTGAATCTGGTTGCTGCTGAGCTGCTGCCTGGGGACGTGGAGCTGCTGGAAGACTGCTGGTGCTGGAGAAGGCTGCTGGAGTTGCTGGAAATCTGCTGTGCTGGAGAAGGCTGTTGGTGTTGCTGGAAAAGTTTTGGAAACTGCTGGTTCAAGTTGCTGGTGCTGATTTCAGTTAGGCTGGTTTTAGGAAGGGAAGCTGAAAGCTGGATTGCTGGTGGAGCTAAAGTTGTGTGCTGATTATCAGTGTTGCTGGTGCTTGTGCGCTGAGTCGGTTGCGGCTGGACGCAAGCTGATGCAAGGCTGCAACGAGAAGTTGCAATGAGCCATGTTGCGGCGATGCAATTTCGAATTCTTTTGTTCAAACTCCGGGTTTTTGATTTTAATGCTTAATCGTATTTTTATTTTTCAACCCATGTTTAGCTAAATTTTGCTTGTTGGGATAATTGATGGAATTTAACTTCACTTAGTTAATTTAAAGTTATTTACGTATTTTGCGCTATTTAATTTCATGCATTTTAATTATTGTCGTTTAATTTCAAGCACTTTAATTTATGTCGATTAATTTTGCGCATTTAAATTTAAGTTTAATGTCATGCATTTATTTTGAGTAGTTAGTTTTATTTACAAAACTTGAAAATTAATTAAGTGTCGTTTAAATGAAATCATGAATCCCAACTATTTTAATTTAACATTTTCCGCATTATTCGTTAGATTTTAGAATTTACTCGTTTAAATTTCAAATTCAAAACAAAACTTCAAAAACTTTATTTTGTGACTTCTTAATGTTAGAATTAAATTAACTCACATATGTAATCGAAGTATACATTCCTCGTGGGATCGACAATCCGGACTTTCCTAGTCCACTTTACTACTTGAACGCGAACCGTGCACTTGCGGTATACGATTTTTGCGAACAATTCTCTTGCAACTTACTTGCTTTGATGAATGTCGTTTACTTTATGAAAGTATATGTTATTAAGAAAAATGTTCAAGCATACATGTTATCATGTCATTGCATCATCAAGCATACATTGGCATCGAAATTAGGAAGTCAATTATTTTTAAATGAAAGAAATGTGTTAAGGTGCAAGTTTGTTCTAAAGTTATCTATCCCAAGTTTTTAAGAAGAGTCAATAGCACAAAACGTCCCAACGTTTGACATGTATTGTGCAAAACGTCCCAACGTTTTAATTTTTGACGCTAAACATCCCAACCTTTACAATTTTTGGTAGAAGACATCATTTCTGTCAATTTTAACCCCATTTCACCGTTAACTTCAAATTGAACAGTAAATTTCAAGGGCATTTTCGTCCAAAAAAAAGCAGCCCATTCATACTTGGGTAATTGGCACAAAACGTCCATACGTTTGACACTTATTGTGGAAAAACGTCCCTACGTTTATTTTTTTGGCGAATAACGTCCTTACGTTTATTTTTTTGGCGAATAACGTCCCTACCTTTAAATTTTCTTGTTCATTAGTCCCCAAATTTTACTTTTCTTTCAACTTAGTCATTCCGTATTTTATTTAAAGGTAATTGTCTTCAAACGTGTATAACTTTTGATCTACAACTCCGAATTGCACTCCGTTTTTTGCGTTGAACTCCAAATTCAACCATCTTTCTTATGATGTATCATGTGCTCATTTATTAAACATTTCGTTTTGACTTTTGTATAGTAGATACTTATTTTGTTAGGGCATAATTGATTGACGTAAATTGATTTCTGTAAATTTTATTGAAACAGTGAAATTTTAATTTTAGTGTGTGTTCGGCGGCCAGCGGAATTTATAAATTGGATTTATTTGACTTTGTAATCTTTTTAAGGTAAAATATTTGGTTAAAAATTGGTATGTTTAGCCCCTGTTTGAGTCATGTTATAATCTCTAATAACTTTCTGAACAACACACATTCTCTCTCTTCAAATCACTTTTTAAAAAGTTTATTTCATGCATTATATGCATAAAGTTTATTTACTGAGTTTTAGCTCACCCCAATTCCTCCCCAACATTTCAGGTGATGAAAGCTAGGTGATCTAAGGAGAGCACTTGGCTGCATACTCAGACAGTACTCATAATTCAATTTCTCTTAGGACTGAATCAAGGGCTTTTACAAATTATTTTATTGGTTATTCTTTTAATTGATAAATTCTTTTAATTAGTTTGTTGGTTTTAGTTAAAATAAGTTATGATATTTCCCAGTGATTAGTTTATATCATATTTCATAAGTTTAAAATTTATTTACTTTAAGATGTTATTGTTGAGGAGTTTGAGAATTGATATTGAAGTTTGATTTTGGAATTGTGGTTGGATGGGGAATGTTGGGTTTGAATGAGTTGAGAATTGTATTTGTAATATGGGTACGATGTCCCTCTACAAGTTGGCTATGTCCCAGTTATAGAGGAGACTCTGCCGAAATTTTTGTGAAAATTTATAATAGAAAAACTCTGTCGAAATTTTTGTAAAAATTTATAATAGAAAATGAAAATATTGAAGTTTTAAATGATTTGTTTTTGCATTTAAGTTAAGGGAAGTTAACACGCCTATGTTTAAGATTTTTGAACTTGGGGTGTTACAAAATATACACAAATAGAGTGCATAAAAATAATTTTTATTAAGCTGTTCGTCAATTGATTATGAAAAGCAACATGGAAGAAAACTTAAAGTGCTTAAACAGATAGAAAATTGTGCATTATTAGAATCTTCCCTCCAATTTCAGTCGAACTTTTGTACGTCGTATGCCTACTTTTTTTGAAATATTTCCAATCGTTTTGGTAGACGATGACAAAATTTTTAGAGCTGATGTTCCTTTTAGAAGGACAGAATCGAATTATAGCTTATGGACAGTTGTTGTGCTGTTATGGAGACCATTCACATTATATCCATAATACAATTATGATCGCATTAATTTGTTGAAATTTCTTGGTTACATACTTTTATTTTTGGATATCAAATCTTCTGGTGAATCCTCATCTGTTCTTTTCATGATTTGACCTTCTCCAGTCAGGGACGGATCCAGGTACCAAGTTCTGCTAGAGTAACCATCGTTGACCGTGGACCGTTGACCGACGACGATCGTGATAGCGAAAGTTTTTATTATTATTTAATTAAATAATATTAAAAATCAATCAATATAAAAAATAAATTTAAAAGTTTTAAAAAACTTCCATACTCATGTACTCTATACATCAATAATCACAATTCGCAAATCAATATTTATCAAATCTCAATAATCACAATTCACAAATCCAATATCTACCAAATCACAATCCAACTATACAATCCCATTAGCAATTAGTCAAGTGACATATTACTATAGACAAGTAAGATAAGTGAAATAAATTACTACAATCACTTTTCACCATTTTTCTTTGATTAATCACATTATTACTTGTAATATTTAATTTTAATTTCTTCCAAAGAATCAACATTTTTCAACCTACAGATTCAATGTACAAAAAATAACATTCCAGCAAAAGGAAAATTATGTTATATCAATTTATGAAATCAAGCAACTCATATAATTAACAATTAACACCAATTACCAAACCTTAGTATTGCTTGAGCAAAACCCATCAAACTAGATTGCCTTGAACCCATCCTATTCCAACTTTCAATACGCAAAAATGGCTTCTTCAGAGCCCCCTTCCATCTTCAACCTCTTCTCTGAAACACATTATTGGCCTTATCCCCACTAAAATTCTATTCAAGAACGGATTATTGATTAATATGTGCAATTCTATGAATCCAAAATCACTTTTTTTGGGGGCATTATAAGATTTTATTTACTGGGTGCATTTGGGCTTTGATTGTTGGGCATCTGGGCTTTATTTATTAATTGAAAAAAATAAGGAAGAAAGAAACGAACCACCCGTTCAACCTGTGTTGCCTTGCCGCCGACTGCAACTTCTGAAATGAGCAGCTGAAATGGATGGAACTCTTGAAGACTTCGACGGTCCCACTGCAAAAAAAAAAAACATTTGAGAATAGAAGTTTGAGTTGAAAATCAAATGCCAAAATTTTAGTTTTAAAATAAAATAAAATAAAAAATCAGATTACCGGCAGTTCCAGCTAGCGAGGCCGTGGGAGCTTGTTAGTGGCTGGATCCGTCCCTGTCTCTAGTCGTCCTTTAGTATCATTCCTGATTTTGATAACTTCTTGAGAAAGATAAATGAAATCCAATAATCAAGATTTTGAAAATGGATGGTGTTTTCAATTCACGCGTCAACATTTTGTGATACTCTTGATAATAAAATGCTTATTATTATTTTAATTGGCACGGAATTTTCGTAGTTTTCACTGCTTTTTCTCAATTATACATTTTTTATAATTTAGTCTTTGTCAATGAAATATGTTCTTGCTATGCACGAGCGTGGAACTAGTTAGTTTACTTAACCCATGCCAAGCCAAATCTCAATTCCTAATCTCTCTCTCTCTCTCTCTCTCTCGACAGTCTGCGATGATTGAGCTTGGCAACCTCTAATTATTCTTCATCAAATTAGTGTGGTGGAGTATAGGGGTTTGGCGGACGACAGTGGCAGAAACGCTAGAAAAGAGAGCTTTGGCACCATCTTGCTGAATAATCCTAACACCAATAGAAATGGGTCCAACATGGGGTGGCGCAGAGAGGTGGACGTGATTGTGGTGGTGGGAATGGCCCGTAGATGTCGAAAAAGCGAGAACCGGACAAAGGGCCGGATTGTGTGCAGAGGTTTCGTCTTGGAGTTGCATTTGGACCTTAATAATAAAATCAAGCTAGATATTCGGGCTTATTTGGATTTTTTTTTTTTAATTATGAACTGACCAATTTGGATCTTTGTAACTGAAAACTGAGGTTAAAAAGTTCAAATTGGTTGGCTAGATGCCTTAAATCTTGGGGAATTTTGAGAGTTACCTATGAACGAAATTGAAAAACGAAAATTACATGAAGGTTACAGAACTACTGAAAAATATCCATATCCAAATGAAATTAAAAAGGAAAAAAATTTGAATCTGTAGGGGTAATTATGGAATGATACTTATCATTTATACATTGTTCATTTATTTATACTAATAGCATGCCGAATGGATGGGTTAAACTATATGTTAGTGGAATAAATTAGTTAGGAGTTGAATATTAGTCTACAATAGATATTTTAATTCACATGTTAAGAGAATCTTTTTAACCATAAGTTAACTTTTTTTGTTAAATTTGGCTTGCAACTTAATTGATAATATGACTTTATGTTGAAAAATTTCCCTAAAATCTATTTTTTTCTTTCTTCTTTAAAATTTTTAATGTCGATAAATAAAATAATTTTTTGTTAATTTCATATTATATAATTTAATGAGATCTTCAAAATAAGTACCATATAAATATATAAATTTTCCTATATTAAAAATAAATATTTATTGTATTCTTGAATTTAGTTAGAAATTAACATATTCATTGTACCAAAAGTTAATGGTTAATTTTAACATGTGAAAAATAGGCAGAGGTGGATCTAGCATGTGGCGAGGGTGGTCGGTCGCTCGTGTTGGATCTGCCCGAGAATAATTTTTTTTGGTCAATGTATATGTTATGTTGGATATATCATTTATTCTTAAGCAACTCTTACAGCTTAGTTGATTAGAGCATTCATTCTCTTAGAAAGAGGTCTTGAATTCAATTTCATATGATATCAATAATTAGTGGAAAAGAATTGAACCTATGACCTTTTTGAAAATTATAAAAAGCTTGACCATTATGACATTAAGTGAATTTAAAATATAAAATCAATAAATTAGTGATAACATTATGGTTTATGTGAAGTTATTTTTCTATCAAATTATATCTAATGCAATGTTATACAATTTATTCTTTGCAGATTTATCTTATGAATTACAATTTCTTCTCTCGTATCATAATGAACTTTTAAGATTAAAAAATGCGATAACATATTTATTAATTTCTTCTAATAAGATTGTAATATTTACTAATTTCAAGTTCTGATTCCACTTACATATAAAAATTAATTTGGTCAAGCGAGTCCATAAGAAATGAAAGATTATTAATCTTTTTTGATCTCGAAACTTGATTTTATTTTTATTATGACATTGATGTTTAACGACTGCTCGTGCTCACTTGAGATCTTGGATTCGTCCCAGTAAATAGTGAAGGATTTTGTGGTAGTTTGTTGGAACCAAAGTATTTAGAATTTGTTTGGTCCTAAATATATTGGAGAAATTTTTAAATGTGTAGCTCAAAATTGTGAAAAGTAATGAATTCCACATAAATATACGCGTGATTAAAAATGAATTTAAGGAGAAAACGGGTGAAAATATCGGTTACCAAACAAACTCTTAATATTTGTTTAAACAGAATTAACTGTACTTCGCACGTATTAATGAAAAATATTCAGGGAAGCCCCATGTTTTGATCAAGGTAATAAATATCGCATTTGAAAGTTATGGCTCCAAAAAAATAAAAATAAAAAAACGTATAAAGGTGATGGATGTGTCAACACATAGATAACTTGAAAATTTTATTTCTCTTTCAGATTAGATAATCTTGTTGGAAAATGAAGTTTTTATTCTTACACTTCATCCATTATCTATCCCAAATTGCTACCTCCCAACGATAAATAATAAGGTAAAATCTAACAGCGATCACTGAAATTTGAACACGTTACCACTTAGCATGTGTTCGGTAACTTTAGAAAAATGGTTTATAAATAAAACATATAAATTTTCAAACTATTTTTTAATCAAACATATTTTCTCTTATCAATTTTCAACCACTTATTTTTACTTCAAATCATAAATAAATCAATTTATAAATCAAACATTTCTCTTATCAATTTTCAACAATTAATTTTTACTTCAAAATCATAAATAAACCAATTTATAAATCAAACACTATTATCAAACAATGGGGCTATGCCTATGCCTATGGATTGAGGATGTGGATTAGAAGAGAGAGAAATATATATATATATATATATATATTATTTGAAGTTTAAATTGTGGAGAGAATGTTGATGTTTAAAGTAAAAAAAAGAACGAAAAAAGAGGAAAAAAAGAGAGAGATAGACACAATTCCAAATAAATTAATAAAAAAATAGTGGAGGATGTATGATTGTTGAGAGTGTTGGTTTGGAAGGTGTGAAAAGTGGAGAAAAAGAGGGAGAACGTAGAAGAGAGAAAGAAAAAAAGAGAAGAAAAAAGAGATATTAAAGTAAAATTTTGTCTACATCTCACCCGCAATTGACAGTCAATAGTGTGTGAGGCATTGGAGATACTCTATGTTACTCATTCATCATCTAATGTCTAATAGTTAGACAATTCTTAACAGAACGTCCTATATTGATATATAATTTCATGATTTCATCAATGACATGTGACGACGTCAACAAATTGCATTAGTCAAACTCGTCTTTATTTGAAATTCAGGAATGAGATTGGGAATAATTGGAGAGTCGTTGAAGTCTAATTTTTCAAATAAATATAAAGTTGATTTTAACAATAAATAATATCAGAGATATTATGTGTAATAAATATTGACTCTGTTTTTGTATCATTAAAGATCTGATTAAAATTTAAGTCAAACAAGCACACATTTTACACGAATTCATAATTATTCAACTACACGTTTAATTAACTTTTATCAAAATTTATTAAAAAATTGATTTTAATCTCTATCAAACAGAAACAGAGAAAATGATAAATGAAGTCTTGTGGTTAATAAAATTGAAGTTGTTCATATGAATACTTATTCCTACTCTCTTTATATTCTTCTCGTGAAGTGTATACGCACAAAAAGTAAATAACAAACAACAATCAAAGTGATTTGAGAATCCAATTTCAAATTTCAAATTACACAGAAGCCAGAATTTGGATGATTATTTCATTCGGAGGAGAAATGAAGACAATTGTCGCGACTCACAAAGAGGAAAAGGAAGTTATAAAAGGAGAAATTACGCACTGACCAAAACAAATTCACGTCGACAAATTTAGTCCACTTATTTTATTAATTTTCGTAATTTATTCATAAAATATTATTTTTATAATAAACTGTAATCTCATATCATCCCCAAATTACCCTGCTGTACGGACCATCTTTCTCTTCTATATTAACGTGTCGTGTGTATATATATTCTGATTTCTTGTGTTGGGGTAGTAGTAGTATACGCACACTCTCTCTAGTCTAGATAAAAAAAATTCAAAAATGAAGGAAACTGTATGCTTTAATTTTCATTGTTTATAACCTCTATAATTCATTCTCGTTCTATACATACATTTACACGTACCCGGTACCCATATTGTATATACTGTATACACACACAGTGGGATTTTGAAGTGCCGGAAATGGTGGACGTGAGTTTCTTAATGATGGCCGTGGTGGCCTCCGTATTTATGTCGGCGGCGAGTGGCGGCGGTGTCAAGAGTGTGCTGACTCTGGAGAGGGCGTTTCCGGCGGACCAGAAGGTGGAGCTGCAGGCGTTGAAAGCGCGGGACCGGGCGAGGCACGCTCGAATCTTGCAGAGCTTTGCCGGTGGCATCGCCGATTTCCAAGTCGTTGGTACCTCGGATCCCTATCTCGTCGGGTAACTTTATTGCGCCTTTTTTAATTTTGATTGTTTACTGACTTTTGTGATGAAGTATTTGGCTCTTAAAAATGTTAGGACTTAAATTTTTTACTTCAATTTGGAAAATAAACTAATGTTCCTCTTTAATTCTTCTTTTTGGTGGGTTTAATAGTAAGTGTGCAAGAAATTCACGAGTCTTTGAAATCAATTCATAAATAGGCCAGAAAAATGTGATTTTGATATTCTTGGCAGCTTTATGTTCAATAATTTCAATTACTTTAATTAATAACAATAACGATTCAGGGAATAATATGTATTTAACGGTCAAAGTCTTTTCAACATGGAAATGTTGCTTGATTTTGCTTTTCCTGATTGTCGGATTTCATTCTTGAATGTTGATACTCTCACTTTTTTAGTTTCAATTTATTTTAATATAATAATCTGTCCGAATATAACATAAAAACATTGGTTATAACTTATAACTTATAAACCTATGTATATTCTCCTTTTCTAATCAATGAATCTTCAACTGTAGACTGTACTTTACCAAAGTGAAATTGGGTTCTCCTCCAAGAGAATTTAATGTGCAAATTGATACCGGCAGTGACATCTTGTGGGTTACTTGCAGTTCCTGTAATAATTGCCCCCAGACTAGTGGTCTTGGAGTAAGATTTTGTCCTTTATTTCATTTTTTTCTCCTTCAATGGTTGAATTTGACACTTTAGTTTTTGAGTTTCACAACGAACTGATATTCGAGTTCCATTTTCAGGTTGAGCTCAATTTCTTTGATGCTGCTAGCTCATCAACGGTATCTTCTATTTCCTGTGCGGACAGCAAGTGTGCTTCTATAGTCCAAGCTGCATCTGCTGAATGCTCGACTCAAAGCAATCAGTGTGGTTACTCATTCCAATATGCAGATGGAAGTGGCACTGCTGGTTTCTATGTATCTGATCTGCTCTATTTTGACACAATTTTGGGAACCTCATTTATTGCTAATTCTTCTGCTCCCATTGTTTTTGGGTGAGCTGTTACTCTTACTTTTATGTTAGTCTATGCATGCTTGCTAGTGGTCAAATGCACATGCCATGTGGATTTGGAATCAATTGCTAAAACTCAAAAGACATAAGATTCAGTTGTATTTTCATTGGCCATGACAAGTTTCCCTCCCCCATCCCCCATCCCACCTCGGGGGGAAAAAAAACTCACTGCCACGTAGTTAAAACCAATTAATATAATGACTGCAGCAATCTCACAAAATGTTGCACAGGAAGTGCTACCCCACATATCAATCATGATCCTGCAAGTTGGTTAGATTAGCATTCACACAGACAACTTGATAGTTGAATGGTACAATTTGTTGTTTCCTGTAAGAACAGAACTAAAGGTACAAAAAAATATTAGTGTCTTTCTGTATTATATGAGCTATTGAAGGAAAAGTGAAAGAGAGTTTAATTGTTAAACATTTGAACCATTGGCCTTGTTGTATCATGAGTCCCTTTTTGAAGTCACTTAAGAATTGCTTTTCGCCATTCCTTCAATGATAGTTTTTTGTCAATTAAAATTTGCATCTTGGTTGAAACGTTTATTTTTACGTTGGAACAGGTGCAGCACCTCTATGTCCGGGGACTTGACTAAATCAGATACAGCAGTTGATGGACTCTTCGGCTTTGGCCAGCAGGGTCTTTCAATAATATCACAATTGTCATCACATGGGATTACTCCCAAAGTGTTTTCCCACTGCTTGAAAGGAGAGGGAAATGGTGGAGGTATACTAGTTCTTGGAGAGATTTTGGATTCGAGAATAGTTTATACTCCCCTCGTTCCATCGCAGTGCGTATATTTTGCAACATGGAACTATTTTATTTTTGCTGCATATCCCAAATCTTAAAATAAGCTTCTTGTAGCGCATAGAGTTGTATTCGCTCATTACCATTCCCTCACATCTCTTTCTTATAAGATATTGATGAGATAATTTTTTTGCTTTCTATTTACCAGTGTGAGAAAATTAAGAAATTCTGAGACATCATATCATATCATGATTTTTCAAACTGTTGATTTTTTCCCTTCAATCTTTCAGGCCACATTATAGTTTATATCTACAGAGCATTGCTGTCAATGGGCAGGTATTGCCTATTGATCCAGCGGTGTTTACGACTTCAAGCAACCAAGGGACTATTGTTGATTCTGGAACTACTTTAGCATACCTTGTTGAAGAAGCTTATGATCCTTTTGTTGGTGCTGTAAGTTTGCATCCCATGTTCCCTTTCCTGTCACCCCTTTTGTTGTAATTATTGGTCACAAAGTAGGGAAGTGGTGAAGATACCAGTTTGATGATGCCTGAGTTATGCTATACTCATGGTATACCTGAGCAATGGAGCTAGGGGATTGAGATTAGCTTTCTGAATCAAATATCTTGAACCAGAACACAATATCATTATTTTACTTATTGATCTGGTGGCCATTTATTTTTGTTTGGTCAATTTGGTAGGTGTCATTATCATAGTTCGTAAAATTGTTTAAATCTCTTCAGACAACTAAAGAGGTCCAATGAAGGTTCTTTGGTTCTTCCCACATGCGTGAAGATATGCTCTTACTGTGCTTGAAACAATTTACTATTCAAAATTAGCATAAATTTAGCCTCCGTTTGTTAAAAGTTTTTTGTTTAAAAACATGTTTTTTTATGTTTTCTAGGTAAAATGCGTGGTTGAAAAATGAAGAGAGAGAATGTATGTGGTTAAAAAGTGATTTGGAGAATTGTGTAGGAAAAAACATGTTTAAAAACATGCTTGCCAAACACAACCTTAGTTGTAAATCATTTCTGATCTCTTACTGTTTCTGCAGATAACTGCTGCTGTTTCTCAATCTGCAAGGCCAATCATTTCGAAAGGATACCAGTGTTATCTAGTATCCACGAGGTTCTTTTCATTAAGCACTATTGATAGTTCTCGGAGTTATTCAAGCCTAAACGATTTGGCAATTGGTTCATGATCTATTTGTTTGGACACTTGACCAATATCTGTTTTTGACTTTTTTTTTCCTACACAGCATGGCTCAGATATTTCCTCCAGTTTCTTTAAATTTTGATGGCGGAGTATCCATGGTTTTAAGGCCATGGGATTACCTTGTGCAGATGGGATTCGTTGTACGTATTGCAGTTGTCTCTACACTGTCATTTATAATTATGCTTCCCCAATATCCTGTGAAAGACTAGTATTATCTCTTTAAAGTTAACTCTGGATCATGCTATCCATCATGTCAACTTATAGTTTCTTTTTTGTCTTGATGTGAAATTCCTACTTTTTACTATTTTCTTGCAGGATGGAGATGCAATGTGGTGCATTGGCTTTATTAAAGTTCAATCTCCTGGCACAACTATTTTAGGAGGTTGGTTACTTGACCAAGATACTTGTTCTGGAAGATATATATATATTTTAAAAAGAAAGATGATCTTCTAGATACTTTTAGAGTTATTACAATTTCTTCAACTCTCGATGTTTCAGTATAGGTTATCCATCTGTGTTTTAAGCCATAAGCAACTCTGTACCTGTCATGCTCAAATTCAATAAAATGAAATAAAATAAAGCTCAACAGTGAACCATCAGTTATCTGAAGTCAATCATGCAATTCATAAGCAGCAGTAAATATGGTACCTTGAAGCAGGGACAGATCCATAGTACGGCTAGCTGACGCGTTCACCCGTGCTGGATCCGTTGGGGAAAAAAATTTGTTAGTTTTTTTGGCATTTTTTGGGCTAGAACTCGAAAAATACAGTTATTTGATCGATGTCTGCCCTAGTTGAGAAAACATCCTGAACGGCCGCCTTATCTGAACAAAATTTCTGGATCCATCACTGTTGAAGTCGTCATAGAGGCAAAAGTTGGAATTTTGCCTCCACATTTGTGTCATTCTTTTTTATCTATGTTTGGTAAACTAGTTTAAAGTTTATGAACAACACATTTCTGCCAATCAATTTTTAACACACATTTCCCCAAGTCACTTTTCAACCACAAATTTTATTTCGAAATCATCACATTCTTTGTTTATAAACAAATAACTCTTACAAACTAGAGGCAAAAAATTACTAACCATACAAATATTCTAAAAATCTCGAAATCAGAAATTCGAAATAATTCTAACCATGCAACCTAGTGTCAATTGTTTAGATTGTTTTTATTTGATTGGATTGGATTGACTTGACTATTTATTCAGTAAATCGTCATCACTCCCCCATCTGCCCTTCCCATCCAGACTATTTTAGTTACTTAAACCCCCAAAGGTGACCACTGAACCAGTCCAAGCTTGAGTAGCTCATCTCATTTTCCCCCTATATTGAAGTACACAGGTTGTGGTAGTTCTTCTAGCTCATGTATCAAAGCATTCTATATCCTGTCAAAAGCTTCTTGGTATGAAGTGAAGGTGGAGTGTCTTAGCTTCTAGAAATTGACCAAATATCTAGATATCTCTGTGCATGTGAATAAAATATACACCAGTCTTGCCTGCATTTGATTCTGAGAATTGAGATTGAACGGAAACTTTTCCTTTTGTGTGGGCATCAAAGGATCTATTCTGTATTTTTTTTCCTTTTCCGTGTGTTGGTTTTTTGGTGGGGGGGGGGGGGGGGTGTTCTGTTCTTTAAAGCTACATGCAGCATGAATATTCTGGAGAGCCAAAGCTCGAGGGGTGAACACAATAGTCTGTTGCTATAGGCATCTTCTTGTTCTCATGAATGCAATAGTTAGTTCAAAATATTCAAAATTTTGCTAACCAAGACACCTTAAGAGTACTGAGACTCTGAAACTTATCCATACCATTTTTTTCCAGATCTTGTTCTCAAAGATAAAATCTTTGTTTATGATTTGGCTCGTCAAAGAATAGGATGGGCAGATTACGATTGTAAGTGCTGTATTTTCATTCCCATACGTTTCGTCTGTTAAAGAACATAATAATATGGTAGGTTGAATTTTCTTGTGGCTCATTCTTCTATATCTGCATTTCTTTCTTCAGGTTCATTGTCTGTGAACGTCTCTATAACTTCCGGGAAAGATGAATTTGTTAATGATGGACAGCTGAGTGAGAGCAGCGTTTCATCTGGTGTTCTACTCAAGCTGGTAAATAAGAGCAATCACGTTCTTCTGCTGCATATATTGGTAGTCTTTGGACTTGTTTTTCTGTAAATTATTTTCCAGTGTAACCCCTTCTTTGGCTTTGCCAATTTATATTTATAGCGATTGGCAGCCAATTGTAGTTCATTTTTATTTCTCTCCTTTCGTGGAACAATGGTGGCTTGAAGGGGGCCGCCTTTAATCTTGCTCACCCGACTGCTGGTGCCTGGTAGAACTTGAGAAATTACCTCAACCTTCAGTCTTTATTTCACAAGGACTCCACTAATATTTGCATAATGAAAAATGATACACGTACGGCTTTTGATGACAAATATGATAGACAACCCAGATGTGAAAATTGTGATGTGTTGATTTAAAAGATGATGTGATGTGCAAGTTAACATGATTGTGCCACATCTGAGTTGTCAACAATAATTGTACAAGTAACATTGATGTGTTTCGGACCCTCGACAATCGGAGTCATAGCAGGCTTGACGGAAAAAGTTAAATAATCAAGTCAAATAAAAGTGCAATCCAGTCAACCATATCGAAATTAGATGCATAATATGGGTTTTTCGAGTAGAAATGAGCTACTAAGCAAAACGCATGGGTTAAAATCCTTGAGTTGACTGATTTTATGGTAAAATTTCATCATTTGGGGCTTCAAAACAGTAAGTCAATTATGCAGACGGAAATTAGGGTTTTTGCGTATTTTTAGGTTAAATTTTGTTTTTAATTATTTGTTTGCCTATTTTAAAATTTTAGTCTAATTAGAATTCTATTTTGAGTCAATTAGCGGTTAGGTTATTTTACTTATTTATATTCCTTTCCATTCATTGTAATTCAGACTTTGATTTTGATATAAATAGTTTTTATTGAGGATTCAATAAAAGTTATAGGTGAATTCCTATATTTTTCGAACTTATCAAGAATATTTCTTGTGGCGTTCAAATACCGAATTTATCAAATATTTCTTGTGAATATTTATGGCGTTCAAAACAAGAAATTTATCAAGGAGATTGGGCAATTCCTTGTGGCGTTTCGAAAGTCGTGGTTCTTTATTCCACATCGTCGAGCCATCGCGTCGTGAATATCTGGTCATGATTCATCCGTCCAACCACAACCTGAGTTCGGAACTTTTCGACGTTTCTTCCGCGCTTCGAATCTCATCAAACATTGCTCCAAATTTATTGAAATAAATAATAACAAGGATACAATGTTCATGGTCGCCATGTGTTATGATTCCCATCATGGATATTATGTTGATACGTGTCATATGAAAAATTATGTCGGATCATGTATTAATGTTATGTTCACGGTAAGCACTACAACACGTGTCCATTGTTAACACCGTATCCTACCAATAAATAGTAAATATACGACTACCTTGTGACGTGCTTCTAAGCAATTGTATGAATAACAAAAATCTAGGATAATGATATTCCTCATCAATGAAATAGGGCATTCACAATTATCCCTAACAACAACAACGCGGATCAAGTCTGACAAATATGAATTTTATAAAATAGAATATATTAAATACATTGAATATCTATCATCTTATGAATGTACCGAAGAAAATATAAGAATAATCAATATCTATTACTTATCAAATAGTATCGTCTGTTCGATTCAGGAGGTCCTAAAACATCAGTGAATGACTTAAATTCATAAATTCACTTAGGAGATTGGTTCGGTAACCTTTGTTTTAGTCAAGAAGTACGGAACTAGGATCTTAATTGAGTGGGGGCCAAAATTTTCAAATGGTGGGAGGCGGAGGCCCCCTCCCGGGGTCCGCCCCCGAAATTTTTTTGAACCAAAATGATTGACATTATGAAGCAACAAACCAAAAGCTAAACTAAGTTAACTAACAAGTAACAAATAACTAGTGTAAACTAGTAATTTACAAAAGAAAATACCTATAACTGAAAAGTAAATGTAAACTTTCGATGTGAGAGATACTAGTAATAAATATTGTATTTACTTCTTGCATAAATATAATAATTGTAGAGAAAGAATTAAAATGAAAATAAATTCAAGATGTCAATTCTATTTTTTTTTTTTTTTTTTTTCAGTGGGGTCATGGCCCCCACTGGACCTTATAAGCCTCCGTCCATGCTTGTACTTGTGCGGAGTAGTAGATTTGAAGGTCATGTACAATAAAATTATAATTGTCCTTTCTTTAGCAACAGTTTGAAATTTTGAATAAAAGTTTTTCCACTGAACAATATATTCTATCCATCTAAAAACGGCTGAAAAACTGATATTATAATAACAAATCAATAAGAACAATCTATAAATATTAACATGAAAAATAAAATTTAAATATAAATAATCATCATCTACAATATTAAAATGGAGATACAGATAAAGATTGAAAATTAAACCAAAATAACTAAAATTGTAAAAACTTATTAAGCTGAAACAGAATGAGAAAAAATATGGTTAAAAGTATATCAGAATTTAGATACCGCAAAACCCTAAAAAAATGAATAAAAAAAAAAAAAAGATCACATAAAAAAGAAAATGTCCAAAAAACTGCCCATAAGCAGTGAATTTTAAACATCGAAAGCAAAATTGGAAAAATGATTAAGCTGAAACAGGATAATAAAAAATGTGGATAAAAGTATATCAAAATTAAGATACTCTAAAAAGTAAAAATGAATAAATAAAACTAAAAGTACCAAGACAAAAGAGATCACAGAAAAAAAATGTCCAACGAACTCTGCCCATAAACACTGGATTTAAACATCAAAAGCTTGCAACTCATGTAAAACTGTTCTAAAAAGCTCGCTTATACTTATACTTAAATGCGTTTAGACTTGAAGCTTGATTTCGTCGCTTCGTCACGCTTCGCGCTTTACTCGCGTTTCACTCGAAAATTTCGCGTTTTCTCGCGCCTAGATACGCTTAAGCTTGATGTCGGTCTCGCTTTGTCACGCTTTACGTTTTTTAGAATACTATGTAAATGTTATTGAACCTACCAATAAACTAAATAATGGATCTAATTTTAATTAATTCCACTAAGATATCAATTTTGTTACTTTTAGATCTCAGAAAATCAACCATTTTACACCCTGTCCTTTATCCACTATAATCCTGAAATAACTGCTGGTGTTCATTTTTCTTTTTTGTCAATTCATGTATTTCTTCTCCCATTTGGTTTATTCTTCCATTTTTGTGTTTGTGTTTGCATTTTATGTTTGGTTTTTACAGCCAAATTATTGGCCGTTTCATTGGATTTTTGGATTGGAAGTTCGTTTTTGTGAAGAGAGACTGAGGTTGGTGATGCTTATTTTTTCCAGGGGAAATCTTTCTCTGCAGGGAAGCAGATGATATAGTATTTTCGTTTTACAAATATTATTTTATATAGCATAGTGATTTTTTTTTTTTTTTTTTTAATTCTAATTTATATCATGTATTTGACCCTTTTTTTATTTTTTATTTTTTTAATTTTGATAAGGTGGTAAACGTGCATCAAGGGTTCAAAATTGTTCAAAACAGATAGATGAAATTTTTTTTGATCAATTCTAGAAAGATATTTTTTTGGAACATTTTTAAGTGACATTGTGACATGTCACATATTCATTGGGTGGTGAAAAAGTAAGTAGTAGGATAGTTATTTTTACCACCCAATGAATGTATGACATGTCATAATATCACTTAAAAAGTTCTCAAAAAATGCCTTCCTAGAATTTTTGTTTTTTTTTTTAAGAAAACACTAAGAGTGTTTGGTAACACTGTAGCAGTTTTTAAATTATTTTTTTTTGTTAGTTCTGAGGTAAGATATGTGGTTGAAAAGTGGAGAGAGAAAATTTAGATGATTAAAATGTGGTTTGAGAAATTGTGTTGATTTAATTGTAATGATTCCGTTACAAAACAGAGCATCATGGCAGATTGCCTCAAGACTGTAGACCTTGTTCCGATTTCTAGGAATTGGGTTTTTGTATACATGCGCGACAAGAAGTTTCAACGCCCGTTGAGTCTTCGTTTCAATAAGTCGGTCACAAATTATTATTCAGTCACAAATTACAAATATTAAAAGTCACGACTTATTTCTCGATTACAAATCATAAAATTTATGGCTCACAACCAATTTTTAAGTCACAAATATTTGGTCACTATTTATTTTCGATCACAAATTAAAAATTTATAAAATTAACCATTCACAAATTTATTACTTGATCACATATCACAAGTATTATAAGTCACGTCTTATTTTCTGTTTACAGATTAAAAATGTAGTTTGTCACAACTTCAATCTCACAACTAATTTTTTGATCACAAATTATCGATTCAATTGATCACAATCTATATTTCTCGATCACAAATCAAGAATTTATAAGTCATAACTTACTTTTCGATCACAAATCTTGAATTTTATAAGTCATAACTTATTTAACGATCATAAATTTAAAATTAATCGGCCACAAATTATTATTCGATCACAAATCACAAATTTGAAGGTCGACTGATTTCTCGATCACAAATTAAAAATTTATGTTCGCAACTAATTTTTTTGTCACAAATATTTGATCACGACTTATTTTTTGTCACAAATAAAAAATTTATATGTCACAACTTATTTTTCAATTACAATTTATAAAAAATAATCAATCACATATCTCGATTTGTTAAGTCACAACTAATAAAATTTATTTATGGCCAAAGTAACAAAATTATAGGTCATAAAGCATAATTTTTTTTGTCATTACTTGATTCTTGATCACAAGTTAATAGGTAACAACTTTTTTTGATCACAAATTATCAAATTAATCGTTTACAATTTATTATTCGGTAACAAATCATAAATATTAAATATCACGACTTATTTATTGATCACAAATCACAAAATTTATAAGACGTGACTAATTATTCGATCATAAATTATAAAATTATTTGGTCACCACCACCACCACCACCATCACACCCAACATCGCCACTGCCTATCTCCACCAAAGATCCCCCACAACAAACATGTGCACCACCATATTCGCCACAACCTCCAAACTGTCACAATCGCAACCCACTGGAAACCTCGTGCACCATCGTCGTTTCCGCCTTCTCCAGAGAACATCGTCGTCACCTCAGATCCATCACCACCACAACCTCCAAAGAATCTTCACCACCAGTGTCACCTTCGATAGACACCACCACTACCGCATTGTACCACCGTACATACACGCAGAGATGGAGATAGGGGTAGGGGCGACCACCCCCCAACATTGTCTGTTGGTCCACTATTCCTAGTTAATTTGTAATATATTTTTCAGTTTCGGCCCCGCAAAATTTTTGACTCACCTCCGCAAAATTTTGAATTTTTTAAATTTTTTTCCATTAATAAATATTGACCCAATAACTTACACTTTAAAATTCAACCAAACAAAAATCTTAGACCTAAACAAAAGATCCAATAGTATAGCTCAAATCCAATACAAAAGCAATTAAGCAAATGATGAGGACAATGAGAGACCAATTTCAGATATCCAAATCATCTATACCATCTTTTATATAGATATGAAGTTTACTTTTTGATGTTCATCTAATGTTCATGTTTTCAATTTGTATAGCGTTAGACACATAGATGGACAAATTATTTTTGTATCGATAAATTGATTGTTTTTGGTCGGTTAATCTAACTTGCCTACTTTGGTACTCAAAATCGTCGTTTTCAATCCTCTTAGTTAAAAAAAAAAAAATACCCCCGGATTTTCGCTCCCACAACATCGAAATCCTAGCTACGTCCCTGCATACACACAACACTCAACACTCCGCCGCCCCACCACCCACAATCACACCATTACCACCAACAAAGAAGGGAAAAAAACCAAACAGACCAATTACCATCACGTTAAGCACAACGCACAGTGGTCACCGCCGCATCGGGTGCTGCCACTGCGCACAGAGTCTTCATCTACAGCGCGAAGGTAATGTGCACCCTCCTGCACGACTGTAGAAGCCAAAACACAGGTGAAAACTATATACACCAAAATAAGGCATGAACCTAGGCTTAAATTCACCCTCACAACACCCGTCGTCCCCTTCATCAAGCCCACCGCCAGCGTCTACCTCCAGCTCACAAAATCCGTCACTTCAGCCCACAAAATCGCCGCTATGCACTACCATCTGGTTTGGGATTCTACCGCTCCAATTCAATAGATCACCTACATCCAGGATTTGTGATGATGATGGGTGTCCGAACACGATGGGGGCTGCGACAGCAATGTCAGTCCGTGGGATATTGCTGGAGGATTTGATTTGAGAATGGTTCGGTTAAAGTGATGGGAAGGGGGTTGGGCAGCCGACAGTGTGGGGTTGGGTAGTTTAAATTAATAATAATATTATTAAAATTAAAAGATGAATTATGATTTGAATTTTGAATAAATAAGTCTTCATTTTTTTTTTGAATAAATAAGTCTTAAATTGGATCTTTGAATTTGAAACTTAAAATACATATGAGGGTGTAATTTCCGCTATATACATTGGGCCCTGGTTATAAATAAGTTTGTCAAAAAATTGACTATAAAGGATTTTAAAAATTTAAATTTGTTGACAGGAAGAATTGAAATTTGAACCAATGATCATGATAATCTTTTCAAGTTAATTTCCCCTCATCAACCAACTAAGCTAAGATAATTTATTGTTCATTATTTCTTATTTAGAATTTATATATTTAAATTCTTGGTTCACGAACCTTTTTGCTCGAATATGGTCGGGGGTCCTAGGTGGTCACCTTACCCGCCTATGGTCTGGGCCGACCTTATGTTATAAAATAGCTTTCATGTAAAATCTCCAAAATAGAAAGAAGTGTCCCGCCAAACGGATACTAAAATAACTCTCAAGATATATTGAATAAAAAACTCTTATACAAAAAATAAAAGGAAAAAAAGATCTCACCAAACGAATTCTCAAAATATGTAAATACGTATTCTGAATTTAGGGATCCGAAAAGGTAGGAGTAGATTACAGTCCGTTGAAAGAGGAGGCCCTTTTGGTTGAGATTTGGTGGAGAATGAATTACTCCTGTGTGGTGACCCATGTATGTACTCAAAATTAATATAATATAATATAATATAATTTTTCCCTGAGTATTGAAGGGAGTAAATTTAATGAAGACTCACCAAACTTTATCCAATATTACTACTTGCTCATCCAACTTAACAATATTACCCGTTGCTCATTCATCTTTAAATGACCATTTCTCATCCATCACTCATCTCATTTCCATCCATATACCCTAACGGAATGGCACATGTGGCTAACGGAAATCTGACTTGGCACTTAACTGGTGTTAAAGCTACCAACTGGATGAAGAAACGCACAAAACACACAACCAGGGATCTGATACACACGACTTTCACCTCTGTCCACACCGAACCAGTGAAATCAGCCCATGAACCCTAAAATCAGCTCCAATTTCCCAGCCCCAAATAAGCCAATGTCACTGCCAAAATTCTAGCTGAAGATTAGAGCAGTACCGTTAATATTTTCGAAAGGGTGACTAGAAGCATTTGGAATGGAAGATAACCTAGTTGTGGAAGAAACGTTACTGGAGGCAGACGACCAGCGAACCCCTAGAGGTAAATTTGTTGTTTCTTACCGTTATTTTTATAGACATTCTAACATTCTAGATTTTTGAATTGAAAATGTATTCAGTCATCATGTTAGAAACCTTGAACACGACCAAATTTTTCTCTGCCCATATTTTGGATGTTCAGCCATTATTTTAGATTTTCTAATTGAAATGTATTCGGTCACTGTTAATTTTATACATTTGAGCTGTGTTTGGTAAAATCTAATCCTAGTGTTTCTAATGCAGATAAGACATTTGATAAAGAAGAAATTATACCTCTTGATTGCAACTTGATTGATTCAGATAATGAGGTTGACGATGATGGCTTTCTATATGAAATGAATGCTCGTGAACGTGTTGAAGTGGGGTTAAATGCAGACCCTGCAATCGAATTTGAGGATACATGTATAGAGGAGATTGGATCAGATGATGGTTATTGTCCAAGCGAAGAGGAATTGCTTACTAGTTATTCTTCCAACGAGGAAAATAATTATCGTTTTCCAATTTACAATGTTGAGAAAGAAATGTACAACCCACAGTTAGATGTTGGGAAGGAGTTCAAGACAATTGAGGAGTTTAGGCAAGCTGTTAGGAATCATGGGGTTGCAACTAGGTGCAATTTTAAGTTTAGGCCCAATGATGATGAGAGTGCACATGCTAGATGCAAGGAGGGAGGCTGTAACTTCAGAATTTGGGCATCTTTCAACAAGGCAAAGGGTTGTGTCCAAATAAAGTCTAAGAATTCAGAGCATACTTGCATTAGGGACAGGACAAATAGACATTGTACTGTAAGATACATAGCTAAGAGGTATTTGGAGAGTTTTAGAGTTGAACCTAATTGGAAAACCAATTTGATTAAGAAGGCCGTGAATGATGATGTGAAGTTGAATATTAGTGACGTTACTGCTTGGAGAGCTAGAAGATATGCTAAGATATTATTAGAGGGTTCAGATGAGCATCAATTTGGTTTGCTTAGGTCTTTTGCTGCTGAAATTCTTAGAACTAATCCAGGTTCTACATGCATAGTTGCCATGCATGATGCAAAGTTTCAAGGAATATACATTTGTTTAGAAGCTTGCAAGAGGGGGTTCCTAGCTGGCTGTAGACAGCTTCTAGGATTGGATGGGTGTTTTTTGAAAGGTACATTTGGTGGTCAAATGCTTGTGGCCGTGGCATTAGATGCCAACGACTGTATTTATCCAATAACATATGCTATAGTTGAGAGAGAGAATTCTAGGACTTGGAGTTGGTTTGTGCAGCATTTGGGTGAAGATTTGAAGATATTGAATAATAACCAGTGGACTTTTATGACTGACAGACAAAAGGGTTTAGAAAATGTAATAGATGACTTGTATCCTGAGGCAGAACATCGATATTGTGTTAGACACATGTACACTAATTTCTATAGTGCTGGTTTTAAAAGTTTAGCTCTTAAAGACTACTTGTGGAGGGCTGCAATGTCAACAACAATGCCTGACTGGAAGCAGTGGATGGATGAGATTGAAAAAGAGAGCAAGAAAGCACATGGTTGGTTGATGAAACGACATCCAAGTGAGTGGAGTAAGGCTCACTTTCTGACTAACGTGAAGAGTGACATAGTTGTGAACAACCTCTGTGAAGTATTCAACAAGGTGTTGTTGGAGGATAGGGAGAAGTCCATCTTGACCATGTTAATCGATATGCACATAAGCTTCATGAAGAGGATACGAGCATGGAGGGATAAGATGAGAACAGCCACAGGCCCGTTGTGTCCTAAAGTGTAACAGAAATTGCTGAAAAATATTGAAATAGCTGCGGGTTATGAAGTGGATTGGTCAGGGGGGCCACAATCTTTTGTGAAGTGTTCTAATGGAGAATATGTTGTTGACATGCAGAACAGAACATGTGCTTGTAGAAAATGGGATTTAAGGGGGATTCCGTGTTCTCATGTTGTTGCTGCTATGTTGGATAGAAGGGTAGAACCTTGGAGGTATGTACATGAGTGTTATAAAGTGCAAACGTACCTTAGTTGCTATGAAAATATTGTCAATCCCATTAATGGGATGAAATTATGGCCATTAGTCGGTGCTCCCCCAATTAAACCACCGGGTTGGTTTCAACCCAAAAGAGGGAGAAAACAGAAGAAGAGACGGAGACAACAAGAAGAAGATGTCATCTCTCATTCAGGCTCAAAGGCAAAAATGAAGAAGCGGGGAATGGTGCGTATGACCTGTAGTGTCTGTGGAGCAACGGGGCACAATAAGAAGTACCACAAGAGGCCTGATGCACCAACAACAACACCACTATCTCAGTTCCAATTCATGCCAACACCTGGTATAGGTTTCATAACTAATGTACAAGATGAGGTAGCTGGTCCTTCACTTAGCATGCCGACACCTGCAATTACACCGCTTCAAACCATGGTGGAAGACTTACAAGAGATGGAGAATGAAGAAAATGATAGAAGAAATGCATAAACTCAGTAGTACAGTAAAGACACATTTTTTTGCTTTTGAATGTTGGAAAATACAACAACTTAGTAGGCCAGTCCAGTCCAGTCCAGTCCAGTCATTTTTTTGGCTTCTGTATGTGGAAAACACAGCAACTTATGCCTTCCAGTCCAGTCCATTTTTTTGCTTTTGTATGAAAAAATGGATGTTAAGTTCTGAAAATTACAGAGTAAACTTTGGTGAACAAGCTGTTTTTATGTTTTGTTGTGTGATATGTTTGGAGTTTTACTAATCCAATCACAAGCAATCATCTACTTAAATTATATGATGTTTTCATGAGCTTTCAAGCAAAAACCAGCAACTTGTTCATGCTCTTGCTGTTAATTCAAAAAACCAGCAAGTTGCCACTATTTTGAGCTCTTGCAATTCAAAGAAAACCAACAAAAACCAGCAAAAAACCAACAAAAATGCAATGAACTCTTGCAATGTAAAGAACCAGCACAAACCAACAACTTTTGAGAATTAATTTTCATTGTATTAAACTTCATTTACAATAAATATAACACCAGGAACTAGCTACCACATGGGGTTACAATCTGAAACCAAATTAATTTGAACAACCAGAAAATCACAAGCTGTCATCTACTTCATCATCCACAATCACTACCCAGACTTGAGCCTAATCTATAACATGAAGGAGCTCCAAGCTTGGTATGTCGGGTCCATCAACACTGTGCCATTCTTTGTCAGGCAGATTGGTGTCCAATTTACCCAAACCAAAGGAACTCATATCAATTCGCAATTCCATAATCTGGTAAGTGTACTGCACAAATTGCTGCTCTGAAATTCGGCCAGTACCTCTGGCTATATCCCCGACCAGCCACCATTAATGCTTCAAGGTCACCATTTTGAAAATGTTCACGGGTTGTTCCTCTAATCTGCAGCAACGATTTTCGTAATGAAATTGATTGATTTGGGACGCTGATTTTGGGGAAGATTTTAGGGTTCTTCGTGGCTTGAGAGATGGCTATAATTTTTGGCAGTGACATTGGCTTATTTGGGGCTGCGAAATTGGAGCTGATTTTAGGGTTCATGGCTGATTTCACTGGTTCGATAATGGACAGAGGTGAAAGTCGTGTGTGTATGTTGTGTGTTTTGTGCTTTTCTTCATCCAGTTGGTAGCTTTAACACCAGTTAAGTGTCAAGTCAGATTTCCGTTAGCCACATGTACCATCCCGTTAGGGTATATGGATGGAAATGAGATGGGTGATGGATGGGAAATGATTATTTAAAGATGAATGAGCAACGGGTAATATTGTTAAGTTGAATGAGCAAGTAGTAATATTGGGTAACGTTTGGCGAGCATTCATTAAATTTACTCGTATTGAAGGAGTTTGGGTTTCTTATGGGGTCCACATGCAATTTTCATTCTCTTGCCCGTTCGTTTCTCCCCGTGCACTGGCCTTTCTCTTTCACTTCCACTTTTAGCCTTTTACTACGCGAGTCCTTTTTCTGTGTTCTTCACACGTCTTCAGCATGGCTTTTTTTTTTTACCTGGTTAATTGCAAATCAAGTACCCAACCTTTTAAAAAAGTTGTAAATATATTTAAACCTTTGATTTTTTGCACCATACATCCCTTAACATATCTTTTATTAGTAGCATTATTCCAATTTTGATAAAAACGAATGGCAAAATGGGAAAGTCAAAGAAGGGTGGGTTTCAAATTTAGTCCACAACCTTTTATTTTTTGCACAAAATATCTCTAAACTTTCATTTATTTATTAACGGATTACATTCATTCATTATGAAAGAATCCGTTAATTTACCTTGTAAATGTGCACTATTACATGGCATTACGAGGAAAGTAAGGAATGACATTATTGAAAAATCACTAGAAACACAATCATTTAAAAAAAATTGCAGTACACTATCATCACCATTAAATTAAACATCAAATTCTCAATTCATATTAGTTTGAATACATTACATTCATAATTACACACACTAGCACTGAAAAAATGAAGATTCTACCATTGCATATCCGCCTTGAAGTTAAGTCTAGGATGCATATCTCTAGGTCTAGTTTGTTTTTGTTAAAATTGAGATAATTAATGTTGTTATAGTTCAATCTGTATTTGTGTTATTGTTCGGTTTTCGACATTTTCAGTAGGAGTGGACATTTTTTTCTAGAATCGGTCAATTCGAATCGGGTTTGACCAAATAATAAATCAATTTTGGGACTTATTGGTGGGAACCGAACGATTCTGGTCCGATTCTCGGTTCTTTTTTTAGAACCGAAATTTAATTCAGTTCTCAGGTTGGTTGTTTATTTTTTTGGTAAAATATTAAAAAATCACGATTTACGTCTTCTGTCTTCCTCCAATTTAGGGTCTTGTTTCCTTTTTTATCTCAAACAGATTCATTCATTCTTCTTTATTTCTTTAATTATTTTTTAGTTTCTTATAATCAAATCAATTAACCTATTACCTATCAATCCCCAAATACCAATTATCAAACCAAGTTCGTCGGCACTACCTACTTATTTCTTTAATTACCAGATACAAATTCCTAAATTTCTTTAATTACCAAATACCAATTCCTTAATTTCTTTAGTTATTTCTTAGTCTATACATGAATGATTTTCTGTTTTACTTTTAATCTTTATAGTTTGTAAAGTGGGTGCAATATGGCGTGTCACATTTTTTGATATTATGTCATTGCGTGTTACATTAAAAGTGTAGGTAGCTTCTGTTGACCACAAAATCCGGCTGGACCTTGGACCAACACGTCTCAGCTCCTCCCTCTTGAACACGTGGATCTCCTGCGCACTGTAACAAACAATCAGTTTGCAAAGAGGGCCGAGGTGGCTCCCATTTGCACTCCAATGCCAAAGTCAATACTCATTTTAGACGATTTTATATATATATATATATTGGGTGCGGGAGAAGTAAAATGTGCAGAAGAGAGAAAAGGGAGTGAGAGATATATATCTTTTGTTAAGAGTCTGAAATTACTAACCCCTTTCTTGGAGACAAGCGTGTTCTATTTATGGTTGAAGTTATTTTCTCGGATCATGACACGTGGCATACTTTACACTTTTCTTCACCCTAGCTCTTGGACGTGACAACCTTGCTTTTTGATTGTAATCATTGCTACATTTCGTAGGGGATGGGTGTCTGTCACATCTTGGTAAAGGCAGTGTCCCATCACTGACTCCATCTCTCTTCTGGTCAACGCCATAAATCGCCCTGGCTGAGTATGAAGCACATCGGTCAGTCGTTAACCAGGTTGGCTAAAGAGGTTTTCTTGACGTACCACCTCGGCATTCACCCCAAGGTGATATTTTAGGCCTCAGCCGCGAGTCAAGGTCCATTGGGCCTCTATTAGGCCCTTGCGGCGGATCTCTGTACCTTTCTTTGGGCCTGGATTCAACACTAGTCCCTCAAATCCAAAGGGATCATTCATGGTCGTGTAGGATTTTCCATGATTTCGTAGCAGTAGATTTTGACCTAGTTTCGTTGCCTGCTACAACCAACATCTTGCAATCGCCTCTCCATCCTCTAACTAGGAGCCACTACGTAGCGCAGCAACTTTTTAGGGGGTCAATAATGTCATTCCTTATGTAAGGTTCAGATCCATATTATAGCCGACCTTCTGCCTCGGATTTTTCCCTCCTAAATGGGGCTGGGATCGTACTAGTGCGTTTCTTAGGTGGGGCATTTAATATAAAGGGGCTACTGGTATCTGTTTCCAAGAACAATGAGGAGTATGGAGGAGGACACGTCACCGCGCGTGGTAAACACTTTGGCAGCTGAAGGGTTTCTCTCTTTCTTTCTGCAGCTGGCGCCGTAATTAACCCTCCCCCTAAGAGACGTGGGTTGTCAAATTAATCATGAGGCTCAAAGATCAAGTATTTGGGACTATTGGGTTCTTTATAAAGCCTCCTTCATTCCTGCATTTCTCCTTTACCCGCTTCTCAGAATTTTCGCAGTACCTTGTTTCACAAGAGATAGCAGCATTCTATCTTCTACTTGCTTTTTGTCTCCCAGCGCTTCCTTAGAATTATTCACCCGGAAAATTGTTTCCGTTACCCAACATTTTCCCTTGGCGTGTTTCCCCTTTCGAGTGCACAACCTTGAACATCCAGTTTTCGAAGGTAAATTTCTTTTCCTTTGTATGCGCTAAGGTTTTCTATTTTTAGTTTCTCACTGTGGATTTGAAAATTTTATTCCGCGTTTTTCTTTTATCTTTTTGATAAGTCTGACCCGTCTTTAAAAACAAAAGAAAAATGGAAAGAGTTGGGGGAACGGGTTCACAGGAAATGTTAGCAATGGCGGTTCCCGTTAGAGGTTTCTGCCCCATCTCTTTATCGGTCTTTAGTTCCCGCTTCTTTAGGGAGCAGATTAAGAGGAGGAATAGGAAAACTAGCGGTATAATTTATTTGAGTGATTCTGACAGCGAAAAAGAAAGAAACCAGAACTATATGGCCCATCTGTCGTCTGAAGAGGAATCCGCGCTAAGAGAACTCCGAAGCAAACGTGATAGAGACATGGGGAGAGAGGGAGCAATGGGTTCTTCTTCTGGCCCACAGGATCTTGATTTGGGCACCGGGGCCCCTTTCCGGGCGCATAGAGAGGAGTTGGGGCTCTCAGAGGAGGAGATAGCCCAGGTTGAAGGTTGGGTGGACCTGGTAAACAAAATATCAGGATATCATGTGGACCCTGACCCAAACCCGGATTTGTGGGAGAGCAACGAGGTCGCTACTGAAGTCCGAGGAGTTGATTTGGCTGGGGCCTCGGCGAAGTTCAGGATGCCAGATGGGGTCCATCTAGTGCACCCTACGCCTTCTTGCCGACCATGCAGCCCTCCCTCAGGCCAAGCGGCAATATGTTACGATGCTTTGTCCTGCGGTATGAGGCTACCTCTGCACCCCTTCTTCAGGGCCTTGCTTAGGAGCTAAAACTTGTGCCCCTACCAGTTGGCACCTAAATTCTGGACACAGGTCGTGGGCACTTGGCTAGCGTGGCAAGAGGTCAACCCTGACCATCCTATCTCACTATACATTATTCATACTTTGTACACCCTGAAGAAGTCAGTGAGAAGGGAGAGGGACGTGAGGGCCGATGTGAAAGATTGGTATTATTTGTCTCCTAGAGGCTCATATCCTCCTGTTATTACTGGCCAACCTACCTCTATAAAGAACTGGAGGAATCAATGGTTCTGGATGGCTGGGGAGTGGCAGAATTCTCCTGTGGACCCTTGTCCAGAAATTTCAATTCCCCGAACTCTTTCCCTTCCTAGTGAGTCCTGTGTTTGCTTTTAGTGTCCTTAAGTGTCATGTGTCACTTATTTTTATTTTCAAGTCACATTTCTTTGGTGGTTTTTAACATGCTTCCGATTTGTGACAGGGGACACTTTTGCCCGCCTACTCCCTGACGCGAATTTAGCTGCCGTTAGGCGTCTGTTCGCTTACAAGGGCACCTTTCAGGGGGTTATTCAACAAAATAAACTATTCGTCAAACACGATCTTATGCGAGCCATGGGTGAGTTTGCTTTGTTACTGCTTTTATATCTCATATCCCCGTTGTTTATAATCTCATTTTACTCCTTCTTTTTGGTTAGGTTCCAAAGAGTTCCCGAAGATTTCTCTAAAGGGTCTCATGGCTAAAAAGATCCCTCCTGCCCTGTGCCACGACAGTGAAATCGAAAGAAAGCAGAAAGCTGTCCTAGCCAACCTGCAGGTTGGGGTGGCAAAGGAAGTGTCTGAGGCGTCTACAGCCCAGTTCCAGGGCCCTCTTCCAGCACTGCTTCCACCACCCAACCTGCTGCCAGTGGGTCCCCAGCAGGGAAAAGGAGGCAGATCCTGAAAGAGGCATTGCCAAAGGGAAGGGGAAAAGGTCGGAGAGAGGCAGATCCAAGAGGGATAAGGAGACTAAGGGTGCCCCGGTGCCGCCTTCCTTGCCAGAGGACATATCTGAGCATGCACCTGAGGAGGATCCCGCCCCATTGAAGAGGCTAAAGAGGGGTAAGGGCAAGGAGTCCACTTCTGCGCCTCCGCCACCAACGATTGAGGATCTGGAGGACGAGCCAACTGTGCCCATTCCAGGACTGGCTTACGAAGTGACACCGGAGGGGGCGGAAGAACTCAAACATATTAAAACCAGTATTCTCCCCAAAGATGTCACTTTCAGCCCTTCACTATTTGACTCCCCCAGCTCTCCTCTAGCCTGGGCCGCCTTTGTTACTGAGCAATTTTGGACAGAGGGCTGGTCCGCTTTTTCCTCTAGTGTCAGTCCGTCCCGGAAGTTGCTCGCCGCCAAGGCCATGAATGCCAGGGCGCTGGCCCTTATTGACGAGGTGGAGTCATCCGTGGAGGAGGCGCAGAGGGACAAGAAAAATGCTGAGACTGCTCTCCGGCATGCGGACAACATGTTAAAGGAGATAAATGATTTAAAGACCCAGCTGGCCATAGCTCGGAAGTCTTCCTCCGAGGAGAGGACCAATGCCAAGCGCCTCCAGGAGGACAACGAAAAATTGAAGCATGACCTCCGGTCCTCTGAGTCAGACTTGGCGGTTCTGTGCAAAAAATTAGATGACTCCAACCGCGCACAGTCCATCGCATCTGAGGCTCTGACTGCCGCTAATGCAGCCAAGTCCAGGCTGGAAGCCGAGGTGGCAGCAGTTAATGAAAAATTGGGGAGGGAGCTGGAGGCAAAGGTAAATGCGGAGGAGGACCTTGCCTCTTTGGAGAAGCATATGCAAACGAGGATCACTGAAATTCTGGAGCAGACTGTCACGACGCGGGTGGAGAATGCCCTAAGTACCAGAGTGTCTGAGGCTGTCCAGAACTTCAAAGACACTTTTGAAGAGACCCCAGAGTACGAGGCTATGCAGAGGGTCTTTGGGAATTTAGGGGGTAGGATGGCCTTGGGGGATGTGAAGGAAGCTTTTCCGACCTTGGACCTGTCCTCCATTGAAGTCTTGTACCCTGAGCCTCAAGATGATCCTACGGGTCCTCTGGATGCATCCGGCAGGGGCTCTTTAGAGGATGTCCCTCCTCCACAATAATCCTCTTCTGTATTGTTCCATTGTTGATTTTTTTTTTTGTGGCGCCAACGGCGTTTTATACTGTAAATGTAACATTTTATATTGTAAATGTCTTGATTCTATGAATGGAATGACTTATTTATATTTTTCCTGTAAATGTAACATTTCAAACTATTTACGCATGAATGCTTCCAAGCGCGGATGCCTCGTAATTGTATGACTCGTGATTGTATGATGATATGTGGGAAACTGTAAATGTCTAGTCCCTCAGATCTAACTAGCTTAATACATTCATGTTTGTTGGTTAGATCGGATTTTGACCAACTTTTGAGTAGTTTTACCCTATGCCCCGCAACATCTACATTTACAAATTTTTGTGAACTCCTTTTGCTGGCGTGATCATTTTCAAACTTTACGCAGTGGTCGTAGTGTAAATTCACCGGAGTCCTTTGTTTTTAACAAAGTTCATGCTTGGCGGAGGCGTGTGGTTTTTGCAACCAAAATAATATAAGAATTTTTACGTTTGTCTTTTACGCTTATTCACACAGCACTTAGTATACATATGTCTTGCAAATGCTTTGTCTGAATGTATGTATAAGAGTATCAATTATTTTGCGAAAACGTTTAACACTTCGCACAAGAGAGCACTCTGTATGCATGAACTGACTTAATATTTTTAGCCCAAGAGTAAACTAACCAAGAGGGGGGTGAATTGGTTTATAAAACTTTTTCGATAAATAATTTCAAACTTAAAAACCAATGGGTTCAAGTATGAGCACTTAGTGTTGTAAGTAACTTAACTATCAATATAGTATGCTATAAATGTGTAAACTTAATTGATAAAGCAAGTATAGCACTTAGATATAGTGTTGCACAATATAAATTGATAGAATAGAGTAAGTGCAATGTAAGTAAGTAAAAGGGATCAGAGAATGCAAACGCGATTTAAGGAGGTTCAATCAACCAACGTGATCTACGTCCCCTGTTACCGAGCTCTCCGTCACTAGCAATACCAAATCCACTAAATTGATAATTTACAACAAGGAGTACCAAATCCTTAAGTGACTTACAACAAGGAGCACTTATCCTTAGGTGACTTACAACAAGGAGCACCTACCCTTAGGTGTCTTACAACAAGGAGCACCTACACTTAACCAACAATCGAGTTTTCACAAGGCTCTCGAAACCACAAGATATAATGAATTGAATTTACAATTGAAATAACTCTTTTGACAAATGATATACTCAAATTAAGTACCGAGAGAGTTAGGCTAACACTTCAATAGATAGCAATGAATTAAGCTCGAGTGTTAGAAAAAAACTTTGATGCAAATGATAATGAAAAGTTCAATGCAATCAAACAAAGTTTTTCAAATAATCTCTTGTTAAAATATTTAATCAAATTAAGTACCAAGAGATGCCACACTTGAATAATTAACAATAAGTTAAGCTCAAAGTGTTTAGGCAATGGAATTTTGATGAATCAAATGATAATGAAAAATGTAGCACAAATAACCAAAGTTCCTTAATTGGAATTTCTCTCTTTTAAAAGATTAAAAAAAGTTTAGAACAAAGAGAGACTTACACTTCAATTCCAATATAGTGTGAAGATGTTGAAGAAGTTTAAACAATATAAAACCAAGAATCTTCACAAAACTTTCTTCCAAAAACTTTGATGAATTTGATAAAACAAAGTTTAGGTCAATCAAAGTTTTATAATAAAGATAGATAAATATAAATCCAGTAAGAACAATAAATTTTTCACAAGAAAGCTTCTCTAAAATCTCCTCTTTGTTGTTGAAAATGAATGCAAGAGAGAAGGTTATTTATAGAGCAAATTTCGTACATACTGTCTTTTGCGGTCGACCAATCCTGCCATGCGGTCGACCTCAATATAGTCGTTGCGAGAAAATAGCCGTTGGAGTTCAAAAATAGACAGTGCGGTTCGAGCTGAAAAAATTTACGGTCGAGCTGAAAGTGTCATGCGGTCGACCTGTTGATTTTGCGGTCGACCTGAAAAATCAGGATTTCAAGATTTTGATTTTTCAAGGTTTTCTGATCAAAGTTGATTTTGAAAAAGATATTTTGATGGTTTTAAAAATGTTACTTGAGCTTTATGAAGTGCATTACCAACTATTGATGCATTAACCTTACACAAGATTGAAAAGCAATTTGTAAATGATCAATTCTTTGTAGGCTTCATTGCTTGGTCTTTATGCTTTCCAACTTGAAATTTGATCTCGAATATTTTCGATTCTTTCTTGATCTTCTTTGCATCTCATGTGTTTGATCACATAGTTTTGATTTGAACATTGAATGCTTTGAATTATATGAAGCACTTGAAGCACACTTGTTAGCAACACAATATATTCTTATTTGTTATGATCAAAACAATAAGGTCAAGTTGACCATAGGTCAACAAATATATCCACATTTTCCAATTAGGTGACAACATTTGACTAAATATGAATGCTTTCAAACGCAAATGCCTTAAGAAAATGTCTTTTAAACGTATCGCGTATTGAAGGGTTAATGAGTGTAGTCCTGCAGATCTGGGTGGTTTGAGACATTCATGTTTACCAGTGAGATCGGATTGTGACAAACATTTGAACGTATCTAAGTCAAACTTTATAAGATCTGTACACACAATTTTGTATGAACTCCCTTTGATCGTACTAAAATTCCCAATCCTTACGTAGTGATCGTAGTTTAGTCTTATAAGAGTCCCTTGTTCTTAATAAACTTCATGCATGGCGTATACGTATGGTGTTATAACCAGAATAATCTTGGAATTTTTGTTCATCCATTATGTTTATCTAATTAATAACTGGTGTAATCCTCAATGTAACTCACTTGTTATTTCATAAAATCATATGATAGTGCCGCAACCATTGAAGAGGAATATGATTTATTGAAAATAGCGACGAAGATGATCCGTGTTCCAAGGATTACATAAAGGTGCCCCGGATAAGTCCTCAATCATGTACGTTCCGGGTACCACCTCGGCAAAGACCTTGTAAGTGTCTTCCCAGTTAGGACCTAAAGTCCCTACTCCTGGTTCTTGAGTTGAAGGAAGAACCTTCTTTAGGACTAAGTCCCCAACATTAAAGCGTCGACCTTTCACCCTTTTGTTGTAGTATCGAGCCATCTTTTTGTGGTACCTGGCCATCACCACTTGGGAATCACTCCGTTTCTCCATGAGGAAGTCTAAACAGGCTCTTCGTGCTTCTTCGTTTCTCACTTCGTTGTAATGGATTTGACGAAGCGAAGGGATCCCAATCTCAACGGGGCATACCGCCTCGTTCCATATGCCAATGAGAAAGGCGTTTCACCAGTGGCAGTGTGCGAGGTGGTTCGAAGTGCCCATAGTACTTGTGGGAGTTCATCTACCCATGCGCCCTTTTTGGACTTCAGCTTCCTTTTTAGGGTATTTTTTATGGTCTTGTTTACAGCCTCGACCTGTCCGTTGGCTTGAGGGTGATGCGGAGATGAAAATAATTTCTTGATTTCCAAATCGTCGCACAGTTCATCTACACTTTTGTTTTTGAACTGTTTCGCATTATCACTTACCAACGAGTGGGGTATTCCAAACATGCATATGATATTCTTCCAAATGAACTTGGTGGTGTTGGCCTCAGTGATTCTCATCAAATGTTCCACTTCGACCCACTTGGTGAAGTAATCAATTGCCACTATCGCAAAGCAATTGTTACCGGCGCCCCTAGGTCCGATAATATCAACCCCCCACTTTGCAAAAAGGCCAAGGACCAGTCACCACAGTTAGCTTGTGATGTGGCTGATGTGGTATGGTTGCGTATCTTTGGCATTTATCACACTTGCGCACGAAGTCATGGGAGTCCCTTCGCATAGTAGGCCAAAAATATCCCTGTTTGAGGGCTTTTCGAGCTAGTGATAACGCCCTAGCATGATTGCCACATATGCCCTCATGGATTTCTCTTATTACATATTGTCCTTCCTCTGGCCCCACACATCTCAGTAAAGGGGAGGTGTAACTCCGTTTATACAGTAAGTCGTCCAAGAGTACGAATTTCGCAGTGTATCTTTGCAACTTTCGAGCTGCTTCCGGCTCGTTAGGTACTGTCCGATGTTTCAAATACGTTATCAGGGGATTCATCCAGGATTCCTCCTCTTCTATCGCCAAAATCTTCGGTCCCGGCTCAATAGAAGAGGTCAGCATGTGCTCAATTGGGATCAGATTGTGGAACTCTAAATCACTGCTGCTTGCTAGTTTGGACAAAGCATCGGCGTTGGAATTTTCTTTTTTGGGAATGTACTGTAACTCCATTTTTCCGAAGTGCACAACCAAATCTCTCACTTTCTTCAAGTAAGCGACCATGGAAGGTTCTTTGGTAGAAAATTGCCCATTGAATTGACTCACAACGAGCTTCGAATCGCTATTCGCCACTACGGACTTAATCTTCAAAGTTTTTGCAAGTCTTAGCCCAGCTAACAACGCCTCGTAATCAGCAACATTGTTTGAGGCTTTGAATTCAAAGCGGATCGCACTGTGTAGTTTAAATCCCTCTGGGCTTATTAGCAATATTCTTGCACCAGATCGTCCTTCAGCCGAGGACCCATCAACAAACAATTTCCAATCTCGGCTGTCATCCGTGCTATCAACCATCTCGACCTTCGGTGGATGTGTGAATTCGACTACAAAATCCGTCAACGCTTGACCCTTTACAGCGGTTCGAGGCGTATAATGTAGGTCGAACTGGCTGACTTCTATCGCCCATTTCAGTAACCTCCCAGAAACGTCTGGTTTTTGCAACACTTGTCTCATGGGAAAGTTGGTGAGCACGTGTATGGAGTGTGACTGAAAGTAGGGACGAAGTGGCGAGTGGCTGTAATTAATGAGAGAGCAAGCTTCTCCATATCTGGGTAGCGCGTCTCGGCATCCAGCATGACTTTGCTTACATAATATACTGGAAACTGATTTCCATCCTCCTCTCTGACCAACACTGAGCTGACAGCCTCTTTGGATACATCCAAATACAGGTAGAGAGGCTCGCCAGCCTTTGGCTTTGATAGCAATGGCGGCCGTCCCAAAGATGCTTTTAGGTCAGAAAAAGCCTGCTCACATTCCGGTGTCCATTGGAATTGATTTCTCCCCTTTAGGACCTTGAAAAATGGCAAGCATTTGTCAATGGATTTGGAGATGAATCGATTCAAAGCCGCAATTCTCCCCGTTAAGCTTTGCACTTCTTTCAGATTTCGAGGCGATTGCATGTTTAAAAAAGCACTGATTTTATCAGGATTAGCTTCGATTCCCCCCTTATTCACCATGAACCCAAGAAATTTTCCAGATGCTACCCCAAATGCACACTTCCCTGGGTTGAGCTTCATTCGATATTTCCTCAAAACATCGAAGGCTTCTGACAAATGGCGGATATGATCCGTGGCGACCATGCTCTTGACTAGCATGTCATCAACGTATACCTCCATGGTGCTTCCCAATTGTTCTGAAAACATGCGATTTACCAGCCTCTGATAGGTAGCTCCCGCATTTTTCAAGCCGAATGGCATAGCTCTGTAGCAATAGAGTCCTCTGTCTGTTATAAACGAAGTATGCTCCTCGTCCGATTCACACATGGGGATCTGATTGTACCCGGAGTAGGCATCCATGAAGCTCAGCAGTTCATGCCCTGCTGTGGAGTCAACCAATTGATCGATTCGGGGCAGTGGGAAACTGTCTTTTGGACATGCCTGGTTCAAGTTTGAAAAATCAATACACCCTCAGTTTCCCACTATTTTTTGGTACCAAAACCGGGTTTGATACCCACTTCAGATAGTGGGACTCTCTGATGAAGCAATTTTTCAATAGCTTCGTGTCCTCATCTTTCAAGGCCTCATACTTGTCGAAACTCATAGGTCGTCTCTTTTGCCTATGCCCAGGGCTTCTGGGATCAATCTGGAGCCTGTGATAGGCCTCTTTAGGATCGATCCCAACCATGTCACCATGGTTCCATGTGAATACATCAAGATTTTTAAGTAAGAAGCTCTTCAATTGATTTTTGCATTCGATTGGTGAATCCAATCCGATCTGCAATTCCTTGATTGGGTCAAACGGGTCTACACCGAAGCATTCTAACCTTTCGGCCGGTGTGGAGCAATTTTCACCTGCCATTCTTGGGTCTAGATCTGCTAAATCCTCCTCCAGTGTCATTATAACATCCTTACTTCCAGAAGGCCCTTCACCCAATCTTTCAGGGTCTGGAGCAGCCTCGGCCATGGCTACATCACTTATCATGTTCAAGCTTCGATCTTGAAACTTTCGAATTGCGTTCGTGTAGCAGGCCCGAGACTTAGTTTGGCTCCCCCTTACAGTTGCAACGCCATGCTCCGTGAGGAACTTCATGCAAATGTATTTCATGTGCGTCACAGCTCCCAAGTCGATGAGACATGGCCTCCCAATTGAACCATGAGGAGGAGATTTTGTCAACCACCAAGAATTCCATAGGGATTCTGGAGAGGGTTGGTGCTTGCCCTATTTCAGTCATAAGGGTTATGGACCCTCTGGGGGTTATGCTATCCCCCGTGAATCCGTATATTGGATCCGGGACTGGAATGAGTGGAGTGCTGATCCCCATTTTATCAAAAGTTACCCCGTAAATCACATTTACCGAGGCACCATCATCCGTGATAGCCCATTCCGAGTCACCACTACTCTGATAACCAATGCGTCGTTGTGAGGGAAGTGCACTCCAACGGCATCGTCTTGGGTGAATGTGATAGATTCTATCCTAGGCATCCCAACAGGATGTGAATGAATATGATAATTCACGTTGGCGGACTGCTTGGCCTCTCTTATATACCTCTTTTGGGAGTTGTTTGTGCTCCCACCTGGGTGAGGGCCTCCCAGTATTGTGTCGATTTCACGAATAGGGAGGTCGGCCACAGGCACAGGTGGTTCCCGTGTATCTTTAGCATGCGCCGAGGCGGTTTCCTGGCCCTTTTTCCTGTCTCTTTGACGATTGTCAATTCTTTCCTTAGTTGAGTTCTTCCATGGAGCTCTCCTATCAACTCGGTTGAACTTTTGACCGCCAGATTTTTGAGTTCTCCCTGTGTCGGGGGAGAAGTCACCTCCCCTTCTCCCCTGCGCCTTTTGGTCAGCTAACATATGGATTTCCCTGCAATCTTCTGTTGCGTGACCTAATATCTGTGGTAGGCGCAGTAAGCCCCAATCATGGGCTGTTTTCCACTTCGGCTACTTTCCACTCTCCCTTGAGCCGTGGGAGGATTTTGAGAAGGGGTGTTGGAGTGCAAGTGGGGGATAGCTTCCGTGATTTCTGCTGCAAAGCTAGATCCTATCCCAGGAAACGGACGCGGCGCTCCACCTCGGTTGCTGCCGATCCTATCCTTGTTTCCTCCTTTCTTGAGGTTTGCCTCATTAGAATACCCAATATTGTATCTTCCTTGGGGGTGGTTGTCCCTGGCCCTTGCCATTTCTTCTGATACAATCTCTTCCTTCATCAGGTCTACGAGGGCATTGTAATCCCTTGGTTTTCTGCTTCGGACATCTCTCCAGAACATGTTGGTCATATCCAGCCCTCCTTTCAAAGCGAAAAACATCTCTGCCTCAGTGATGTTTTCGCAAATGTGCATCTCTTCTGTAAACCGGGCTAGGTAACTCTTCAGATATTCATCCCTTCCTTGCCTCAGATCCTGAAGGCATTGGAGTGGGAGCTGGCCAGGCCTGGAGGAAACAAAGCCATTTTTAATGGCCGTTTTCAAATCTCTCCAACTGTGGATGCTTCCAGGAGGGAGTTTCTTATACCATCGTATCGCACTCCCCTCAAGGGTTAAATTAAAGGCTTTACATTTCAGTGCCGGTGTAGCCACTGCTATTTCCATGCTAGCATGGTAGTTTAACAGGTGATCGTCAGGGTCACCTCGGCCAGAATATTTTGCAATTTCTGGCATTTCGAAGTCGTGAGGCACTGGGCACCTACGGAGGCCCTCTGTGAAAGGACTCGTTTCCTCGTCGTCATCCAACTTATACGATGGCAGTTCGCTGTTCTCGTCGTGACCGGAATACACTGGATCACGGTATTGGTCATAGAGTGGCGGAGCGTACTCCTGCCTTTGTGGCGGCAGAACGCAGCTGTAGTTTGGCCTTTCATGGCTCTGTAATTCGTTGCGAGGATTGGTCCGAACTACTTCGGATCTCCTTTCCTGCCTATTCCTAGGCTCATGCGTGGGGGTGAACTTTTCTCCCCCCGTACCTCATTGGTCCCTATAGATTCGACTATGCAATAAGGCTTTTTCAGCGTGTCGCTCCCGCCTATTCCTAGGCTCAGCTGCATTATTCCGACCCCCTTTCCTGCCTCTGAATAACCCTCCTATCCGGCTAAAGACACTGCCAGATTTTGCGGGCGAGGACTCCTTATGTCTAGCTGGGAGGGGTGCGTGCTCTTCACGTGCTTCATGTTCCAGACCTTCCTCGTAGAAGGGCTCGGATTCTACGTCGGTATAAGCCTGTGGATCTTGGTAATAATACGAGGTGGTGGCTGCATCGGATGGTGAGTAATGTGGCTGTGGGTATTGTGGAGGCGTCGTGGGTTCATTCACTACATACCCTCTAGCCATATAGGCATTCATCGCGTCAGTCTGTTCTGTCTGCTGCTTCTGCATTTCTAGCATTTGAGCCGCCATGCGAGTCATGTCTCGCAACATGCGGTGATTACAGTGCCGGGGGGTGGGTTAGATTTTCCCCCTCCCTCATTAGCGTTCTCATGAGGTCCTTGAGGAGCCTCCTCTTCGCTGTGCTGGCCATTTCTTCCCCTACGGGGGTTAACATCACCATCTCTTTCATTCATGTTTCAAAGAGATGTCTTGGTTTTAATTTATCTTTCAAGGACAGACAGATTCTTATCCTAACGCTCCGAGCCTTTTTTCAAGGTTGTTAAACTTATGTTTCAAAGCTTTTTACCTTTTTCAAGGTTATCACACTTATGTTTCAAAGCTCTTTACCTTTTTCAAGGTCACCGAACTTATGTTTCAAAGCTCTACGCCTTTTTCAAAGGTACTAAACTTTTATTTCAAAGCTTCACGCCTTTTTCAAGGGTACTAAACTTATATTTCAAAGCTTCACGCCTTTTTCAAGGGTACTAAACTTATATTTCAAAGATTCACGCCTTTTTCAAGGGTACTAAACTTATATTTCAAAGCTTCACACCTTTTTCAAGGGTACTAAACTTATATTTCAAAGCTTCACGCCTTTTTCAAGGGTACTAAACTTATATTTCAAAGCTTCACACCTTTTTCAAGGGTACTAAACTTATATTTCAAAGTTTTTGTAGTTCTTCAATCTTTTGCAAGAGGTTACTTGTCCTTTTTCAGGATTTCCTTTCTATATGTGGCTTTTCATCATGTGTTTTCGTGGTTAGCAGTATGGCTTCCCACAGACGGCGCCAAAATGTTGACCACAAAATCCAGCTGGACCTTGGACCAACACGTTTCAGCTCCTCCCTCTTAAACACGTGGATCTCCTGCGCACTGTGACAAACAATCAGTTTGCAAAGAGGGTCGAGGTGGCTCCCATTTGCACTCCGATGCCAAAGTCAATACTCATTTTAGGCGAATTTATATATATATATATTGGGTGCGGGAGAAGTAAAATGTGCAGAAGAGAGAAAAGGGAGTGAGAGATATATATCTTTTGTTAAGAGTCTGAAATTACTAACCCCTTTCTTGGAGACAAGCGTGTTCTATTTATGGTTGAAGTTATTTTCTCGGATCATGACACGTGGTATACTTTACACTTGTCTTCACCCTAGCTCTTGGACGTGACAACCTTGCTTTTTGATTGTAATCATTGCTACATTTCGTAGGGAATGGACGCCTGTCACATCTTGGTAAATGCAGTGTCCCATCACTGACTTCATCTCTCTTCTGGTCAACCCCATAAAGCGCCCTGGCTGAGTATGAAGCACATCGGCCAGTCGTTAACCAGGTTGGCTAAAGAGGTTTGCTTGACGTACCACCTCGGCATTCTCCCCAAGGTGATATTTTAGGCCTTAGCCGCGGGTCAAGGTCCATTAGGCCTCTATTGGGCCCTTGCTGACGAATCTCTGTACCTTTCTTTGGGCCTGGATTCAACATCTTCCATTCTTAGTCACCGACAACTTCTAATTTTTAATACTAAAGAATATTTTATTTTTGTATAAAAAAGAGACATTTTATTTTTACACTTTCAATGTAAAAAATCGAACCGAACTGAAATCAATTGGATAGGTTCCGATTCGGTTCCATAATCAAATTTGGAACTAGGGATGGTAATGGGTTGGGTTTGGGGTCGCCCCGCCCCGAAATCTCTATACCGCGCCCCACCTCGCAACTGTTCGCAGGCCGGGTCAAGGCGACCTACCCGCCCCCGCCAATGACTCAAAAATTATAATTTTTTTTTTAAAAAAAAATTGGTAATGAAATTTTAGGTGAAAATTTAGGCGTCGAACTAGTTAGAGTTTTAAAATTTGAACTTTAAAGATAATATGTATATATTTGAAGGAAAAAAATCAATAAACAACTTAATGATATAGTGGTTGTGTATTCTCATACCCATAAATTCCACCAAGGTTCAATTCTTTTGGATCTCATTCAATTTATTTTTAGTTTCTCATTTCAATTTAAAAAAAAAAATGGGGTCACGGGGCGAGTTGGGGTGGGTCCGCCCCCGAACCCACCCCGAAATACTCCGCAGGGCGGAAAACCCGCCCTGAACCCACCCCGCGGACCCAGTAGGGCGGGTAATTTTCGGGGCGGGTTGTTTGGGGTCCTTCGAGTTTTTTTTGTCATCACTATTTGGAACCAATGGTTCCATTACTAAGATTCCCACGCCCACACCTAATTTTCAGGTTTGTATAGGTCATCTCTTTCATATTCATTCATCTATGGCTTCTTCATGGTATGAAATTTCAGATTTCGACGACGTAAACTCCGAATCTGAAAATGCTGAAAATCAAACAACAGCGACAATGTGTACAAATTCAACTACAACGGAACCAACTACCTTAATTTAAACAAAAACAAAATGGACCTATAGATGTGCGTTCCCCAAACTCAATTTCAAAGTTTTACTCATAGTAGAATTTTTTATTTTTTCTGCGCTTGTGTGTATAATTATTAATGTATTCAAATTGATATGTGTTGAGTGTTTGATTGTTCAATTGAACAGTGACGACGGTATACTATACTTTTTGAAATGTTTGTATTTTTAGTGTTTTTTTAATAATGTTATTTCTTACTTCCCTCGTAATATTATAGAAAGGCTAGAGACGCGTAATGTCAAAAGTCAAATGTTGAGAACTAAATGTACATTAACATTTTTCTTTTGGATTTTTAAGTGACTTTCCCATTTCACCCTTTATTTTTGTCAAAATGAGACTAATGCTGCTAATAAATTATATGGTGGGAATGTACGATGTCAAAAATCAAAGGTTTGAATGTATTTGTAACTTTTTTTTTTTTTTTTTGAAAGGTTAACAACTTATTCCGCAATTAACTCTTTTACCTTAACGTCCACTAATTACAATATGTTTTGGCATGGAAGATGTTGACCTCGATTTCTATACGCGTGACGTGGTCAATAAATTTTAATTCCACTCATTTACTTAATTAGTCTCTTGCATACTCGAACATAAGTGAAATCAAAATCTATTCGTAAAAGTTTTTGTTTATAAATAAAAAAAGAAATATTTTCGAAGTAAATACGTCGTTAAAAAGTGATTTTGAGACATTTGTGTTGTTAAAAAGTGGTAGGAGAAAAAATGTTATCTATAAACTTGTTTATTAACAAGTTACAAAATAGTGGTAAGTGGCCACATCAAACGTTTATATAGAAGTATGTAAATTATATATTTCAATATGAAAAAAAAATGTTTTAATTTTTGTGATTTTAGGTGTCTGAATTCTTTGTAACATGAAAAAAAAATTGTATAAATTTATTGTTATGAAAATGTTGCTCAAATATATATATATATATATATATATATATATATATATATATATATATATATAAAGTTGAAAAACTGCAAAAACCAGTCTAAAATATAGAGAATCGATCCAAGAAGTGCGAAAACCAGACCAAATACAAACTGGACGGACCAATTGGTCCAACCAAAGTGAAAAACCACGCGATCGCGTGGTTGAGTGATTTTTGTCACTGTACAAAATTTCGAGGCATCACGTGATCGCGCGAGCCTCGTACAGCGCGATCGCGTGGTGTTAAAATATAACCGTTGGAGAATTTTTTCAGATTTTCTCATGCACCTTTTCAACAATTTTTGGCACTCTTTCGTGAAGAGTTGCATCAACAACGAATTGTAATGATAGAATTCTATAAATAGGTATAGAATTCATGATTTTAAACAACCTTTTGATTAATATACTTTCATTGTGATTATCATCCCAAAACCTTGATATTATATACTTAGAATCTCCAAAATTTGCTCTTCTTATTCCTATTCTCCAAGTTTATCAATTGTGCTATTTGATATTTGGTTTGAGACTTGAAATCCGTTAAAGCAATTTGATTGGAGGCCCTTTAGCATTCTCATTACGAGAGGGCGCAAATTTCGCTTTTAGGATTGCATTCCATGTGATTCAAGTCCTAAATTATAATAATCATTTCAATCCTTTTCTTGATTCTTTCTTTGCCTTCAAGTTTTGTGTTTACTTCGTTATAGCGGATATTTCACTTGAAAAAGGAAATTTATCAACAATCTAAAAGCGAAATTTGGAATGGCAACCGAAGGAGACACAACCATGGCTACAATCAAGTTGATGAATCAAGATTTGGTTCGCTTGGATCGCTTTGATGGTACCAACTTCACAAGGTGGCAAGACAAAATCAAGTTTCTACTAATGGCGCTGAAAATCTTCTACATACTTGATCCTAATTTGGAGGACTTTCCAGAACCTTTCGATAAAGATACCGAACAAGTAAGGATCAATCGAAAGAAGCGAGAAGAAGATGAACTCATTTTCCGTGGTCATTTATTGAATGCACTTTCGGATCGTCTCTACGACTTGTACACCAACACTAAGTTTGCAAAAGAGATTTGGAATGCACTTGAAAACAAGTACAAGGCCGAAGAGGAAGGCACTACAAAATTCCTTATAACAAGGTACTTTGATTTTAAATTTTTGGAAAATGTTCTCCTATTACCCCAAGTTCATGAATTGCAAGTGGTTGTCAATAAATTAAAAGCAGTGAAGATAGAACTTCCGGAATAATTTCAAGTATGAACAATTATTGCAAAATTGCCTTCTACTTGGAGAGGATATAGGAAGAAAATTCTTCACAACTCCGAAGACTTTTCAATGGAGCAAATTCAAAAACATCTCCGAATTGAGGAAGAGTCGAGGGCAAGAGATGGGATTGAGAATTCTCATGTTGGCACTTCTAAAGCCAATTCCTTGGAGAACAACAAAGTGACCAAAGTAAACAAGAGAAAGTTTACTAGCAACAACAACAAAAAATTCAAAAAGAAGCCTAAGGGAGAATGCTTTGTATGTGAAAAATTCGGCCACTTTCCGAAAGATTTCCGACATAAAAAACAAAGCAACTTTGGAGGCAAGGTTAATTCCAATGACAAGAATGAAATTATTGTTACTATAAGCGAAGCAAATTCGGTCAAAGGAAAAATTTAGGGATGGTGGTATGATACATGTGCCACCGTTCATATTTGCTATGAAAAATCCCTATACAAGACCTATCAAGAGATTGATGATGGTCAACAAATTCAAATGGAAGATGAACATTGTTCAAAAGTCATAGGCAAAGGGAATGTTGATCTTCAATTCACATCTGGAAAAGTTGTAACTCTTACAAATGTCTTACATGTGCCGGATATGAATAGAAACCTTGTTAGTGGTGAGTTGTTGGAAAAATCGGGCGTGAAATGTATTTTGGAGTCGGGAAAACTTATATTCTCTTGAAATGGTTTCTTTGTTGGTAAAGGCTATTCCACTAATGGAATGGTCAAATTGTGTACTATTGACAATGCAATCAATAAAATAAATTCTTCTTACTGTGTGTGTTCTTTAAATTTATGGCATGATAGATTAGGACATATTGGATATTCTACTTTACATAGAATGATTAGAAATGACATGCTATCTTGTGATTTTACGAAGAATGAAAAATGTGAAATTTGCACTAAGTCAAAAATGATTAAAAAACCTTTTCAAAGTGTAGAAAGATCATCCAATATTCTTGACTTAGTTCAGACCGACATTTGTGAACTCAATGGCATGTTAACTAGGGGTGGTAATAAATATTTTATCACTTTCATTGATGATTATTCTAGATTTTGTTATATTTATCTAATGAAACATAAAAATGAGGCTTTTCATATGTTTAAAGCATATAAAAGTGAAGTAGAAAATCAAAAGGATTAAAATTCTTAGAAGTGATGGAGGTGGTGGATACTTTTCTAAAGAATTTGATATCTTTTGTGAAGAACATGGTATTTTACACCAACGTAGTGCACCTAGAACACTGGAACAAAATGGCTTGGCGGAAAGAAAAAATAGAACCTTAGTTGAAATGATAAATGCTATGCTAACAAGGTCTAAATTGCCTAATAACTTATGGGGAGAGACATTACTTACCGCATGTCATATACATAATAGAATTCCTTCTAAGAAACTTAAAGTTTCACCTTATGAATTGTGGAAAGGTCGGAAGCCTAACATTGGATATTTTAACGTGTGGGGGTGTTTGGCTTATTATAAAAACATCAATCCTAGTAGGACAAAATTAGGACCAAGAGGGATCAAAAGTGCCTTTTTTGGATATGCTATAAATAGTAAAGCATATAGGTTACTTGATCTAATATCCAATTTGATTATAGAATCACGAGATGTGGAATTTTTTGAGAATTCATTAAGCGTTGATGATATTCCTCAAAATTCAATAGAAATTCAAAATGAATTTCCGGCTTCTAAATCACTAGAAACATCTTCCCAAGATGTAATTGAGACTGTTGAACCTCAAAGAAGTAAAAGATCTCAAAAAGAGAAGGTATTAGGACACGATGAAATTGATTCTCAAAGAATTTATCTATACTTGGTTGAAGCAAGTAAGGAAGATATAGTGAGAACAACTCCATATGTTCTTCAAATTGATAGTGATCCTAAAACCTATAAAGAAGCAATGACTTCTAGAGATAGCACATTTTGGAAGGATGCTATCAATGATGAAATGAATTCTATAATGTCCAACAATACTTGGAAGATTGTTGATTTACCGGCTGGATCAAAAGTCATTGGTTGCAAGTGGGTATTTCGAAGGAAATACAATACCAATGGTTCGATCCAAACCTATAAAGCAAGATTAGTTGCTAAAGGTTTTCGAAAAAAGGAAGGAATAGATTATTTTGACACTTATGCACCCGTGGCTAGGATCACTACTATTAGAATTCTATTTGCATTATCTTCCATATTTGATTTACATGTGCATCAAATGGATGTGAAGACTGCATTTTTAAATGGAGAATTAGATGAAGAAGTTTACATGGAACAACCGGAAGGTTTTGTTCTTCCGAGTAATGAAAATAAATTTTGTAAACTTGTTAAATCACTATATGGTTTAAAACAAGCTCCTAAAAAATGGCATGAGAAATTTGATAATGCAATTATGTCTTTTGGTTTTTCACACAATGTGGTAGATAAATGTTTATATATCAAAAGTTGTGATAAACATGTAATATTTGTGTGCTTATATGTGGATGACATGTTGATTATAAGTAATCACATGGATGGAATAAAAGAAACGAAGAGGTTTCTATCGTCAACATTCAAAATGAAAGATCTTGGTCAAGTGGATATCATATTGGGTATAAAAGTGATCAAGAATGAGTTGGGGTATGCATTAACCCAATCACATTATATTGAGAATGTGATTGAAAAGTACAAACATTTGAACATTAAAGAGGGAAATACTCCATTTGATTCAAGTATTAAACTTGTAAAGAATGTTGAAAGGGCTATTGGACAACTCGAATATGCAAGTGCAATTGAGAGTCTAATGTATGCAGTTCAATGCATAAGACCGGATATTGCATTTGCCATGAGTAAACTTAGTAGGTTTACTAGCAATCCAAGTGTTGAGCATTGGAAAGCGATTGGAAGAGTTCTTGGTTATCTAAAGAGAACTAAAAACCTTGGACTTCAATATTCCAAGTTTCCAGCAATACTAGAAGGATATATCGATGCAAGTTGGATATCAAATGCTGGATAAAATAAATCAACCTCGAGATGGTTGTTTACACTTGGAGGTGGTACTACTTCTTGGAGATCAAAGAAACAAACAATGATAACACATTCCACTATGGAATCCGAGTTTGTTGCATTAGCCGAAACTGGAAAGGAAGCAGAGTGGCTTAAGGATCTTCTTCATGAAGTTCCATTAGATACGAAGAATGGGTCTTCAATATCTATACTATGCGATAGTCAAGCTACTTTAGTAAGGGCTTATAATGAAGTCTACAATGGAAAGTCTAGACATATGAGTCTTAGACATGATTACATAAGAAAATTAATAAAGGATGGAATAATATCACTTACCTATGTGAGGTCAAGTGAAAATTTGGCTGATCCATTCACAAAACTACTTACCAAAGAGTTGGTAAGACAAACATCGAGTAGGATGTGGCTAAAACTCCTATTATAAATTCACCAATGACGGCAACCCTACCTATCATTACGAAATGAGTAATTCACGGGTTCAAAGGGTAACAACAAGTCATTCGATAAGTGAATTGTTGCAGCACTTGGAAATTAATTTAAAGGCCCTATCCTAAGGATATAAGTGATGGGGTAACTGTTTTGGAGGGTTGAATAAATCTTAAAAAAATTCAGTACTTAGTACAAGTATCTTTAAAAGTTACCAAGATACTGCAAAAATTTCTCCTATATGAACTTAGAAGTGGTGCCGCTTCAAGGAAAGTTTTGGAGTTACTTTCTGAAAAGTTCATGAACTCGGATGGGCGCAAGGTCATTAACGCGCCAAAGTAAATTGTGTGGAACGCATCGAGCAAGAATGTTCATGTGTGCGATGTCGTCGGTAATGTCATAAGAGATAAATGGTTCAAATCCAAGGCTACCTGGGATCTCGATATTACTTTGCAATGTTAGCACTAATATAAGGTTAAAATCGAAAGATACCTTATTTTATGCGTGACATCGTTTATGATTCTAAGTTGAGTTCATAGATTTGAACAAGTGGGGGATTGTTATGAAAATATTGTTCAAATATATATATATATATATATATATATATATATAAATATAAAGTTGAAAAAGTGCAAGAACCGGTCTAAAATATAGAGAACCGGTCCAAGAAGTGCGAAAATCGGACCAAATACAAACTGGACGGACCAATTGGTCCGGACCGGCCCTGGAGGTCCGGCCAAAGTGAAAAACCACGCGATCACGTGGTTGGTGGTCCATTGATCGCGTGGTTGAGTGATTTTTGTCACTGTACAAAATTTCGGGGCATCACGCGATCGTGCGAGCCTCGTACCGCACGATCGCGTGGTGTTAAAATATGACTGTTGGAGAATTTTTTCAGATTTTCTCATACACCTTTTCAACAATTTTTGGCACTCTTTCGTGAAAAGTTGCATGAACAACGAATTGGGATGATAGAATTCTATAAATAGGTATATAATTCATGGTTTTAAACAACATTTTGATCAATATACATTCATTGTGATTATCATCCCAAAATCTTGATATTATATACTTAGAATCTCCAAAATTTGCTCTTCTTGTTCCTATTCTCCAAGTTTATCAATTGTGCTATTTTATACTTGGTTTGAGACTTGAAATCCGCTAAAGTAATTTGCTTGGAGGCCTTTTAGCATTCTCATTACGAGAGGGCGCAAATTTCGCTTTTAGGATAGCATTCCATGCGATTCAAGTCCTAAATTATAATAACCATTTCAATCATTTTTTTGATTCTTTCTTTGCTTTCAAGTTTTGTGTTTACTTCGTTATAGCGGATATTTCACTTGAGAAAGGAAATTTCTCAACATTTATGACATCCATCGAATCAAATGATAATAATGATAAATTAAAATATGAAAAATATAGTTGAAGATCCAATATTTATAATTAATAAACTAATAGCTAATTTAAAAACATTTAGGCCAGATTGTTATTTTCCAAGGAAAATGAATTTATTTTCCTACTTTCACAATTTGCATCTATTTGATTGGAAAAAATTTCAGCTGAAAATATTTTCCAGCTTTTACTCCACACGCAGCTTTTCCTTAGAATCTTTGAAAATATTTTCTCCCACAATTGATTGGAAATTGTTTTCCATGGTACATGAAAAAACTTGACATTACGTTTGATCAATTTTGTTGTTATTAATTGACTTATTTTTTTACCAAAAGATAACGTTATCATTATCAAGTACACATCTGTTGAAAAAGTAATTTTTTTTAATAAAATTGTTAAAATTTACTTTATTTGTCATGAAAAATAATGTCAATCAAACAACAAAACTTAGAAAATTTTCAACTTTTTCTACCTAAAAAATTAAACCAATCAAACACTTCCAATTCATATTTTCCACGAAAATAATTTCCAACCAAATAATTTCCTGAAAAATATTTTCTTTCCACTCATTTTTCACCTTCGCAATCAAACGGATCCTTATACAGTTAATTTCTTCAGTTTGATTGCGAATGTGGAAAATTGGTGGAAAGTAAATATTTTTTAAGGAATTGATTTGCTTGAAAAATATTTTTGTGGAATATATTAATTGAAAGTATTTGATTGATTTAATTTTTTAGATGGAAAATGGGTGAATTTTTCCAGTTCATTGTTTCATTGATATTATTTTTCATGGTAAATAAAGTAAATTTTAGCTGTTTTAATCAAATTTTTTATCTTACTTTTTCATTTTCAAAACATTTGCATTTGATAATATTAATGTCATTTTAGGAAAAAAAGTTAACTAACAATCACAAAAATGATCAAATGTCGCATTTTCTCACCAATAATTGAAGAAAACATTTTCCTTCCAAACTAAGAAAACAGGCACGTGAAGGCTGAACTGAACCAAGAAAATCTTTTCCTGTCAAAAATTGTGCAATCTAATACCTAAAACTAATAAAGTTAGAAAATCTTTTCATTTGTCAAGGAAAATTTGGTCCAATTAAATTTACCCTAATATATTAGTTTTGCACGATCGAATAATTTTTTTTTTTTGGGGGGTGGGGGGTGGGGGGGGGGGGTGGGGAATTAGCCTCTCATTTGATTTTTGACAAAAAAAAAAAAATGATGAAATGTATGGTTGAAGTCTGTTAAAATTAAATATCGATTTAACTTAAATTAAAAATTGAATTTCTACCTGTACTAAACAATGACTAAATATATTTAAATAAATAATATATGAATAAGATTTTAGTAAAAGTTGATGAAATGTGTTGATCTTATGAAATATGTATTTGAGATTAATTGTTGAATTTAACTTAAATTAAAATCTAATTTTTAATTTATATTAAACATGAGCTTAATATAACATGATCCCATGCAACAATATTATCAATTTATTTAACTCATGTTTAGTGGTGATTACAATTAGATTTTTACTAGATTTTGATAAAAATTATGAAATGCGCAGTTGAAAATTTATAGAAACATAAAATTTATAATTGAGATTAAGGTGGGTTTAGTCATTATAGATTTGAAAAATTTTAAAGGAATTGAAAATTTTGGGAGTATTAAATGTAGAAGACTTTAGAGATTCTATATTAAAAATACTAAAGTATTTAATATAAATTTTAATAGACTTTTAAAAGTTTAGAAAAGTAATGATGTATTATATAAAGACTTTTAAAAGTATTTAAAAATCTTGTATTATTCAAAACGTGAATAACTTTTAATAATTTCTTCGAAATCCTCTCTATATAGTAACTTCTAATAAAAAAGTATAACCACAAAATCTTTTAAATTCTCTCTTATTAACTTCCAAGATTTTAAAAGACTTTTTAAAAAAAAAAAAAAAAATCTTTCAAATCGTAATTTTTTTTGTATCTTCAACTTGTCATATTTTTTCTTTTCTTTTCAATTTTTTTTTCATTGTTTTCACCAATTTTTTTTATGAAAATAGGTCCAACTAAATTTTATGAAAAAATAATAATTAAATTTTGTATCAAAACATATAATAATTAAGCAAAGTGATTCTAGAATTTTCTTCAAAAAATTTAATTAAAATTTATCAAAATCTATAAAAATTTGTAAAACTTTAAGAAATTTTATCACAAATGTTTTTCTATCTTGAAAATATTTATCTCTTACACCATATTTTTTTTATTAACTTACGTTTTGACGGATAAATATTTTGATTGATATGCACGCCATATAAAAATTAGTCTATTAAATTTTTATTTGGAAAACTAAAATCTTTGAAATTCGTGAAATCTTTTAAGTAAAAGTTTACAAAAATACTTAAAAGTCTATACAAATCTATAAGAGTCCATAACATCTAAAATCCATTAAAAAAGTCTTTACAAATCTTTCAAAATCTAGACGGGATAAACTCCTTAATTATTAACAATACTCTTTGATAAAATAAAAAATTCGTTGCACATCCAAGAACACGTGACTACTCCGTATGGCAACGCTACTTATGAGGCGCGTGTGGATACACAACCTCTTTCTAGTATGCGCTCTGCGGAAGCGGAACGCCACACAACTCCCGCATCCATGCAAATTCCGCTCAAAAGAAAAATACCCCCCGGTCTTGAATGAAATTCAAGTTCCAATTTTATCCTCATCTTCTATCCATAATTCCCTTTTCCTTTCCAAATATTTCCTTACAATTGCATCCTCTTTTTATCTCTCTTTTCCCAGTATCTATTTACTCTCAGATTCATTCATTACCATCTAATTTTGCTTCCCCATTCTCCCTCTAAACCTTCGGTTTCTTTACAGAACACACATCAAACGCTTATTTATATACATACAGTTACACACACACACACACACACAGAGTTATATATAGTAATTTGTTGTGCAAAGATATGTCTGTAGCATCAACGATACCGGTTATTCCGGCGTCTCTGTATGTGGGGGACCTGCAGCATGATGTGACGGATGCGCAGTTGTTTGATGCATTTTCGGAGTTTAAGAGTCTGGCGTCCGTACGCGTCTGCCGTGACTCCACTAGCCGCTCTCTCTGTTATGGCTACGTCAATTTCATCTCCCCACAAGATGGTACTATTTTTTCTGTATGCATTGTATTTATATTTATTTATCTGTATATATATGCGTGAGTCGAAGTGTATGTAGGGGGAGGGGGAGTGGATCGGAGTGATTTTTTGTGCAGATAGGTTTTTGCGATTGAATTTTCCTTCAAGTGGTTAATTTTAATTTATCTGCTAAAATTCTATTGGAATTTTTGTTTGTATTGGCTGGATTGATCATTTCCATAAAAAATATACAAATCGCCACACCTATGTACATTGATGCATGCACGTTTTTTTGCAATCTTTTTGTCGATTTGCCCCCTTTTTGATGGTTGAAGAAGAAAAGGCCTCGTGTAATTGATTTCTTTTTGTAAGTGGAAAGAGAGTTATCTTTCATTATATTATTTACTCAAAAATCATGACCCGTCTCTTAGATTTGCTGCCTGCGTTATCTTTTGTATGAGAGCACACAGAGTGGATCATCCCATCTGAACTGGATTGAACAAAGGTTTGAATTTCATATCGTTTTAAGGGTTTGCATTTTATTTTATTTGACCATATCAATTAACAATTCAACTGTAACCGAGGGAAGAGACGAATCAAATTGGTAATCCAGTCAGTTATTAACTTTTAAGTGCTATATAGATATATAGATTCGAGGGATGACATCTGCTACATATTATAACAGTAAGGCTTTTTGTGAGGCTTGTGATTTTGCAGTGCCATTAATTTGATTCACCTGTTTGGCATCCAGAATGGTATGGTCTCTTCTAATTAGAGTTACTATACTAACTATTTCCCATTTTCTTCAAGCAGCTGTCCATGCTATTGAGGTGAAAAATCTTTCTACATTGAACGGGAAAGTGATAAGGGTTATGTGGTCGAATCGCGATCCAGATGCAAGAAAAAGCGGAATTGGGAATGTGTTTGTCAAGGTATATTGTTGTTCTAATGCACAAATTTTGTTGTTTTATTGTGAATTATTTTTATTTCTTTCGTGATTCACTTATTTGATAATATGGTATTGGTTTCACACTTATTCTGTGCTTTTTCTGCAGAATTTAAGTGACTCTATTGATAGTGTGAAGGTTCAAGAAATGTTTCAGAAGTTTGGTAATGTATTATCTTGTAAGGTTGTCACTTCTGATGATGAGAAAAGCAAAGGATATGGTTTTGTCCAGTTTGAGACTGAAAACTCTGCAAATGCTGCCATCGAGAACCTTAATGGGTCCATTGTTGGAGACAAGCAGATGTAAATTCTATTTGCCTTTCCTTCATCCGCTTGCATGTGTGTTTGTATATGAAATGAAAGTTTTTGATAATGTGCTCGATTATTTTCTTATCACTAATAGCTGTTTTGCTCATAATCCGATAAAACTTTACTTGCACAGTTACGTCGGCAAGTTTGTGAAGAAGAGTGATAGGGCTGTAACCAATCCTGAAGCAAAGTACACAAATCTGTACATGAAGAATTTGGATCCAGATGTCACCGAAGAACTCCTTTTGGAAAAGTTCTCTGAATATGGACAAATTATAAGCTTAGCCATATTAAAAGATGAGAATGGAGCATCAAGAGGCTTTGGATTTGTCAACTTCGAGAACCCGGACAATGCCAAATGTGCATTGGAAGCTTTCCATGGAACACAACTTGGTATGGTCACGAATTTCTACTGAGCTTTGTTGTATGATGAAGTTGTCAGTTGTTGCTAATTGAAACTCTTTTCTCATCACGTTGTTTGTGTTGAGTAGGCTCAAAGGTTTTATATGTGGCCCGAGCACAAAAGAAAACAGAACGTGAAGAAATGCTACGCCGTCAGTTTGAGGAGAAAAGGAGGGAGAAAATCATGAAATACCGGGTTCTCAAGAATCATTTCCTTCTTTGAAGACTTGTAAAATTTTTTATATCAGCTATATATTTATAATATTCTTTCAACCTTCTGATTTCAGGCTTCAAATGTGTATGTGAAGAACATTGATGATGATGTAACTGATGATGAGCTGCGGGACCACTTTAGTCGGTGTGGAACAATTACTTCTGTGAAGCTTATGCGAGATGATAAAGGAATTAGCAAGGGGTTTGGATTTGTTTGTTTCTCCATGCCCGAGGAAGCGATTAAAGCTGTGAACACTTTTCATGGTGAGTATGTTTACTGATTCTAGATTGAATGAAAAATGATTCTATCAAGTCATCTAAATATAGGCACGTGACTATGTACATACATTTTGGTTTAGAGATTTTAGCATTCCTGCATATTTTTTTCTTCTTCTTGATTTATATATAATTTAGTTTGACTAAACAGACAATTAGACTATTGTATGAACTTTCCTCATCTCGATGCAAATACGCAATTGTTGTGACACGAAGAACAAATGAAGGCTGATCTCATTTCTGACCAATATAATGGTGATCATGACATTTCAGAGCTGGTTCCCTTATGCAGCTATTGTGACTGTGCATCTTACCTCTATGTGCATTTGCTTAAGTGCTATTATTAAGAGACCATAAAGGTGTTGCTATTTTACCATAATATAATCTCATATTATATTTTGAGTTTCATATCATATCATACATTCAAATATTTGGAGGAGTGCGAGTTTCATTTGGAGCCAAGTTATTAATTATTGTCTTGATGCACAATAGATCGTCTTAGATAAAAAAATTATAGTTTGACCCTTCAGTGTATGAGACTGTTTAAATAATCATAGATGTTCAAAACCCAAGCCTCGGTCATATTCCCGTTGGCCACTCCCCTCTCCCCTGCCCTCTGTGGGTAATCTCTTCTAAATAAAATCATCAGGAGTAGGATCTAGTTGATGTTAGGTAGTTTTTAAACACATAAATTGATCTATTGGACAAAAATTGTCAACAGATACCATGAGAATTTCTAGAACTTTTACTGATTTCTTGAAAACCTGAGGCTATTTTGTCCAAAATTTTGGAAGTTTCTATTTAGTGCACTTGTGGTTATTAAGTCTTTTAGGCGGATGTTTTATTCTGTATCTAGTATGCATGCAGTTATATTTTCTTGAACCCTGTGCAGAATTTGGTTGCATCAGTCGTTTCATTACATTTACTCCTACATGATTCTGCTGAGTTTCTGAACAATATGTATCTAACATTTTAATCACAACACCAAACACACAGAAATGTCCTGTTTATCTGGGGTCTTGTGTCTTCTACATATTCTCCCACGGTTACATTGATTGTATAGTGCTGAATAATACTGAAGTTTTCTCTGTCCGACATAAGGCAGCCTTATTTTGCCCACGTGGGTAAATGTGTGACTTTCACATACCACGTGGCAGCCACACATTGAACGTCAGACATATTTAAGAAAGAATGATATATAATGTTTCTATGCGTCCTGAGAATAATGACAATTTCCACACTGGATTTACTTCTCAATTTATTTAATATCTTGAGACAACCTTGTATGATTATGCTTAAAGTTGTTAGTTTTCATCAGAAAAATAAAATTATAAGTTGAGAGGGGGGAGGGGAGGTCATTTGTGGCGCCCTGTTTATTCATTAGTTGCCTATAATTGATGTTGAACCTCGAGTCCACAATTAATTTCTTATCTTTTTCCTGTAGGAAGATTCTTGATTTCATTTAGTTTTCTAGTGCTAAAAATTCAATATTCGATATGGGTGTTAAGATTTGAGTGGTCCATCTTAAAAGGTCAATCTTTTTAAAAAGGAGTAGCCCAAACTCTCATAAATTGTTCCTTATTTTTCATCTTTATTCAATGTCCCTTAACATACCCCCTCAAGATGGTGGCTCATTCTTGATGCCATGTTAAGATTTGTGAGTCTATCTTAAAAGGTCAATCTTGTTAAAAGGAGTAACCCAAACCTTATAAATTGGTTTATATTTTCATCTTTATTCGATATGGGTTTTATCCCTTAAAATGTCCCCTCAAGATTATGGCTCATTTGAGCAGTCTAATTTTGAAATTCGTGTACTTATTTTTTGAGTCTTAATCGGATCGAATTGATAATTAGAGTTTAATGAGCTCTGATACCATATTAAAATATGGGGTCTATCTTAAAATGTCAACATTATTAAGAGTAGCTCAAACCCTCATAAATTGATATATATTTTTCACCTTTATTCGCTATGAAATTTTATCCCTAACAATAGGTATGTATCCGGATGCTGAAGTCTTGTCCATGAATGTTTACAGGTTTCATGTTGCATCGGAAGCCACTGTATGCAGCTATTGCTCAAAGGAAAGAAGAAAGACAAGCTCAGCTACAGCTACAATATGCACACCGTATTGCAGGGTTGGTAGGACCTCCTGCTGTTATTCCTGGCAGTTATCCTACTCTTTACTACCCGTCTCCTGGTGTCGTTTCACAAGTTCCTGCACAACCTGGTTTGATGTATCAACCTCTGGGGATGAGGCCAGGGTGGAGGGCAAATGGCTTTGCAGATCCTTCCAGACCTGCTTTTCAAATGTCTCCAGTTCCCTTGGTTAGTTTTAGTAAAACATCTTGTTTAGCACTTGAGGTCTTATAAACTGCTTTTCTGATGAATGCCAGCCTTCTGTTATTGTCTATGTTGTCTCAAGATGTTTATTTTATTCCTTTTTCCTCATTTTTACAGATTCCTAATAATCCAAGGCCTAATGGACAAAACAGGGGTAGGATGAATGGGCATGTGCTACCACAAGGTGTTGGTCACACATATCCTTCACATTTGCAACAACCAACTCAATCTATGGTATTACCAAAAGATTCAAGCAAGCACCAGGTTTATTTATAATTTTATTTCGACTTATATACCATTTGTCCATAATTTTTTATCACTGATTTTTTGACTTTATGCTATTGATATTCCTTGTATTGATCCTTGCTTACTTACATACGGGAAAATATATGCTTTAGTTAAGTACATTATACCAATCCTTCCATCTTTCAATGTCTTTCACATGAATTGATAGTAGAGGAATGTCACTGAACTAAGGAACATCTTTTCCCTGCTAGGCCTGTCTTTTTTCTTTTCTTTTTTGTTGATATGAATGCAATTGCATTGGAAAAAACACTGCTAGGGTTTTCCACATTAGGCGTCTAGGAAATTCAGTTTGAAAATTTATATGGAGTTTGTTTACCTATCTATTTTTTTATTTTTTTTTAGAAAATACCAGCTTCAACGTCACAATAACAGAGTAATATTTCCTGGGTGGGTGACTGTGTGTTATGTGTGTGGCTGCCAAATTTTACCTTAACTTAATTAAGAACAAGAAACATGAATATTTCACCATTGCTTTATTATGTTTAAGGGAGAAGGGGGCATAAAAAATAAAGCTTGTTGGATTTTGTGGAGACTTTAAACAAACTTATTATATTTCAATGTTAAACTACCCAGGCTTGATCTAATTCTGTTTGGATGAAAAAATGTTCACAAATACCTGCTCATTTTGTGAATAATGTCCCACTTATAAGTTATAATAAATATTTCAATACTACTTTTGGTACTTTTGATGCTTTATTTATTGTTCAACTCACAGTAGAGATCCTGAGCTTCAAAATGCAGTGTTTGTGCAAACCTATACCAGTATAAAAAAATTTGTAAGCTTTTCCAGCATGCTGGGCACGTCAAGTATGTACCAAATGGGCGTTCACATGAGATGAGCAAAGGATCTCCTGTTCCCACTGCTGATGGATCTGGTGTTGAGGCATCAGGTATGTTAAGTAGCCAGCTTGCTGCAGCTCCTCCAGAGCAACAAAGACAGATGCTTGGGGAGCGTCTGTATCCTCTTGTCAGTCAACATAAGGTAAAATCTTCTCTCCATAATATTCCTTTCATTTTCTACTGCTATGTTTGGATGTACGGATTCTGTGTAGTGTTTTGGTCCTTTTGTTTGATTCAATTATATGCCAGTATAGTTTATGGATCCCACAAATTGGTTTGAACCTTGCAATTACAGCTTTTTGGTCATGATTCTTTGCATGAAATAAGCAATTATTACTGAAAAAAGTACTTGGAAGATCAGTTGAGGGGTCATGATAATTCTTAGAGTCATGCTACAGGAACAGAAACTTTGATATAAAGTTTTAGTGTTTTACATCCATACACATGGTAGCAATTTATTTATTTACGTATCCATCATATCAACTCCAAAATCAAAAGCCTACAAAAATTCGGTTAGGCTTTTCGGTTCAAATAGTATTTTCCTAATTCTTTAGATGGCTCGATAATGTTTCGCTGCATGAATACATGTTCTTTTCCAAACATGTTGCTTGCTTTTCGTGAAATCCCAAAAAAATGGAAGAAAGAAAAAATGAAGGGGTCATCATAGGTTTGTTAAGAAAATTTATATAACTTGCAGCAAGTAAAAGGAAATAGACTGGTTTTACTGAAAAAAATGCTCTTAAAAAATGAGAATTGTAGTGTTGTGGCAACTCTGTCTACCTCGGATAAAAAAACTTTTATTCTTCTTTTGTCAGGTTAATAAAGATTATATTAATGGAATTCCTAAGCAAATTTGTAAGCATTGCATCCTAATCTTGCTGCACAGGTTATACTAATGGAATTTCTATGCAAACTTGTATTCCTTGCAGCCTGATCTTGCTGCAAAGATAACAGGTATGCTTTTGGAGATGGACAATGCAGAACTACTACTATTATTAGAGTCACCAGAGTCACTAGCTGCCAAGGTGGGAGAAGCTGTTCAGGTTCTCGAGCTCTCGAAAGCCAAAGTATCGAGCCAAGATGCAATTCATTCAAATTACCTCTCTGCCCAAGTTGCAGTCAACTGAGTGGAAAGTGATAAAATTAATCAGCAAAGTTTCTATGATAGTCATTGCTAGCCTAGAAATCCTATCTTCTTCATCTAGATGCCTTTTTGAACTTTTTGATGCATCCATGCTTAGTTATTTGACTATGTTGAATTGCAGTTTAGTTATTATAGACTCGTGTCTATAAGAAATTAAATCTTATGACACTTTAAGTCCTTGTTTGGTTTGATTAAAAATCTCTAAGTCAAAGTCTAGAATTGATTTTAACCATATTTTATGGGATCTATCCACGATTTTCCAGCCACACATTTTATCAATTTTTATAAGGATCTACTTATATTTTAATCTCTGATTATCTTAATCTGTTTGTGGTCACGAAGATAAAAAGAAGCTCCGTCCGATTAACTGTAAAATGAAATATCAATTCACATAAACTTAACATGTCATGTGCATCAATGACCTGGTGGCTAGCATGAAAATTATCCAAAGTACCCAGTCTCAATTCAGTTATCCTTCAACGACTTTTACAGGAGAGCTGCACAAAAAATGGTGATAGCAGCATAAATAAAAAGTAATGTGATACTAGCTAGAAAGGAAGTGCAGTTTGGTAGAGACATACCCAAACGGACTTTGTTTGATGGCCAATAGTTCGACATCCAACTGTAGATGGAGTTTAAGAATGGTCTTAAATTAGATGAGCAGGTGGAGGGAAATTAAAGACGAAGAAAGAATGTTACCTCAATTGTGGCATTGGGGGGAATTTCCTGTACCCCTTTTCTACCATAAGCTAGCTCGGGAGGAACTATCAACAGCCGCTGCAAAATATATAAATATAAATAAACCTGAAGGAAGGAAGGAAGGAAGGAGCCTGAAATGCAGAAAGTAAATTCATCTCACCTGACCTCCCACTCTCATGCCTTCAACTCCCAAGTCTAATCCTTTAAGAACATTACCCCTCTTCGACTCACCAACATCAAATCCATAGGGCTAGATCAAGCAGACATACATAAGGATCTAAATTAGGTAAACACAAGAAACTAATCTATCCTTGTAAATTGGGCTCCATTGCTCTGCACTGTAAGATATATAGCTGCTCACCGTTCCACCACCAACTCCAAGACCTTGTCTACTGGTCATGAAAGTGATTCCCTTCCATTTAGCGACGTAATGGACCTAAAATAGTGATCACGGCGGTTCAGAATAATAATTCTTAAGTTGGGAATGGACACACACAAGTGTAGAAGTCAGAACAAGAAATTATTGATTGTGTATTTCGTACTCCATCCAGTGGATGATTGTGAAAATAAACAAAGTGATGTACATAAATATTAAAGCTTTTAACTGTGTACAGTCATACTGCAACCCGAGAGCCCTTCACAGCTTCAGCTCCCCCGCCAACTTTCAAGTCATAATACCTGAAAAATTATACATTATTATAACAAAGTTAAGCAACGTACGACCTCTCTCAGTACAATAAAAACTTGTAATTTTTTATTCTTAAGACTGGAAAAACGTACAAATTTCAGATTATAGTTCACAGATATATTGTATTGCACACAAAAAACTTGGCATTCGAGAATTGTTAGCATTATATACTAACTTTAGACCATTTGAGAGGGTTGTATATTCACTCTCGGGTATTTTGGCGCCCCTAAGCTGCAGCAAGTAAACAAACCGATTGAATATTTGCAATGTATAATACAACATTTACGCGTGAATGTGAATACTTTTGTTTGTGAATGTATGTATTAGATTTTGCGACAGATATCTTACAGCTCTTCTACTTGTGCTTGCAGCACCAGCTGCTCCGCAGAAAGAAATTCCAGCTGATGATTGATGGTACAAATGTAAATATGATAGCTATTCCAATTGTAAAGGAATTTCATAAAGATCAAATTGTCATCAAGGAATTCGAGTATTCGATATTTGATTCAATTCTAATCCTATCCCTTTTAAAGTAATCAACAAGAGAAACCAAAATATACAAAAGACTCTAAAGTAAAGAAAAAAAAATCTTATATTAATGAGGGAAAGCTTTGAGATTAAATGTCGGAACCTGCAGCAAGAAGACAAGCCATGAATGCCCTCCTTCCCTCATTTTGAAAAGAAATTTTCAGCACAGGAGCCTCTAAAGAAGAACAGCGGCATGGCAAGAATGATGCATCCTTTCTGCAGGTTCTCTTTCCTGTATACTCAAAAATATATATCTCTTTCATTTCCAAGAATCTTGGTCGTGTAATGTGTAAAGACAACACTTACATATATAACAGAGAGAGAGAGAGAGAGAGAGAGAGAGAGAGAGAGAGAGACTCACTTGTAAAGAGAAGAGAGTGATGAAAATGAGTGGGTTTGAGAGGATTGTGAAGGAGGAGAGAGAGTTCCATGACTTTCACAGATTTTCAGTTGCAACTTGAAATGGCGGTTGAGAAAGTGAACGTTTCTTAGAAAGAGATAACAGTACTATCAATTGCAGCCACATCTTGGCAAACACATGTTTTATCTCCAATAGTACGACTGATAAAGATCTTCAATAATCTCATCATTTTCTAGGCCTTGGTCTTTTAGATTTAATTTGGCAAATTAATTCACTAAAAGATAAAAAAGACAAAAAATTTAATTTACATAATTTCTCAAATCATTTTTTAACCATTCATATTTTCTCTCTTCAATTACACAATTTTTCAAATTAATTTTTAACCTCACATCTTACCTAAAAAACACAAATAAATCTAACATAAAATTTAATTTGACACCAATTCCAACCGAACATAGCCCTAATCTTTTATATTGGCACATGAATAAGGGAGGTCAAAATGGATGAGTGAATCCGACTTGATTATTATGCACTATTCGGAGGCGCTAGATGAGTTTTTAAAATAGTTTTTTTTTTTAATTTTTTTTACGTATTTCGAGGTAATTTTAGGGTTAAAAATTAGAAAGAAAAAATGTATATGATTAGAGATTAATTTGAAAAATTGTATAATTTAAAATTTGGTTTATAAACTAAAAAAGGGTAGAGATCCGAACACAGACTAAGATCGGTTGTAGGTTGAATCGATCCATTTAAAAATAAATTTGGATATTTTATTTAGGCTGCGTTTGATAGCGATGATGAAATTTGGGTGAAAAGAAAATGAATTCCAGAGAATTGAATTCCTGTGAATTGAAAGTTTAATGTGCTTGATTGGTTTAATTTTCTAAGTGGAAAAATGAGGAAATTTTTCAACTTTTGTTGTTTGATTGACATTATTTTTCATGAAAAATAAAGTAAAAGTTATCTATTTTAATAAATAAAACTTTTTTTTAATTATTTTTTCACACATTTGTATTTGATAAAAATAATGTTAAATTTTAGAAAAAAAATAAAATCAAGTAACAGCAAAAAAAAGATCAAACATAACGAAAATTGTATAAGATTTTCCATGAAAAATAAAACCTCCTCCGCCCCTTGGAAAACGAATTCATTCAAAACAAGGAAAATATCGAATTTCGAGGCAAGTGGAAAAATGAGTTTTATGGAAAATTTAGGCAACCAAACAGTATAAAGTTGGAAAATCACGCGTATCAAACGCACCCTTATCGATCTCCAAATTATAAAATTAATAGGTCGTGACCAATTTCTCAGAATTTTTCTGGGTCACAATTTGTAAAATTAATATGGCACAACTTATTTTTGAATCACAAATTATCAAATTATTGTGATACAACTTAAAAAAAATAAAATATGAGTCACAATTACAACTTTTGTCGCAATCTAAAGTTTTTTTAGGTCACATAATTTTTATTAGTCACAAATTATGAATTTATTGTTCATAATCAATCTTACTCTTACCCCACCACCATCACGCCCCTCCCCAACCACCACCATCACCCATCGATCAATGCCAACACTAATTACAACCACCACTGTGACCACGACCACGACCACGATCACGATATTAGGCGGTAGCCACCGCCTATTTGAGATATCACATCTTAACCGCTAAATAGATTTTTATTTGCTAGAGCCGTTGGATTTATATCTTGAAATCTTATCTTATCCAATCTAAGATATCACATATTAACTGTTTGATGAATTTCATTTATTGGAGTAGTTGGATTGGTATCTTAAAATCTTATCTTATCCAATTTGAGATATCAAATCTTAACCGTTTAATGTATTTTATCACATCAGAACCATTGAATTGATATCTTGAAATCTTATCAACATGGCATACTTTTACTATATAAAGGGCATGAAGTTTTACATTTTATTTTACACTTACCTTCTTGCAAATCTAACTATCATACTCTTCGAAACTTCTTCACAAAGAATTCAAGTAAACAAAGTGCCTTATACTCAAAAGAAGAAGACAAACACTTATGTCATGTTTGGCTTGATATTTTTCAAAATCCAATTATTGGTATTAATCAATCGAAGGATAAATTCTGTTCTCGAGTTGAGTCTAGCTATAGCTGTTCCAAACCATAATATATCACTCAAAGTCGACCCCTGAGGTCTTTACAATCTCAAATGTCTGTTATTTTGACTGTTATTGCTAAGTTGAGGGGATGCGTTCGACAGGTAGAACTTCTTAATTTGAGTGGAATATCCGAACAAGATGTCGTGAGTATTATATATAATATTTTATTTAACAGTTCTTTATTCAAAGAGCTCAGAAATTTAATTATTTTTCAAAATATTGCAGATGTATAGAACAAAAATATTGTTTGCATAAGACAAGCTTGAGAAGAAAGGCTTCAAATTTGATCGTGTCCGGCACATTCTGAAAGATATTGAAAAGTTCACTAACGATATTAGTACAACATTACCATACTTTCAAATGGAACGTGGAAATTTTACATCGTCACAATCAGACTCTCCCACTTCCATTCATCCAACACCTGCATCTCCTGGATTGTCATCATTTTCTCTTCATAAAAATGAAGAAAATGGTGGCGGTTCTGCCCAACGATCCATTGGGGTAAAAAAGTAAGATGAAAAAGAAAAAAATAATAAGAATCTTCAGATATGATTCAATCAATTGCAAAAATAATCGAGAAATCACTCAGATTTTGAAGAAATGAAGAGATGACAGACAAAAAATATATGAAATTCTGATGCTTCGAGATGAAAACTAAGTCGAAAAAAGTAGTTGTTGCAGAATTTCGAGAAGGGAACAAAATTTTACTTAAAGACTTGGACTCCATACCAGATCCAAGTCTATGTGAGTTTATTCGAAGTGAACAGCTACGAATTATAGAAAAGAGATCTCAACAACGAAGTAAGGAATCTCAAAATAGCTCAACTCCATTCAGTCAATATTTTGATGGTCTAAGAGGATCTAAAAATTACTTACCTGATAATTAAATTCTTGTAATTTACTTTTCGTGTTTTATTATGTTATGTTTAGTTATTGTGTCGTGATTTTGTGTTCTTCATTTCCACCTTTCAATTATTTAACTTTTTAATTTTAATCATGAGTAATTTTATTTTAATATTATCATTAGTTGTTATTTATGCTATACTGTATTAAATTAATTTATTATGTTAATATAAAAATAATAACAAATAACAAAGAATATTGTTAACTTAATAATGTTGGCATTTTTTATTTTTCTACAAGTTTGTAATTTAAGAAAATGTAATTTAATTACTAAATACGTGTATTTAGTAATTTATTAAGTTTAATTAAATTACGTAAATATTTCTTGAATATAATATCTCCTATATATTTGTGATAATCATTTTATTTTGGAGATAATGATTATTTTGTTTGAACCAAGAAATATTGATCAATATTTGTTGCTTATCTTTTATGATTAGAATCAAGACATGTTGATCTCGAAATATTGTGATAATCTTGTGATTATGCAGAGTTTCTTGATGATTTATTTCTTGATATCCAAGTTTATCATTGACCGAGTATAATCTTGTGATTAGGCCGAGTTTCTTGATGATTTATTTCTTGATATCCAAGTTTATCACTTAAGGTAAGATTTGCAAACAATCTTGATTATCTTACCTTATCATCACTTATGGTAAGATTTTTGGATTTATAATTATCTTACCTTATTGTCAATTATAGTAAGATTCTTGATTTATCTTACCTTATCTTATTCTTGATTTTATTGCAGGAAATCAAGATTGAGTGCAAATAGGATTCTTGATGGACCAGCAATCCGATTGTACATAAATAAGGGAAACTTGAATTGTTTTCCTTGAGACATGTAGAATCAGGTAGTTTTTAGGAAATTTTGAGTTTTTGAAAGAATGGGTAATTGAGAACTGATTGAAAAGTGTGAAAAACACTGCTGGAAAACAGGATTATTCTGGCCAAAATGCCAAATTTGACCAGCTTGAAGTAGAGATAGTTGGGTTAAAGGTAGAGGTGTCCGACCTCAAGGTTTGTGTCAAAAGACTTGAAGACACGCTGAATCGGTTGCTTGGAGGATCTTCGAAGGATGTGGCTCCTGAGGCTGCTAAAGAAAACAGGAATGTGGCAGCTAAGAAGCTCCCTGAATCAAAGAAACAGAAGAAGAACTAGGACTGATCTCCACCCTGCCAGATGCATCTGCTCATTTTCATTGTTTTTGAAACTATGCTTTTGCGTTTTGTTTTAAAACAATTTTTCTTATGTGACCGACTTTAGCCTATGTTTGGGTTTCTGCTTGCAGGTCGTATGGTACTCATGACTTCCCCTCTTTGTTCCGAAAAGGGGGAGTAGGATTTTCATTATCCTTTTCATAATTTTTTACTGTTGAAGTAACCTTCGGTTTAATGCTTCCTATGTGCTGATTCTCTTAACTCTTTATATGCATATGTTGATTGTTATGATTCATAACTTGAGGGAGAAATTTTTGATAGGGGGAGCTTGATGTTTACATTCTACTTTTTCATGTGATTGTGAAAAGATGATTAGGTTTCGGAAAAATAGAAAAAATCAAAGGGGAAGATTGTTAACTTAATAATGTTGACATTTTCTATTTTTCCATAAGTTTGTAATTTAAGAAAATTTGATCTAATTACTAAATACGTGTATTTAGTAATTTATTAAATTTAATTAAATTACGTAAATATTTCTTGAATATAATATCTCCTATATATTTGTGATAATCATTTTATTTTGGAGATAATGATTATTTTGTTTGAACCAAGAAATGTTGATCAAGATTTGTTGCTTATCTTTTATAATTAAAATCAAGACATGTTGGATCTCGAAATATTGTGATAATCTTGTGATTAGGCCGAGTTTCTTGATGATTTATTTCTTGATATCCAAGTTTATCATTGGCCGAGTATAATCTTGTGATTAGGCCGAGTTTCTTGACTATTTATTTCTTGTTATCCAAGTTTATCACTTAAGGTAAGATTTGCAAACAACCTCGATTATCTTACCTTATCATCACTTATGGTAAGATTCTTTGATTTATAATTATCTTACCTTATTGTCAATTATGCTAAGATTCTTGATTTATCTTACCTTATCTTATTCTTGATTTTATTGCGGGAAATCAAGATTGAGTTCAAGTAGGATTCTTGATATAGACAAGCAATCCAATTGCACATAAATAAGGGAAACTTGAATTGTTTTCCTTGAGACGCGTAGAATTCAAAAATCCGTGTGGTGCCCCAAAATACACGTCCACTACATTTTATGTTGTTGGTTCTCTGGGAGGAGAGTATCAATCACTTAGAGAAGAAAAGTCTTTCAGCCTAAAGATCAAACGAGAGGTTTGAATCAAGATCGAACGAGAGTTCGTGTTGCTGAAAAACGTTGCAGTATCAAATAAAGCTATTGAAGAGTGGTGGGACGTCAGCTCATATTACACGCCATAGAAGGATCAGTGAGTGATTTATTTCTTGGGTGTTTGATAAGTCTATGCGTAAATTTTTCCTATAACTTAGATTGATCTGTATGAACACTTTTCTTAAAATAGTGATTGATTTTTGTCCGTAGGGTGCGGGCATGTGAGTTTTCCCTGTTAGGATTTTTCATACGTTAAGCTCAAATATTGTGTTCTTGTCTTCTTACAATTCTGCATAATTTATACTTTTCTGTTTACGTTTTGTAATCCAGACGAATCTACATCAGTAAGATTCATCTGGGATTACGCTAAAATAAATCTTAACTATTCACTGTTAATTTGTTACTATCCAGACATATCTGTGACAGTCTGTTTATTTAAACATAAAATTTAGACAACTTTAAATTTTCAAATATAAATAAATTTAACCAAACAAATTAAAAAAAAATAATGATCAACGGACATAGAAGAAAGAAACAAATTTGTTATACAAAATTAAGGTGCAAAATTTGGGGGGAAAAAACCTCTAAAACTAATGCTAAATGAACAGTGGAACGACTTTGAAGATGCAGAAAGAGTCTAGTTGTGGAGCCAGCAATTCACTTCATTTTAGAGTTACTCTCCATTTTCGCGTTGAGTTGGAGATGCACTTATGGTTGAACTACGGGGAGCTGAGTTGGGTGTGGGTGGGGGCGACGGGCGGTGGGGGTGGTGGGTTGGGTTTGGGTTTTGGTTTAAGTGTATTTATTTATTTTTATAATGTAATTATTACTATTAAAAATCTTAATTATTGTTGTAAAACAATAGAGAATATAGAGAGAATAAGAGAGAACTTCTCATTAGGTATGTTTTTAATGAAATGAAATGGCTCCTATTTATAGGAGGGAACAATGGCACCATCGTAATATATAAAGTTTACAGGGGTATAATGGTAATGTCATTCATATATTTATATATATTATTTATAACACTCCCCCTTAAATGACATATTACTCAATTGTCTGCCTCGTTAAAACCTTGCTAAGAAAATCCAGTGGGATAAAACTTGAGTGAAGGAAAAAGAGTACAGAAGCTCCCCCTGATATTGGCCATGGTGAATCGTTGAGTCTAACGTTCGAGTAGAACAAATCATGTACTGAATCTTGAAGTTCTGAAGTGCTGCCTCATTAAAACCTTGTCAGTAAAACCCAGTGGGATAAAATCTGAACCGAGGAAAAAGAGTACAGCCGCTGCCTCGTTAAAACCTTGTCAGGAAAACCTAGTAGGACAAAACCTGGACGAAGGAAAAAGACTACAGCATGATTCTCCCCCTGAAGTGTGTAATCAAGTATTCATGAACCTTTTGAATGATGATATCATCTTTCGTCTGGAATATGTATTTATGAAAATCTTCTTGTATGTAGCCGATATCATAACATTCTTCATAAGATGTGTATGATTTTCTTCATTTGTTGATATCATTCCAGTATAACAATGTGTTACTGAATTATAGCTTGTTGATAGCTATGATGATGCCTCAAGAACCTTGCTAGGAAAACCCTGTGGGACAAAACCCCAGCGAAGGGAAAAAGAGTACATTATTCTCATTAATTTTCATCAATACGCCTCAACTGTTGCCTCATTAAAAACCTTGCTAGGAAAACCCTGTGGGACAAAACCTCAGCTAAGGGAAAAAGAGTGCAACGCGTATTTATTCCTTTCATGGAATCACAAGTATATTGGTGCAATCACGAATCTTTTATCATATAATTTATGATAAACTTTATAGAAATCGTTTATAGCTCATGATGTCATAACATGCTATATTAAGCAATGTTGTATTAATTTATCGATTGCATCTTTCACTTCTGGTGAATAATTAAATTTAGAATTCACTTCTGCTGAATAATAAAATCTAGAATTCACTTCTAGTGAATAATTAAACATATTCATTTTCATATTCATTTCTAGTGAATAATCAATTTCCCAGATGTCATAAATAGTACACTCCAATTTCACTTTCAATATATTATATCATGGAGTCATTTGTATCATCCTATAGTGATACTAATCTGGGCATATTGAATCTTTCAATGATTTATACGTGCATGTTCTTGCACTTTATAAACTGCAATTTCTAATTTGCAGGAGCATAATCAATCATTGAAATAGATATCAATTTCGACATATAATCTACAATCATTTTACTTGAAATCTCAACGTACCGCGATCAACTGGTACATCAAAGAATACTCTCAAAGTACCGAGATGAGAATCATACATTTTGATCTCACTCATTGGTATATCAAAGAGCTCAAGCTAGTGATTTAGACTATAGTCTATCCACCATATGTCATGCCAGTTCAATGAAAAATTTTGCGCGCAACGAGTCGTCTTTTACGACTGTGTAATATTTTTCATTTGTACATATAATTACTGGCTTTACATATTTAAGCATTTGGACTTCAGGTCCTTGAATAATAATCCCTACATTGGGGTTATATACTTGGCCAAAGTATTATAATTTCATCAACCTCATTTCCATAAGAGGGTTGTTTATGTATGCAGTCGACTTATTTATCGATTCAATTTCAACATAACATAGAGAGATCTTTTTATATGTTCTATCATCAGGTACCTGAGTCTCTTACATTTAATTATGTCCCTTTTACTCACCATGAGTATTTAGCCTCAAAGGGATCATCTTAATCATTCAAGAGATATTTATTTTTGGAATCGATAGTCATTATGCTTCAGGCATAATTACGCTTCAGACGTGTTTTCCCCATAATGTTCTCAAATATTATCAATCGGCTAAAATGCCATAACACATGTCATTCTTTTAGAGATATAATCTCAATCATATATCTAAGTGCGCTTTGGTGGATTTTATACATATCGCACTTTTACAAATCATAAAGCTTCACAAGCAAATCTTTATTTCATAGTATTGACATGTTTGTAAAATATTGCTGCATGAGAAATATTTAAATTATTCTCATATCAAATAACTTGAGGCTTTTAATATGCTAAACCATTAGCAATATAATATTCTATTATCTCAACTAATTCGTAAAATCATTAATGACTTTAAGATATATTCATGCTAGCATTTATCACTTTGCTCGTAATATCATTACTTGAGCAAATAATCAGTCATTCATTTTCTTAGTGAGATAATTAATTTGTTTTTGAGAACAAGCAGCAATGATAACTTGTTAACCTGAACAATCTTCTGGTTCTTTAATGAATGTCATTTTGCATTTTTAATAAATCTCATTATTGAATTGGAATCTAACCAATTATTATAGAACTTCAGGTTCAGCAAGATATTTCTCTTGTACATATGTATGAACTTCTGGTTCAATACAGTATTCATTTCATCGGTACGTATTTTTTTACAGTTCAAATCAATATACCTTTATTACTTTTAGTATACCGGAAAAATCAGGTACAATATCCAAGAAAATATCTCAATCTTGTCGTCAAATCTTCCTTTATATCGAAAAAGGTAATGACGCATTATCTCATTGTTCTCACCTTTTCAATAATTTATTTCATTATTTCTTGATGGAATCGATATCACTGACACGCGGAGCCACCGCTCTTTTACGCGTTGAATAATGCATTTAAATAGATGATTTGGGAAGAAGGCTAGATCCATCAAAAATGGATATCATACTTTCAAATATTCGCAAATATTATTTCAATCTTCCAGTAAATGATTTGAGAAAAATTTATCGAATTAGGCTCGAAAGATTGAGGTTGCTGATGGATCATGGCATCCCAGAAGATGTTCGCTGGTTGATCGAAGCAAAAGTTCGATTAGCTGGTGAATTACCAGATTCATTTTCTAAGCACAAGCCTGGCTTAGGTAAGAGTACTTTTGTAAAGAAGCGAAGAGCAAAAAGATTAAATAGTTGCTACAAATGTGCTCGATGGACATGTGATACCCGTTGTAAATCAATAGGATATTCATCCATAAATGGAGATGATAAGATAGACTTCATTAAGGGTGGACTGAGTAAGGAGTCATTGGATGATATCCGATTGACTCTTGAGACGCAACCTAGTGGGTATGTGCAGCGTGAGCTACTATCTTTATGGGCTAAATTCATCAGCGATAAAGAGCGTTATAGTCTCAAAAATATAATAGCCAAAAATTCTGTTTTCCAGACTGTTATAAACAATGATGTTTTGGCTATGCAGCATTAATACAAGGTAAATCATTTGATATATATGCACATATAAAATATTTTTCTGTTTCCTTTCACGAGTTTTGATAAAGGCTGGTTAAAAATATTAAATCACCGAAAGGTGAGTAGGGTGATTTTGTCAAAAGTAAATCTTCACTTTTTCGAAATACGAGCAGTAAATAATGAAGTTTTTCAAGTTTAAAAGCCAATGATTTTCACAGTTTCATGCATCCCAAAATATCATTTTCTCATAAGTTTTTCCTTCCTTATTCTTTCAAAGATGGAAGGACCAAAACTTCGACAGATCAAAACTATCTGTGTATTTTGTGGATCAAAAGTAGGGAAAGGTTTTGGGTATCTAGAAGCAGCAGTGGATTTAGGAAAGAAGTTGGGAGAGAAAGATATCAATCTAGTATATGGAGGAGGTAGCAGTGGATTGATGGGTTGTGTTTCACAATCCACTCAGGCGGAGAAATCAAGAGTGATAGGTGTTATACTTGTTCCTTTAGTTGATATCGCAGGCAAAACACGAGGGCATGAAGTACAGACGTTATCTATCCATGAACGCATAACTTGCATGTTATATGGTTCTAATGCCTTCATAGCTCTGCCCGGAGGTTTTGGTACTTTAGAAGAAATCTTTAATATTACCTCATGGGCTCAATTAGATCTCCATACCAAGCCTATTGGGCCTTTAAATGTTAATAATTTCTTTGATGATTTGCTAACATTTCTTGATTATGCTGTGGAACAGGGATTCATCTCTCCATTTTCTAGGAGAATCCTTATTTCTGCTCCTGCTATCGAGGAACTGCTGGATAAGTTGCAATCATATATTCCAATACAAGATCCAGCAGGAGTTAAGATAGATTGGTCGCAAGGAAGGAGAATCAAGCGAAAATGGAGTCCGGTTAATGTAAATTTATCTTTGTGAACCCTAGAATAGGTGGTGGTAGAGTACGGAGTATTCTCACTCTTGAGACACACCATAAATTTCTAGGATTTTATCAATGTTTAATCTTGTGTACCTCAAAGATTTAAGGTGGTAGAGTATGGAGTATTCTTACTCTTGAAACACACATTTTTCTTTATTTCCTCAAAATATCAGAGGTGGTAGGATACGGCTACTCCCGAAACACATCTCTAATTTTGAGGATCATAAATGTTTCCCCTTTTTTGTATTTTACATATATGACTCGTTTATGCTTCTTCAGGAGCAATAATAATATCATTTCAGTATGTTTAGATAATAATTCTTACTTCTTCTGGAGTAAATATGTACTTCTTCTGGAATACATAAGTACTCGTGCAAGAACTTTTCCAGACACTTATCATCTAATATTCATCTCATAATACTGATGAGATTATTTTCACATTAGCCATATATGTGCTATCATGTGATATTATCTTATCATACATCAACATTCTCTTGTTGAATAATTTTCATCCACTCATTCAAATACAAATATTGGTAACTTTTGGTACCATTGGATAAAATATTTTTATCAACATTTACCGATTTTTTGGTAATGATAACTTCTGGTATCATTTGATGAAGTATCAAATAACAATAATATTGTATATATATTAACAATAATAATACTGGGGTTATACCACCACGTATATATGATAAACAATAATAATACTAGGGTTATACCACCACGTATATATGTTGACAACAACCTCTTAATATGTTATAATTAACCAACAACTGAGGTGTTTATAAAATATGAATATATATAAAATATTCCATATATTCAATTGATAAACCGACCATATAGGCGGTGTCAACATAATGAAATAATTACCTTTCATGAGTGAGCGAGTCATATCTTCAAATCCAGTCAAGATATTCATAATAGTCCAATCCGTTACGATAATGAGTCATATCCAGTTAATGTATAAATTCAGTCCATAATAACTCAATTCATCATGGTATGGCAACTATTATGTTACTTTTAAATCTTTTAATTTATCGTATTGATCACATAGTAGTGTTAAATAATTTAGAATATATATTCTATTAACACTTATCATCATATCATTAATAATGATTAATCAAATTCGTTAAATCACGATTAATATACTTTAACGTATTATCAAGGGCAAAATCGTCCATATTTTAATATATTGATTATATGGATAAATCGAAACCGTCAATAGGTTTGAAATTTAATTTAGAACAAACTTACTTTTGGTCCGAAGTTCAAAATCTTGTCGGAATTGCTTAAAAAATAGTTTTTACGATGCCGTCACGTTCGACCACCGAAAAATGTCCAAAATTGCACCAAACAGAAACGTAAGACCATAGAAAAATCAAGAACGTCTATATGAACAAACTTCCTGTTGACGTCATCGCCGAAATCGCCGTCACGCGCCCAATCGACGTCTGCGCGTGGGCCTCACGCGCCGCCGCGCCGGTGACTCCTCCGTCGACACACGCCGGTGCTGGAGGATCGTCCCGTCGCCGTCATCATGAATCTGTTGTCCGATCATCGTTTGGATTTACGGTTTGGCGTGAATTTGCTTTGAAAGTTTCGGTTTTTTTTCAACTTTTCTTCTCCGGTCGATATCTTCTGTTTTAGCCGTCAGATCATCCTCAAATTTTAGGCGAGTCTTCTCCTCGACAAGCCCGTTCTGATGGCGGTGGCCGATCTTCGATCGGATAATTGGATCAGCAGGAATCATTCTTTTCAGTTCGAGAGAAAATGAAATATTGATTAGTAATAATCAGGTTTCTGATACAGAGGTTCATCATTTAGATGCAATTGTAGAGCATACTCCCGTTATATTACTCAATTGGCTAGAGACTCGTGCTGATATCGTGTTGTAAAACTATTATAAAACAATAGAGAATATAGAGAGATAAGAGAGAATGAGAGAGAACTTCTCATTAGGTATGTTTCTAATGAAATGAAATGACTCCTATTTATAGGAGAGAACAATGACACCATCGTAATATATAAAGTTTACAGGAGTATAATGGTAATGTCATTCACATATTTATATATATTATTTATAACAATTATCAATTGATTTTAGAAATAATTAGTTTGAATTTTGATTTTGAAAGTTGAATTATAATTTTCACCAACGAAGTGATGATTCATACATGGTCAGAGTCATACTCATGTTGACACCTCTAGATAAGAAGTTGACCCGATATCAATTGAATTCTTCTTTGAAATAAGCCTAATATCTATCTCATCAATATCGTACAAAAGACTCGTTCCGAAATATAGAGTCAAAATGCATTCTTAATAGGTGTATACAAATGTTATTTGATGATTCTTAAATTATTCATAGGTAATTCAAACAATCTACTGTACAACGTCTGATCTGAATGAATTTATTTGTTAAATTATTCATAGGTAATTCAAACAATCTACTGTACAACGTCCGATCTGAATGAATTTATTTGTCAATTGAATGTAAAATTGTCCAATATCTAACCCAAAAATCAATTAATTTCGAATAATGATGGAGTGACATTGTTTCGTCATCCTGCATTAACAACACTTAATTATTCAATATTTACCTAATTTCAATTAAAACGTATAGTAAATGTTAATAGAAGAAATATTGTACTAAAAATAGACTCGTCTTCTTGTATAATACTTCAAAATATATGTTCAATTATAAATATATAGTTTCTTGAATTATTAGTATTACTTTTAGTTCTTGTATAATACTTCTGGAAAACGTTCTAAATAATCGTTCAATTATTAATTAGCCTATAAAAGAATGTGGTTTATAAATTGATTTATTTATATTTTTGATGTAAAATGCGTGCTTAAAAAATAAAGAGAGAAAATATATTTAATTAATTTTACTACTTTTATTATTATTATTTATTTTTTCCTTAGTTCAAATTCCTAAATAATGTCCATGGCCAAGTCAGTCAATTTGAATACTGTTTGACTAATTGTTGGAAATAATTGAATGAAAGATATAACTTCTTTCCAGCTTCCAGCCGTTGCTCCTTCCTTCATCAGTTTCAATTTGGTTGAATGGAAATTTATGGTATCAGTTTCCTCAGTTTCAGTTTCAGCTGGAAATTATTGCTGTGATTAAATGGAATTCAAAGTTGGTGGCCTATATATAGCTAACCTCTCTTCTCGGTGGAAAACACAGATCATAGCAAACACAGAAAAATAAAAATTTCAGCATCCTCCATTATTTCAGCAGCCTAAATTCTTCTCTTCTTCTTCCTTCATTCCTTGCCAAAGTTCTTGAGAGTTAGACACAGTAGTTCGATAGGCGGTTAACGTAGTGCAACGCTAGCCGACAACCGATTGTATCCTGGGAATCGAACACCGATCAAAACTTCGTGCACCCCGGTGAGGCGGCGAATTCCATTTAAGGAAACCGTGTGAACACGGGCCTTCGGTTTGATTTATTTGATTCTCTGAATTTCTCCCAACAAGCTTAAATCGAATTCTTTGTTTTGGAAATTTTTAAGAATCAGTATTTGATTTCTTCCGTTTCTGGAAAAAAAAAAAAAAAATTCTTCAACAGCATATTTTTTTTCCGTTTCTGATTAGAATTTACTTCGGCAGAATTTTTTTTCGTTTTTGTTAATATAAATTGCAGTAACTGAAAATATGTTATTACTGGAAATTAACGGTAGATTTAATTGGCTGAATCTTTGAAAAAAAAAAAACTGTCTACTGATTTTTATTTCCGGCGTGATTCTTTACTTATTGTCTAGTTTGCATGAATTTCTATGCGTGCATGGTTTCATTTCAAAATCAGTAGCATGATTTACTTTAGAAAGTTATGTCCCTGGTTGTGTATTTGTGTCTGCATGGATAATTATTTACCTGCATGAATTTTTAGTGGTATTTGCATGTTATAGTAGTCTTTCTCTCTCTCTCTACTAGATTTTAAAAGGTGGTTTACGGTTTTGATGGTTTTGCATGATTTGGTACAAGCTTACAATGATTAAAAATAAGTCATGATTGCCTCATTATTATAACATTATTGCTAACTTTTATTATTATTTAATAATTACTTTCTTATTATTAGATTTGATTTTGTCTCTAGTGTGGTTGAATTTTTTTTTTTAAATTTGAAGACTCAACACGGTTTTGAATTTATATATAAATTCATAATTATCCTAATTTTTCGGTTGCTTGTTATAGTGTTAAATGGCGTCACACGGAAATGACGATGTGAACAACGGAAGCAACATTGTTGATACCAGTGTACCAAATCCTACAATGACTACGGTAAACCCTGTTGAGACCTCGATTGTCGTTCCTCCCGTTGATGGGAAACTTGGTGGCGGTATTCCTCATGTTGGAGTGAACCCCACTTTGCCTACGGCTGCGGCCTCGGCAATTCAATTTGGCACAATACCTTTGCCAGTACCTAGGTCTGCGGCCTCGGTACCTTTGCCATCGTTTCCGGCTCCATTTCCTGTGAATCATGCGATTCAACCGGAAAAGTTTGCGGGGACTGATTTTAAGACATGGCAGAACAAGATGATTTTTTATCTTACAACTTTGGGCCTTGCACGTTTCCTCACCGAGGATGCCCCTGTTGTGGCTGAAAACGACACTGATTTGCATAGGCGTGCGGCTTGGGATGCATGGAAAAGTGCTGATTTTCTGTGCCGCAACTATGTCCTGGACGGCCTACAAAATTCTCTGTATCACGTGTATGTGGTAAAGAAATCTTCTAAGGAGCTTTGGGAGTCCTTAGAAAAGAAGTACAAAACCGAGGATGCCGGGTCTAAGAAATTCTTAGCCAGTCGGTGTATGGACTTCAAAATGGTGGATTCTCGTTCAGTGGTGAGCCAAGTGCAAGAGTATCAATTGCTTTTGCAGGAAATGCATGCTGAGGGTTTGACTATGTCAGAATCCCTACAAGTGGCTACTGCTATTCACAAGCTACCTCCTCAGTGGAAGGCTTTCAAAAGCTATTTGCAGCATAAGCGGAAAGAGATGTCTTTCGAGGATTTAATTATCAAGCTGCGGATTGAGGAGGATAACAAATTGGCTGAACGTAAATCGGAGAATTCTTACTCTGAAAAGGCAAATGTACTGGAGCACGGCCAGAGTTCTGGTACCAAGAAAGGTGAATCTTTTAAAGCCAAGCAGGGTAATGAGAATCGAAATGATAAAAAGCATGCCATGAAAGGGTCTCAGTTGAAGCCTACTGGTGGCGTAGGAAAGAAGGCCAAGTTCCAGTTCAATGGAAAGTACTTCAATTGTGATAAAGTTGGGCACCGATCAGCAGACTGCCGCCAGCCTCGGAGGGATAACAGGCAGCGTCCTCAGGCCAATATGGTTGGAAATGAGAGAGATCATCTCTCAGATGACATGTCTGATCTAAACCTTACAGCGGTGATTAGTGAGGTTAACTTGGTGGGATCTAACCCAAAGGAGTGGTGGCTGGATACTGGGGCCACTTGCCATGTCTGCTCCAACAGGAGCATGTTCACTACTTTTACACCAGTTACAAATGTTGAAAAATTGTTCATGGGAAACTCCGCAACATCTGAAGTGCTGGGTAAAGGCAAGGTGATCCTGAAGATGACCTCTGGTAGAGAGCTTACTCTGACCAATGTGCTGTATGTGCCAGAGATTCGCAAGAATTTGGTTTCTGGGTCTCTTCTGAGCAAGAATGGTTTCCGCATGGTCATTGAAGCAGACAAGCTGGTGATTACCAAGATAGGAGTTTATGTTGGGAAAGGCTATATGACTAATGGCCTATTTAAATTAAATGTAATTGCTGTAACCCCAACTGTTATGAATAATGAGAAAACTCCTTCTGTTTACTTGCTTGAGTCTCCTAATCTGTGGCATGGTAGATCAGGTCACGTAAATCACAATGCAATTCGTAGGCTAAGCAAGCTAAACTACTTGCCTAGGTTTCAAATTGATTCGAATCACAAATGTGAAACCTGCGTTGAGGCAAAACTTACAAGGTCTTCGTTTCATAGTATTGAAAGAAGTACCGAGCCGTTGGGACTAGTCCACAGTGATGTGCGTGACTTGAAATTTGTCCAAACAAGAGGCGGAAATAAGTATTTTATTACTTTTGTCGACGATAGCACGAGATATTGTTATGTGTACTTTCTTAAAAGTAAAGACGAAGCTATCGAAAAATTCATTCTTTATAAGAATGAAGTTGAAAATCAACTTAGCAAGAAAATAAAGGTGTTGCGAAGGGATCGTGGCGGTGAATATGAATCACCATTTGGTGAATTTTGTGCTAAACATGGAATAATTCACCAAACCACTGCACCTTATTCACCTCAGCAAAACGGAATCGCTGAGCGTAAGAATCGAACTTTAAAAGAAATGATGAATGCTATGTTGATTAGTTCTGGATTACCACAGAACATGTGGGGAGAAGCTATTCTTTCTGCGAATTACATTTTGAATAAAGTGTTAAGAAAGAATATGGATAAAACTCCGTATGAACTTTGAACAGGTCGAACACCTTCGTATAAATACTTACGAATGTGGGGGTGTCTTGCGAAAGTCGCAGTGCCTCCTCCCAAGAAGGTCAAGATTGGACCTAAGACAGTTGACTGTGTATTCATTGGTTATGCACAAAATAGTAGTGCATATAGGTTTCTTGTGCATTATTCGAATGTACCTGATATTGATCCGAACACGATCATGGAGTCTAGGAATGCACAATTCTTTGAGAATATATTTCCTTGTAAATCTCCCAAACAGTTAACTCCTATTAAACGGACTATGGAATCATCTGCTTCTGGCAGCATTAAAGATCCAGTTGAAGAAGGTGAGGATGAGCCTAGACGGAGTAAAAGGACCAAAACTTCTAAGATTTTTGGCCCTGACTTTCTCACATATTTGATGGAAAATGATCCTCAAAGCTATAAAGAAGCTATATCTTCTCCCGATGGTCATCTGTGGAAAGAAGCCATCAAGAGTGAAATTGATTCTATCCTACAGAATCATACCTGGGAATTAGTAGATCTTCCACCGGGTTGTAAGCCTTTGGGCTACAAGTGGATCTTCAAGAAGAAGATGAAAGCGGATGGATCCGTTGATAAATATAAAGCTCGGCTAGTAATCAAAGGTTATAAGCAAAAAAGAAGGCTTAGATTACTTCGATGCTTATTCTCCTGTGTCGAGAATAACTTCTATCCGGATGATAATTGCTATTGCAGCCTTGCGAAATCTGGAAATACATCAGATGGATGTAAAAACAGCTTTCCTAAATGGAGATTTGAATGAAGAAATCTACATGGAGCAACCAGAGGGGTTTTCGGCTCCAGGTCAAGAAAGGAAAGTCTGTAAACTGGTTAAATCACTTTATGGGTTAAAGCAAGCGCCGAAGCAATGGCATGAAAAGTTTGATAATGCTATGATTTCTAGTGGCTTTAGAATCAACGAGTGCGACAAGTGTGTATACGTTAAGGACACTAATGATGGATATGTCATATTGTGTCTGTATGTCAATGACATGCTCATTGTCGGCAGCTCTGATAAGATTATCAAAGCCACTAAGAATATGTTAAACTCAAAGTTTGACATGAAAGATATGGGTCTCGCGGATGTCATTTTGGGAGTAAAAATTACTCGAACTCCGAATGGACTTGTGTTATCTCAATCTCATTATATTGATAAGATACTAGACAAGTTCAACAAGTCAGATACTACTGTGGCCAGGACTCCAGTGGATTTGAGTCTCCATTTATCCAAGAATACTGGTGACTGCGTGTCACAGTTAGAATATTCTCGGATAATAGGGAGTTTAATGTATTTAATGACTTGTACGAGACCATACATAGCATACTCAGTTAGTAGACTGAGTCGCTACACGAGTAACCCAGGTGCTATCCACTGGAAAGCTATTTTCAGGGTGTTACATTATTTGAGGTACACTCGTGATTTTGGACTGCATTATTCTAGATACCCTGCAGTAATAGAAGGGTATGCTGATGCAAATTGGATATCAGACATGTCTGACTCCAAGTCTACTAGTGGATATGTCTTCACTCTTGGTGGTGCAGCTGTCTCTTGGAAATCGTCCAAACAAACTTGCATCGCAAGATCTACAATGGAATCAGAATTTATCGCGTTGGATAAAGCAGCTGAGGAAGCAGAGTGGCTTCGGCAGTTTGTTGAGGATATTCCAAGATGGTCAAAGTCTGTGCCTGCAATTTGCATTTATTGCGATAATCAATCAGCAATTGGTAGGGCACAGAGCAATATGTATAATGGTAAGTCTCGACATATTCGAAGACGACATAATAACATTCGACAACTACTCTCACAAGGTATTATCACTCTAGACTATGTGAAGTCAAAGGATAATACTGCGGATCCGCTAACCAAAGGGTTGACTCGTGAGCTAGTTGTTAAAGCATCGAGGGGAATGGGCTTGCAGCCTATGACGTTAAAAGGTGTCATGGTGGAAACCCAACCTAGCTGAATGGAGATCCCAGGATCTAGGTTCAAAGGGAAAACTAAACCATGTATATCCGTGTAAATCACTGAGAAGGTTCTCCTTCTGCTCATCCCTATGGTGCTTACAGTGATTGAAAGATGCAGGTTAAGCTATGCTTTTAATGACTCTTAAGCGTGGTGGTGAAACGCTAATTTAAGAGGTCACCTATGTGAGTGTGAAGTGGGGCCGCTTCTGTAAGGATTGGGAAGGCTACATCCTTAAACAAACACTTGCAGAACCAGGCGACGTGTTCATGGCCAAAACGAACACAACTTTGAGAACTACGCTGTGTCTAGAATGGTCCTGTGTGAGGTCTATTGTCTTGGTTTATACAAATGGCAAAACAGTTCAAGGCATCAGACCCACTGGTTTGCTAGTAATACCGGATAGGTTTCACAAGGGAAGGTTCAAAGCTAAACGCTACCTATCCTATGCAGGATTGATTCGTCTTACTCTCTCTTTCTCTTTAGAGACTTTGATTTCCGCAAATTTTCATTCATATGGGGGATTGTTGGAAATAATTGAATGAAAAATATAACTTCTTTCCAGCTTCCAGCCGTTGCTCCTCCCTTCATCAGTTTCAATTTGGTTGAATGAAAATTTATGGTATCAGTTTCCTCAGTTTCAGTTTCAGCTGGAAATTATTGCTGTGATTAAATGGAATTCAAAGTTGGTGGCCTATATATAGCTAACATCTCTTCTCGGTGGAAAACACAGATCATAGCAAACACAGAAAAATAAAAATTTCAGCATCCTTCATTATTTCAGCAGCCTAAATTCTTCTCTTCTTCTTCCTTCCTTCATTGCCAAAGTTCTTGAGAGTTAGACACAGTAGTTCGATAAGCGGTTAACATAGTGCAACGCTAGCCAACAATCGATTGTATCCTGAGAATCGAACACCGATCAAAACCTCGTGCACCCCGGTGAGGCGGCGAATTCCATTTAAGGAAACCGTGTGAACACGGGCCTTCGATTTGATTTATTTGATTATCTGAATTTCTCCCAACACTAATGACCAAGGATTGGAGAAATATTTCGATAAGGCAGTTGAACAGGACCGTGTGGATGGTGCGGCAGCCCTATCTGAGGGCGCCACCTCATTGGGTGGCTCACTGCACTCAAATCTCAATGAAGTGTTGGGGTCATCCAATGAGGTGGCCGTTTGTGGTTAGGTGATCGCACTATTAAGTAGTGCGACCTGTCTATTGAAATTTTCCGTCAAGGATTGTGCTTCAAGTTGAACTCAATTGAATATAGTCCAATCATCCTTATGCTATTTCAAGATCTCAATTTCGTAATAACATTTTTTTCCCTAAAAAAATCATAAGCAAACAATAAACAGTAAGTACTTTTTTCAATTGATTATATTTTTAAACCAAATAGGTAAAGAAAGAGCAACTATATATAAATTACTCATTGGTCTTCAAAGGTTTTCTTCTTTCCTACATTCCTTCAACAAGTTTTGCCGTTTCTGGGCGCTCAATTATCGAAAGATGAAGATATTTTTTGTTCCCTTTCTAGAAGTGTAAACCAAGAAAATATTCAACTGAAAATTTTATTTTAAAAGTCAAAAATAATAAAGAGGTAGTATTGTTTTCTAAAGCTCTATATGTAGCACATTTATTGAAAGTTTTAAGATTGTAGCTGCTAGGATTTAAATGTTTGAAACTGCGCTACAAATTTTTGAAAGATTTGATGTAAAAAAATGTTGGGTTCGAGACACACAATTACAACTGAAGTAGAAATAAGAAAAATGGAGAAATAATTATTTAAAGTGAACATAAGGATTTAACGTGGAAACTTCCAAATTAATTTTGAGGTGAAAACCACGGGCAATGATAGAAGGATTCCATTATAATAGGAGAAATTACAATTTTCTCTCTAAATACAAGGATATAACAATGACTAATTTCTCTTGTAATAGGAGAAACACAAGTAAGAAACACTCTAGAAAAATAATATTTTTCTCACTATTTTAACCTTCTATCTTCTCTCTTATTTTCTTTCTACTATACCCAGAGCCGGTCCTTTAGGCGAAAGAGTCGATGTCCAAAAAGCTCAAAAAAAATTTGAGGCCCAAAAATTTTGCTTCGATGTTAAAAAAGAAAATTGGAGCCCAAAATATTTTGCTTCGATATTAAAAATAAAAAAAAAATGAAGCCCATTAATCTTTATTTTAGGCCTAATTATTTTTAATATGTAGGTCCAAACACAAATGAGTACTTATTCTTCTGACTTCTTAACAAGTTTTAAATTTTTTACTTTTAAAGTATTCAAGACTCATGTGCATATAGTCATATACAAGACCCAAAAGTAATTCTTCTTTTTTTAATGTCGAAATGAGACTATTTTGACGTATTTATGATTATCCTTATGTTATATTTGGAACGTAAAATTGTTAATTTCAATCTTCTTAGCTAAAAAAAAATTTAGAAGGCGGAGCCCCCGAACCCCCTTGAGGGGGGATTCGTCCCAAAAAGCCTAATTTATAAAGTTCGACTCAAATCTTGACAACCACAGCACCGGCTTTGACTATACCATCCCAAATCTCTTAATTCCTTAAGCTGGAGAACCCATGGGATTACATTTTTCAAATGAATGGTAATATTAATAGATTTCATGCATTGATCAACCGCCATGCAAGACCGCTATTTGTAGAAGAAAACAATTCAAAGTTGAATTGATATTTTGACTTTTCAAATGTGTGAAGCCACCATCCGTATGTACTGCTTGGAAAGAATCAACTCCAATTTGTTGGGATATTTGACCCAAATTAAGAATGGGAAGATCTTGGACAATTGATTTTTTTGTTAAAGTGGTTAACTTGGAGACCAAGTTAAATGTGAAAAAAAAAAGAAGATAATCTTTTTGACATAGATTTCTTTCTTTATTCTGATTATTCTACTTCAATAAGGAAACAACTTGGAGCGCAAGTAATAAACATTTTTGGGTATGTTTACCTATAAATATGTGTATTGAGGAGCCAATTAATTGCACATCGACTAGAGAGTATTGTGAGAAAAAATGTAGTCTAGCATCTTGATTTTTCTTGGGTTCTTTGTAGGCTGTACAAAGAAGTAGAAATTGGTAGATGTGGTAAAATTTGGTTATTTTTCTTACAATACTTGGGGGGTTTGGTGATTGCAAATTCTAAATAATTTTAACAATTTATTATATAGTGAAAAGCTTTGGTGAATGTCCGTGGACGTAGGAAAGTTGCCGAACCACGTAAATTTCTGCGTTGTTGTTTTATTTTCTTGTTGGCTCAATTATTTTCTTGAACATCAAAAATTTCTGTGGGTTAATTAGAGAGGGAATTTGTGTGTAATTCCCAACAGTGGCGCCGTCGACGGGGAAATCGACGTCTAATTAACAAAGCATCAAGTGGTTCAAAGATTTTTTTTGGAGCAAAAGAAAATATGTTTGAAAAGTACAAGGTGGAGAAATTTGACTGGAAGATCAATTTTGGCTTGTGGTAAGTACAAGTCATGGATGTATTGATTCAGTTGGGACTGTAGAAAGCTTTGAAGGAAAACCAACCCCAAGTTCTGATAAAGAAACTGAATCTAGCACGAGAGATGAAGATTGGGAAGATTTGGGTTTGAAGGTTGCTGGCATGTTACAACTTTGTTTGGCCAAAAATATTTTTGCAAATATTTATGGGATATTTGCTGTGAAGGAACTGTGGAAAAAACTGGAAGAGTTGTATCAAATGAAGAGCTTGTCAAATAACTTGTACCTGAAAGAGCGGTTTCATTCTTTGAGAATGAATGCATGTATGAAAATCTTAGACCATCTTAGTGTATTCAATGAGATTGTTTCTGCACTGGAATCTATTGGAGTTAAGATTGATGATGAGGATAATGTTCATTTGGTCTCTTCTATCTACGTTTGAGTACGTCATGCTGATTTTGATGTACGAGAAGGAAACGGTGGAATTTTCAGAAGTTAAGTTGATTAGGTTGAAGTGACAGTTCATCTGAAAAAGCTTTGCTTGTTACTGAAAAGTGGAAGAGAGGCAACTCCATGAAGAAGAAGCTGATGTGTTGGAATTGTGGTAAATCTAGTCATGTGAGAAGAAATTGTCCAAAAGGTGGAGCAGAGTCGGCTAATTGCTCGGAGGTGGACAATGCGACTCTCCTGGTGGAGGGTGGTGATGATGTACTTTAGTAAGATGGGACTTCCTTATGGCGTGAAGCCAGTTGCCATGATAGAGGATGTGTTCTTGCTAGCGAGTACATGTGTTTGCACACGGGCATTGGTTTGACGTTTATGCAAGGTGTGTTGTGAAATTGATGTCGATGGCTGATGAGCTCCCAGGGAAAGCCAAACATGGGAGTTGCACCATAATTTTTCAGCAATGTTTATTTCGACATGAGCCGATGAAAAGCTCGGAGTTCGTTGATAATTCTGAGTGCTGCTTATACTCATATGGTGGAGTATGAGATCATCAAGTGTTAAATGTTTGCCCGTTTACCCAATGATTGAATTTGAATTTTTTGGCTTTGATGAATTTGTGTCAAGGTGGAGATTTTTGGGATATTTGACCCAAATTAAGAATGAGAATATCTTGGACAATTAATTTTCTTATTAAAGTGGTTAACTTGGAGACCAAGTTAAAGGTGAAAAAAAAAGGAAAATAATCTTTTGATATGGATTTCTTTCCTTATTCTAATTATTCTATTTCAACAAGGAAACAAACAACTTGGGGCACAAGTAATATACGTTTTTTGGTATGTTTACCTATAAATATGTGTATTAAGGAGTCAATTAATTGCACATCAACTAGAGAGTATTGTGAGAAAAAATGTAGTCTAGCATCTTAATTTTTCTTAGGTTCTTTGTTGGCTGTACAAAGAAGTAGAAATTGGTAGATGTGGTAAAGTTTGGTTATTTTTCTTACAATACTTGGGGGGTTTGGTGAGTGCAAATTTTATATAATTGTAACAATTTATTATATAGTGAAAAGCTTTGGCGAAGGTCCATGGACGTAGGCAAGTTGCCGAACCACGTAAATTTCTGCGTTGTTGTTTTATTTTCTTGTTGGCTCAATTATTTCTTGAACATCAACAATTCCTGTGGGTTAATTAAAGAGAGAATTTGTGTGTAATTCCCAACACAATTTGATAATTAATTCATCACCTGCCAATGCATGAAGCCAATTTCAAATTAAAATTTTTCTTCCATTATGTTTATTAAGCCAAAAAGGCTTTATCTTTTTACATTTGAAACCTATATTGAAGATTTTCCTAAAATAGCAACAAAAGCAGATTCAAAAGACTGAGAGCTTTCAAATTATTAAGAATACTTGACGGACCAAATTACTAAAATAATCTATTATAGTTGCTAGATGATCTTTTATATATATATCACTACTATATATAAAATTCACTTTCAACGTTACTATTCCAAAGGACGAAAAAACACTCTTTCTCTTCACATCATGTAGGAAATGCGCTTTATTTCTTTCTATAATCACATCCTAGAATCTTCCAGTAGCAGTAGTGAAAGATATCGAGAGCTTCTGATAATATCTTCGCCGATCTCCACCCAATCTTTCAATCGAACCTAGCTTCAGTCGTTTCTTTTTTGGTGCTTTCCTTCGATGGTGATTTAAGGTTCTTTTGTCGAGGGTAGGTCTGCGATTGCTAAGTTTCTTTCCATGTCTTTCAAACTTCTTGCGATCTAATTTCATATTTGACCTACTTTGTCTCGTTGATTTGATGAACCTGTGATTTCAATTCTTTTGTTACTTTTTTGCGTTCGATTTCATTTTTTCATTTTTTGTGTTTGTTCATTCCTTTGTCTCCATTTAGCCTCTTCCAATCTTCGACTCCATTCCAGCAAAACGGGACTTCAATCCAATTGAAATTGACGATTTCCCATTTAAAATTACATTTAGCATTAGTGCTTCCTTTATAGCAACAAGAAGATGAATGTGTGTTTTGATATCCAAGGAGCAAGAACTCTGAAACAAAGTTGAAAGGTAATATTCTTATTTTTAACGTTTCATAAAACTTTTAGGGTTTAGTCTTTTCAAGGAAATTGAAGTTAAGTGTCATGTAACGCTAAGTGAGCATTTTTAAGTGTAAATTTGCTGTTATTTGGCTTTTGAAGAAAAGTAATTGAATCAATTTTTGTGGGGGTTTTTTTTTTTAAGCACAGTCTATATTTTTTAAAGACTAATTTGATTCATTACTCCATTTTCAGGCATTGTATAGTTCATGACTGATTGAGAATGATCCGAATTCCATAGATAAAGAAACCAATAGGGTTATGTTCTTGTATCTTCCCACTGCTCTGTTTGGCACTGGTAAGTGATTAAATTTCATTAGGTATATGAAGAAATAATGGTTGTAAGTATTTCTTTTCATGTATATGTGTATATAAGTTGCTTTAAAAAAGGTTTCCTATAAACTTTCAAAATTATATCCTACTCTAATTTACCTACATTCTTTACGGAGGTTGACCTATTTTGATGGAGTCTTTTAAGAAGTAGATCATCAATTTATCTCAATCCCATTAAAAAGAAGCCCCATTTTATTACTTGTTTCAAATAAGAAATATAAGTTACTGTTACTGTAACACCCCAAGTTTACGAGTCTAAAACCTATGCGTGTTAACTTCCATTCACATTAAATGCGGAATTAAATCGTTTACACAATTAAAAATGTTCATTTATCTATTGTAAAATTTTACAGAAATTTCGGCAGAGTCTCCTCTATAAATTGGACATAGCCAACCTGTAGAGGGACATCAAAACCATTTTAAAAATTTAAAACATCAATCACATCTCAATCACATTCATTATCGCCAAACCAATTCATTTATTTCCCAACTCCTCAAGCATAAGATTTTCCAAAGTATCAACAGACATTGACAATTGAAATAAGAAGTAATTTAATCTCTAATACGTCATCCATACTTAATTAAAACCAACTTCAACCAATCAATTATCAATAATAATGAATTAATGAATAAATTTAAATAATAACTTGAATAAATTTAACTTTATTAAATAATGGTGACAGCGGGTACTGTCTTAGTCAGTCACCAAGTACTCCCCTCTGATCATCTAGCTTTCATCACCTGAAATGTTGGGGAGGGATTGGGGTGAGCTAAAGCTCAGTAAGTAAATTGTATGCATGAATGCATGCTTATGACATGAATGCTTTTTAACAATTTCATGTATGTATCCCCTTTTTCTTTACCTTCCAGAACATACAACATTTCAAACTTTCACTTGACATTTCAAAACTTTCACTTCATTTCCATCGTGAGCTCACTTGATGTAACTTCTAGTCAATCAGAATACAGTGGGCAATTATTTATTTGGAACCAGATTAGCATGCGCATTTCCACCGCAAAAGCGGTTTAACATTCACTTTTCCACCGCAAAGCGGTTTAACATTCACTTTCCCACCCCAAAGCGGTTTAACATTCACTTTTCCACCGCAAAGCGGTTTAACAGTCCACCGTAAACGGTTGAACATTCCGTCGCAAAGCGACTTAATTCGAGTACGCCGGTCCCCCGCGCCCCATTTCCCACTCGCAACTTTCATGAACTAGAAGTACACCCATTCATTCTTAAAAAAAACTTGGGATACATAACTTTTGAACAAACTTGCACTTGACACATTTCTTTCATTTAAAAACATTTGACTTCCCAATTTCGATGCCAATGCATGCTTGATAATGCAATGACATGGTAATGTGCATGCTTAACATTCTTCTCAATAACATATACTTTCATAAAGTAAGGAAATTCATCAAGGCAAGTAAGTTGCAAGACAGTCATTTACACATAACTTTCACATTTACATTCAACTTTGATGAAAATAGGGGGAAGTTTACTTACCTGAAATCCTTAGTATTTACCGTTCTGAACTTGCAAGTGGAAGAGTCTCGGATACCCGTAACGTCAATGTACCAAAATCCTTAATTATTCACATTCGTCAATAAATATGACTTTTAGTTGACAGTTAAATTCGTTATTCATTTTAATACTCAATCAAACATTAACTGAAATTAAAACTTCAATTTAACTCACATGTGATCTTATAATATAACAAACATTTTTAACAACACATATAATATCATATTCGAAGTAATACATTAAGCTTAAGGAAATTTTGAAATCTTACTCATCAATTCCACAAATCAAAACCAAGCATTACTTATCAAAAAATATAATCTTGAACTAAAATTTTATAACTTTGAATATAATTTCAACTTAAACTAACTTGTTCTTTAAATGTTAAGGTTAATTCTTTTTATACTATTATCTTAAAATCTCAAAATTACACATGTCGTTATTATCTCAAAATTTCAAATTTCATATGTCGTTTAAATATTCACCTACATATACATGATCATATACACATTCATATACATCAATACTCACACACATAAACATCCCAAATCCCTAATTTATGCTAAAATTCGAAAATCAAGAAGAACAGAAATCTGAGAATTCATTGTATAATTTACACATCTATGTATACATACATATATATAGATATACCCACTTACATCAGCATTACTCAAACTCAAATTTAACAGTATAATTCGAATTTAACCAAACTTAAATCTGAAATATACAACCACAGGTAATGCTCCCATACATACAAATACACAATTTCGTGGGTTGTGCTCTATGTGTGCGCGAACTCGTGACAGTGTGCGTGTCATTCGCGGCAGTTGGCGGAGGAGGAGAAAAAGATATAGAGTACTTACCGCGGTTGGGCCCACAGTGAGAGAGAGGGCGCTGGTGGTAGACGTGCTCGTCGATCGGAAGTGTGCTAAGAGAACGGCCGAGAGAAACTGAGGGAATGGGAAAGTGACGAGATAGAGGAGCGGTGAGGGAGAGATATCTGAGTGAGGTAGTTTAGGTTAGGGTTAAATTTAATCTTTTGAAATTTACACTTCGGTCCCTCAAATCTCCTCCCATGCATAAGTAATTCCATAAGTTCCATTTATTCACCAAATGTAACTAAAGTTTCCCCCAAGTTTCAACTTAATACAATTTAGGTCACTTACAACTTAATCAAATAAAAATTATAGCATGCTTAGGTAATAAAACAGTTAATCACATAAAATTGCACGTAAATAATTAAAACAATCAATTTATAAACTTTCGATTTGGTACATTGATCGAGCCGGCGTCCAAGTTCTTCCACTGCAAAAAAAAATAATTTCAATCATAGACATTAAAGATCAAAAAATCATAATTTATAATAACATTCATCACAGTATTACGTGAAATTTAAAATTGCACGAGAAATGAAAAGCGGTCTTACAGTTACTTTAATATGTATTTAAAAATCTCAACATAACAAAGGGTTAAAAATGAAAATACATTCAAATGTCATTTGTATAAATTGGTGCATAAAAAGTGATTTTTTCTGAAGTTCAGAAAAATTAATGGATGTGCAAGTTGCACTACTCATGCTTCATTTAATTCATTGTAACAATCTTATTAATGTAAGCTTGCTTAACTAGAATCAAGACCCATATCCATGTAGTGTTTGGCTTCGCTATATTTAGTCATTTTCAAGCTTTTGGCGAACCAAGATATATCACCTCTATACTTGTGAGTGGAGTATCATTTTTGAAGGGATGGAAATAGGATTTTTCGTATGAAAATGGAGCATGCACCAGATGGTATGAAGATGGTTCTTGCTCACAGTGAGCTCCTGCTTTAGGGCTCTCTTTCTCTTTGTCTGTCCTTCGTCCTCTTTTGTTACTTGTGTAAGATTTTAGAATTTATCAACCACACCATCCCCATAATGGCAAAAATGAGCGTCTTCATTATAAGATACCATTTCTTGAGTTGTGTAGATTTTAATGTACTACTTAGATCATTTAATTAAGACCATGTTGTAACTGTTTTTTACATAAAACTATGAGTCGCAAAACTATCAAGGTGTTTTATAGTCCAGTTACTAGAATTTATGTTTTTTTTTCCTTGGCTCAAGTTCTGTTGTATTTTGTAACTAAAGTTAAATAGTTTAGCACTTCTGCTGCCACTTTCCTGCCCAAATTTGTGATTAAGCAGATTACAAGAGTGACTAATTTTTACTTCCTTGTAACTGGCATCTTATCCTTCACATATTTTGCGTCTTATTTATTCTGCTACAAGTGGAATTATTTCTGTAATTTTTGTTTTTGGGGAAACGACAGTGAAAGAAGGTATAGAAGACTGGCGGCAAAAGCAATGGGTATTTTGATACCGATCTTGTTATTTCTTTATGCTACCATTTACAATATATGTCAGAATTCTTTTGATTTTTAATTTGTTCTTTTTGGAAGTAATATAGGACTTGTTGAACAGTTTTTGAGTGTTCAGTTTTTTCAAAGTCATAATTGTGCTTATCTTTGTTTATTTATTGAAGCTTGATGAATATATTTATTTTTCTTCTTTCAATTATTTTGTCTTGCCTTCGAATTGTTCAGTGTATCTAATGTTGAATCTATGTCATTGGTAGGCCGTGCATCTTCTACTATCGTGCATTTTGGATGGATTACACAAGATCAAATTTTCTGCTACTTTCATCTGTGGTAAGATGTAATATTTTGTATTGCAGTGAGTTCATTTAAGTTGTGTGCCTTTTAAAGAGGCAGGTGTTGTGTAATTTGTTTGCCAGTGAAATGGAGATTTTTCCTTCTTGTCATTTTCTAACCTGTTTTTACTATTCTAGAATCCTACTTTGCATTGTTTTGTAGCTTCTTCATCCACATTATGTGGAAAAATTTTATCTCAGGGATTTAGAGTTTCCCATTGCGTAGCAAAATAATTTCTACACTAAATAATAAGAGAGGAAGTAGGATCCATTGGTTCACATGATAAGAATTCTCAAGAATTCTAAATTTCAATTGAGCAGATTTTTCCCAATTTATATTATTTCTTTTTACATTCAAAATTTGAAAAATCTACAAAATACAACTTTACAAATGATCATTATTGAGATTCGACATTTTTCGTTTCAGTTTGAGCTCGTGTTGAACGTGGACAATTTATAGGAACAATGCTCAATTAGGATTGATAAACTGAAGAAAAAGGTAAGTGCTTAAGTCTCTTTGGTTTGGGTTTCATTTGATTGTTTAGATTTTGTTGTTTAAGAGGCCCATTCTCTACAACTTGCGTTTCTCGTTCCCTAAATTTTTCCTGTGTTGGTTCTGGTCAATCTTATGTAGGTTTCGTGCAGTGAAGCCCACCGATTCAGTGAAATTGTAAGACTCTCTCCCTTTTTTGAACAAAAATCCCAAAAATCTAACATCTTTTGATAATTTGCATTCAGATTTTTCATCACAGTTTCTACGGATTTGGATGATTTTTCGTATCGGGTAAGAAATCTATACATTTTCATATTACTTTTTCCAAATTTATATTTGGTTTGAGTACAAGTTTCTAGAGTAATTTTTTAGTTTTTGTGTAAATATTTGGGAATTGGGTTCTAAGTGCAAGGGATAATGCAGCAATTAGTTTTGGCAGAAGATTTTGATTAAATTATTTTGATCATTTTGTTGCCTATTGAGTGTACCAACTCACTTAGGTAAATCATTGAAAATCTAATTTTGTTTTGCTTAAATTCCTTGACTGACATTTCAAATGCATTATATGATATGGTATTAAGTTCTTTTATGAGTTACTACTTTACTTGTTCAAGAGTTATTTTAGTTGTTTTTTAACAGACATAGATATAAGCAAGCAAAAATTGTTGTTTAATTGTTCTTTCACTTCTTTCTTGAAAAGAGTGAATTTTGTAGAAGAAAAAGCATGGGAGAATAGATGGTGGACATGAAATATGGTGATGAAACCAATTTTATCATCATCGTCATTAGTTCCATTTCTTCACCTTTGAAGCTCTACAAATGTGTTATTGTTGAGCTCAATTCTTGCATAGAAAGATGAAATCTCCTCTTCTGGATGTAAACCAAACTTCAAGTATTCACTGTTATTATTTACAATATCCGAAGGAGAAGTTGTAATTCATCCCCACCCGCGATGAGGTCTTTATTCCAAAAATCAGATGAAGATAACCTTACGAACATGAAAATCAACTAGGACCCTGAAAGTCAATCAGATCATCTTGCATTGAATAAGAAACAATAATCATTATTTTGCTTCAGATTAGACCGAATTTTGTTTTGATCAGAAATGCAGCAAAGACTTCACTCTTTTGATTGTAAAAAAAAAATGAAAGAACTTGTATCTACGTTTTGGCATTCCCTTGCGGTATAAATCTCGTGTTGTTTGTAATTTTCTCTACGTTGAAGTACTTGCTTTATTTATTCAGTTATATAGGTAGGAAGCCCTCATATGTAGAAATTGAGCCGTTAATCGCTCTTGCCGCTGGTTAATTATGAGAAAATCCTTCTGGATTCTTCTTGAATGTTCTTCATAGTTTCTTTGATTTCGGCTGCCATGTGTTAGATTAGGTGTTGGATCTTGTGTTTGATACCTGGATCAAACACTTTTATGTCTTATTTGTTCAAAATCAGCTCATTTATATTGTTGGCATGAGTTAGAGCGCTACTGTTCACCCGAAGCTTGGTTGAGGTTGTGTCTTTAAATCCAGTGGTAAATGTAGGTTTTTTGTGGTGACATTCTACACATGTACCTCGACACCTATCTTTTCAATCCACTCCTTTGTGCGAGGTTACAGTTTCGATGATAGGTAAAAGTAACAAATTAGTAAATATTCAAAGTTAATCCCTCTGATTGAATAAAAATTCTTTTGCTCATTTATCAGTCAGCATAGATGAATAAAAGCTAACAAAATTTTGGTTATCGAATCTACTAATTTTACCCTTTTTGTGCTTCTTGTGCAGATTAAAGATATTCTGAAGTTTCTCTATGAAAAATTGAAGCTCAAGCAAATCATTCAACTTCATATTGTTGCTTCTGTAAGTTCAATTTCTTTGCACTCTTGTCACGGGGGTTAATCTTTTGTTTTCTTCACTGAGTGTTAGTGGCATATCCATTTCCAAAAACTCTTCTTTCATATACCATAGGCATTTAAATGACAAACTCATTTCCATTGTCAGTGACTAACTTTTGTCATTTAAAAACATGTTTTTTATGATTTATTAGATTAGTTAATCATTTTGTGAAACAGGAATTAAACATTACTTAGTTACGAAATGAATTAATAGTGCTAAATGTGTAGCTGCAGAAAAAGGATTTCAGAGTTTGGGAGGTTACAATTTACATTTTTAATTCGAAGTATCTTGACTGTGCACATTTACGATACTCTTGATTCACACAATTCTTGTAATTCCAGCGCGTAGGTGCTATCAAATGTTAGTATAATAATGTAACCTTAATAAATTATAATAGTTAATTTACTTAACCTAATTGAGAGTTCCTAGCTAGCTCATATTCAATATTAATGAAACAATCAGTATTTCTTAATTCTTATGTTGGTAGCTAAATTTAAGTAGCTAAACATAGATTAAATTTTAAAAAATTATAGTCTACTCCACTAACGGGTGATGACGGAAACTGTATTGATGTGCAGAATCACGCACCATTGAGATCATAGGCTTGTACAAGCTCCATTGATGTGGATAGAGACAATTTCTACTTTTGTCTAAGACTTTTAGATTCACTTATTATGAGAATGGGAAAGTGTCCTATTGATCATTTGGCTTTTGGTATCAGCTTCTTTTGAAGAGGCAGGTAAGCACATGTTAGTGTTTGATATACTTTGTATCAACTAACATGCAAAACATACATCTCTGTTTCCTTTTTCCAAATACCATTGTGCACGTTTCTAATAAAATTTTTATTACTATTTTTTGAATTTAATAATAATACTATTTATTGAATTCAATAATAATGATCTGTCCCCACAATATCTACAAATAAGAGAAGGAAAGAACCTATTCTTATGCCTAGAAATCCTGTAAGAAAATAAAGTAGTAGATGAAAAGGCTTTTATTTGTTCAGTTGAATCATAATACAAGGTCTACATAATTGGAAATGGGTAAAGTTTTATGTTAGATAAGCCAATCTCCGGATGAATTTATGATAAACTCTTTCAATAATAGTGTTGGTCTATTACATAATTTGAGTTCATTACTTAAGCATAAAAAAGGTGTGTGTTGGAATATTATTATTGAATTACTTAGACTTGGAAGTATCAAAAGTGTGTACACGGTAACTAATGATCTATATAATTGACCTTGTAAGTATATATTTGGAATAAGACTAAGCTTCTTAATAACACGTTTATCGATATTAAAGTCGTCACTGCAGCTTCAAAAAGTTTCTCCATTATAATTAAGATTGTTTCCAATCTTAATTGCTTAATGTTCACTAACAACTATTACTAATTCTATGCGAATAAACACAAATATAAACAGCTACGTGCAACGCACGTAACTCCAACTAGTATATATATAAAAGGTGGGGCAATCAGTACCATTTATATAATTTGAGTTCTCCTAATTATGAATCGCCTAACGTTAAGTGTATTTGGTAGGAGTGGCCAAAATCCAATCCAAACCGTTCAAACCGACCGAACCGAACCAACTCTACTAGTTTGGATCGATTTTTCATATAAAAATAGCTGGGTTCGGGTCTGTGAAACATAAGTCGGGTCGGGTTATGGGTTAAGCCAGTAACACAATGAAACCCAACCCAACCCAACCCACATAATAAAAATTAAAAAAATAAATAAAAATAAAACATCGAATTAAAAAAAAAGTTCTCAGACGCCCCCACACAACTCACAACGCAGTATGTTACCTCTCTCTCTCAACTCTAAAAGTCCTAAACCTAAAACTCTCCCAACCGCCGTTGTCCATGGCCTTCCGACTCTTCCCAACTGCCTTCATCCATGGTCTTCCACCCTGTCGCAGCTAGGGGTGGACAAAATAACTGAACTAGACCAAACCAAACCAAGCGGTTTGGTTTTGTTCTTAGAATCAAGAACCATTTGGTTTCGGTTCCGGTTCTGGTTCCGGTTCCGGTTCCGGTTCTCTTTCCAGAACCAAGAACCAAACTCGATTTATATATATATATATATATATATATATATATATTTTACAAATTAGTGGATATTCATCTCACCAAAAAATTCAAATCTGAAATTATAAATGTTAAATGTACAAAAATATTTTTTTCATACATTTTATCTCATTTCCTATTAGACAATGATTTTAAATCATAAATCTAAATTCTAATTTTAATTCATTTTTCTTCTTTTCAATTACAGACAAGTATTCACACTGCTTTACTTGCACTCCTATAACACAACAATCGTTACACTCCTTAGTCACCATCAACGACATTGATGTTTATTTTTAAAAATTTATGTATATATAAACATCGGCCAAATTCGTCAATTTTCAAGAGTTAACCCAAACTCAATTGCAAATTCCATTCCTAACTCACACGGCACCACGGTAGAATGTAACTCAAAACTTTATCGTAACCTATAACTATAAGTCTAAACGGCCTTTATGTTTGATTCTTTAAGTTTCAACTGGTCGGCGAGCTTCCTTCATGCGAGTTTCTTTTTCTTGATTTAGAATAACATGTTACTTTTTCTAAATTTTTGTTTTATTTTATTAACTAAAAATTTCATTTCCTATTTAGTAACGATGTAGATGGATTCTAATGAAGAAGCGAATATAAACAGGTTTTAATTTGCATTTATTATTTAAAAATTCAAGTAATGGTCCCAGAACCAAACCAAACCAGAACTGGGCGGTTTGGTTCCATATCTTTAAAAAAACCAATTGGTTTCATTAATAAAAAACCATCGATTTATGGTTTGGTTGATTCTTCTGGAATCAGAACCAAATCGAACCACGTCCACCCCTAGTCGCAGCCGACCATAGATCTCCATCTACGTACCAAAGTATTTATCTGTTTTGTGCTCACGATTCACGAAGAATAAGCAGCAAAATTATGTGGTAATTGCATCATTTGCTAACAAACATTGCAATTTATGAATCTTTTAATTTAGATCGGGTCATAAAAACCAATTCTTGTTGTATTTTCTTAGTTTTATTTCGTCTATCCATTTTCAGTTTTCACCATTTCACCAAACGAGTTGAAGATAGGTCTTTTGTGTTTGTTATGCGTTGTTTAAACTATATGTTTGTTAAATTTTCTGCCGCCCAAGTTTAAGTTCTTGAAAACTTCAAAAAGTTCCCAGTAACCTAAAAGAAAATGGAAACAAGTGCTTTACATATTTACTTGCATTTTCTTATAGTACATGAATAGAATAATAATTGGAATGATTTATTGATTGGTAATTTTGTATTTATGTGGTATATGCTTTGCAGATTTCGATGCACATAGTGAGAATGAAACCATAACCCCTCCATCAAATTCAAATGACTCGAGCTTGCCTTCGAGTGAAGGTCGTCCACCACTTCCACCCTCATCATCGTGAAAGAGAAAATCTAACGGGTTATCTTCATTTGTTTGGGATCACTTCACTTTATTGGGCCCAAGGGATGATCCAGATGTTAGATGTAAATGTAATTATTGTGAAGTATATTATGCATGTCGCACCAAAAAATGTGGTAAAAGCACTTTGAGTAACCATTTGAACCTTAATTGTAAGAAGTATCCGGGTGGATTACTAAACAAAAAATAGAAAACTCTATCTTTTGGAAAGATAAATGAGGGTGGTGGGCGTAACCTTATAACTGTTGGTCGTAGTAAGGAAGAGTGTCGAGTTGCATGTGCAAAAATGGTAATAGTAGATGAACTTCCTTTTAGGTTTGTCGAAGCACATGGTTTTAGACATTTTTGAGGTGTTGCATGTCCTCAGTTTCAGCCCCCGTCTCATAGGACTCTTGTTAGAGACATTTATTAGTTATATTTATATGAGAAGTTGAAATTGAGAAATTTCTTTTCTACCCAACGTCAAAGGGTTTCCTTACCACTAATACTTGGACTTCTATTCAGAATGTGAACTATATGTTTCTAATAGCGCACTATATTGATGTTGATTGGACACTAAATAAGCGCATTTGAGTTTTTGTGTTATTCCCGATCATAAGGGAGAAACTCTAGGCAAAATGATTGAAACTTGCTTGCATGAGTGCGGTATAGAGAGAGTTTTTACAATCACAATTGATAATGCTTCATCAAATGATACTGTTATTGCTTATCTTAGGAGAAAGATCAGTGGTTATGGTAATAGTGGGTGTGTTCTAGATGGTAAATATTTGCATTTGGGATGATGTGCACACATTATCAACTTGATTGTTTGAGGTGTTGTGCACAAATTATCATCTTCTACGATTGATGCTCGCCCTTCTAGGTTTTTAGAGAAGCAAGCAGCAAAACATTTGACTGAGATAAAAATGATATGGAAAGATATTTGTTGGATGCTCATGAAAGTATAGAGAACAAGGATTTTGACGTTCTTACTTGGTGGAAAGTTAATAGAGGTAAGTATGGCGTCTTGTCTAAATTAACTAGAGATGTGCCAGCCATTCAAGTTTAAATTGTTGCTTCAGAAAGTGCATTTAGTACTGGAGGAAGGATACTTGACCCTTTTCGTAGTTCCTTAATTCCTAAAATGGTTGAGGTCTTGGTGTGCTCTCAAAATTGGTTGAAAACATCTCCAAACTTGGATGGTTTCTGCATGGAAGATGTAGAGCTTTACAATCAATTTGATGAAGGTAAAATATGTTATTTTGCCTTATTCGAACATAGTTTGACATGATATTAATTACTTCTTCTTTTTCTTTTTTTTTTTTGATAGAAGATCTAGAATCAATGAATCAAGATGATCAAGTGCGCAATGCTCACTGATGTGTTAATGTGACTATGTGAGTATTGATTTTCCGGTATATCAAAATTTTCAGTTTATTTTTTCTTTTAAATTTTTCATTTTAATCCTATATTGCTAAAATAACAGGTATGCTGTTTTTGAAGGACTTGAAGTCTAGCTCTTTGATTAGAAATAATTTTTCCTAGTGGTTTATGTTTAATTGTTTGTTGCTGGATGAAATATTAATTGATGGTTGGATTATTATTTTAGTTATATTTGGATAATTGTAATATTAAATTATATTATTGATGTCTCAATTTTATTTGGATTAATTGATCGATCTTATTTGATTGACGGTATGATATTATTTGAATGATTGTACAAGTATAGTCTATAGATGTAGGAATGATTAAAATTTGTAATATTTGTAATTTTTCTTTGAGTTCTTCGATTTGTAGATTTTTATAGGTATTTAACATTTTTGTACAATGTTTTAAGTTGTTAGATATGTTGTTTAATTGGGCAAATAATTTAAATTTTAAGAGGCTATTTTTAACATTTTGTCAATTTGGGGCCGAAGCTCAACCCGCCCGATACTTAATTGGGTTGAGTTGGGTTGGGTTAAAACATGCAGTTGGGTTGGGTTGATTTTACATAAACCCGACCAAGTTGGGCTGTGTTCGGGTTGGACCTAAACCCGACCCAACCCAACCCAACTCACACTCACTCCTAATTGACACAATTAAACTAACAATAATTTTATGGAGACATTTTTTGTGGACATTTTTAAGTAACATTATGACATGACGCATATTTATTGGATGGTGAAAAGTAAGTGGTGTGATAGTTATTTTCATCATCCAATGAATATGTGACATATCACAATGTCATTTAAAAATATCCCTAAGAATTACCCATTTAAACTAATTATGATCTCTACTATTTAGCAAAACGGAACTGAGGCAATAAGAGGACAGTCCTTATTTAATATTTAGACTGTGTTTGATTAGGAAAAATGAAAAATTAATGGTAAGAAAATGTTTTTCAGGAAATGATTTGCGTGGAAATTATTTTTGTGGAAAATGTCAATTAAAAATGTTTGATTGGATTATTAATTCTGCAGATAAAAAAGTGGGAAATTTTCCTACTTTTATTGTTTTATGACATTATTTTTCTTGGCAAATAAAGCAAAATTTAATTATTTTAACAAAAAAATTTTTTTTACTCATTTGTATTGGATAATAGTAATGTTAATTTCTGAAGAAAAAATAAGTCAATTAACAAAATAAAAAAAATGACCAAACCTGATGAAAAGACTTTTCCACCTATGGTGGAAAATATTTTCTGACAAAATAGGTAAGCAAATATTTTCAAGGCAAATGGCTAAGTTGTGTTTTACTTGGTTGTACCATAGAAAACATTTTTGAAGCCAAATTTTCCAATCAAACACTAAATAAATACAAAATGTGAAAAATATTTTTCGCCGGATATTTTTTAAACAAAACTAAGACAATCAAACATAGCCCTACTGCACTTATTTGATTGCTATGAAGTAAATCTTTAAAGCCCGATAAAACTGTCGATTTGAATATAAAAATCGACATGTTCAGCCCAAAACTAAATAGAAGTGAATTTGGTAAAAATTAAACCCGAGTCAAAAATGTAAAAACTATTACTACTTACCAGAAAAGAAAAAAAAAAGAAAAAAAAAATTGTTTTGTATTGTAAGAAAAATCTTATATCATATACTATTTATCAAAACTTATAATTAGATCATGAAATGAAATAGTTCATTTATTTTGTGTTCAAAAACTTTTACTAGTTAAATAAAAAGATGAGAAACAATAAACTTGTTTTGTATGAAGAATTCAAGAAACACCTTTATTTTAAAATTAAAGTCAAATTTTAAAATTAAGAACACATTTATAAGGTAAAAAAAAAATTGAATTTTCGGTTCATCATTGATTCATCAGTTAAACCATTGCGTCACTGGTAGGACCAGTGATAACCAGATCAACTTGCATTTCCAGTCTGGTAACTATTAATATTGAAACCTGACTCGAGTATTCAAACCACCACTAGATGACACCATATACCACACCTACCAACATTTGTTGTTAAAGTTGCTATATTGTATCCACAAAATTTATTTTCTAAACCATAATTTTAAGAATTTTCTTTATTTACAAAAAGAGATATAAAAGAATTACATAAATAATCTTTTAATTTTATCACACTAATTTTTATGTAAGCCACTCTATCAAATATTCTTCCTCTTTTCTCTATATTTATTTTTCTAAATCATCTTGCTCCTGTTATTTTTGCTTTTCAACACCAAATTATTTAGAATCGATCTTGATACAATAATTATATATGATTTCTCAAATAATAACGTATACAACCATGAACACAAGTTGAAGTGAAAGAATTTTTTTTGAGAACCATTTTTTAGGGAAACTAAACATTATCCAATGTTTAATTAAACGTATTATTCGCCTATTGTTATATTTAGTTTCAATTTCCTATTAGTTTTTCAATGGCAGATTCGTGTGCTGTGCTTTCAATTGAAGGTCCCTGTTTTAGGGTTTTCATTTGCATCTTTTTGAATTTTTGATGATTCTCGCAATGCACCAAAATAATAAATAATTCCTTACTCGTTAAATATTAATTAATAATGTAGTAGTGAGAGTAAGGGTCGATCCCACGAGGAACGGAAACTAATTTTAGTTGTTCGATCAATTAGAATGAAATGGGGGTTTTGTTGTTTGAAATTGCTTGAATGAAAACTATGCATAAAAATAAACAATTAAATATGACTAGAGAATTAATATGAGAAGAAATCTTGTTCTCGGGTTCGGTTGTGCCATCAATTAATGTTATACTTTTCTTTGTAACGTGTTTCTATTCCTAATTCAATTATCAATCATAAATAATCAACAAGCTCTGATTATCTAAATTCTTCCTTATGTGTATTGATTCAAAATAAGCTCTTTGAACCAATTCTAGCCATGGACAATCCTAAACAAGCTCTTAGGATTTAATGCACGACTAGTATGAAAATTTAGAAGAATAGATTGAATTGGATCGTTAATTACACAAGCTCGAATCAATCAATCCAAGTTGAATTATTACTAAACCTGCACGAGATTTATTTGCTACTAAAGTAAAGATTCAATGACAATTAAGGATCAAGAATCTAAACATAGCATATTCATGAATCCAAAGATCAATAATCCAATTGGCCAAATTAAACTATTAATCAAATAAACTCAATTGAACATTCAAAACATAATAATCCAACAATTGAAATAAAGGAATAAATTCACGCTACTAATTTGTAGGAAAAGAAAATAACATAATCAAGTTAACACAACTTCCCCTTTGAACAAGATATGGAATTTAGCCTAGCATTGTTGTGGTAGATTCTTCAAGTTGCTTCATGAATTCCACCGTTATTGATATTCTTGCGCTTGAAAATCTCCCAAGAATGCTCTATATTTTTCTCTCAATTTTCCTCAATGTCCAACCTCTTTCTCCATAATAAAAGTCTCTTTTTCTTGTCATGAAACTCCCTTTTTATAGCCTCAATTTCGTGCCCTAGCTTTGGGAGCAAGAAATCAAAAATTATGGAAAGAATTGAAATAAGGAAATTTTTGACTTGAAGATTTACGGCCGTAACATTCCTTTCACGGCCGTAATTGAGTTTCTGCATATTTTCTTAAATTGGAGTTACGGCCGTAACATTTTGATTTACGGTCGTAACTTTTCCTTTACGGCCGTAAATTTTCCTTTACGGCCGTAAAGTGGTTTCTGCTTATTTTCAACTTGCTTCACGACACTTTCACGGCCGTAACCTTATTTTCTTACGGCCGTAACACCTTTTCTTGCGGCCGTAAATATATTTGCACCTAAGTCCCCAAACTTCATTTTGATCGCATTTTGGTCCTTTTTTCCCTTTTTTTCTCTTCCTTTGTGATCCTATACAATATAAAACATAAAATGCATTAATAATACTTAGATAGAATCACATTATGGCATATTCAAGGATATAAGTGTATAAAATAAACGTTAATATAACACTTATCAAATCCCCCCACACTTGAACCATTGTTCGTCCTCGAACAAAGATTTGCAAGGATAAGAATAGGATTCAAACAATAGATTCCAATTTAGAGACTTGAGGTTGCAACCCACTTTTCTTTAACAAGAATGTTCCATTGCATGATCGGGTTGTGTTAGTGTGTGCTAGAGATGCAATGCCCTTTATTTTCCAACCCAATCATGGCTCGTTATGGTTTATTTCCTTTCACCTCTCGTGTTCACTCACCTCCCAACCATTATTGAGTGGCTACAAGAAAAATAGTTTCGTAAACCGAGTTATTCATGATGTGAATTCAGTCAACACAGTACCCCCGACCACATTCATACCACCAACCCTAGACCAAGCAATTCAAACCACTCATAAGTATATGTAATGGGTTTTAACACCCTCACAAGATATTTCTCTCTTCGCACAAGGTGTATAAGGGGTTGAATTTTCGCTCAGCTCTCTGCATGGATAAGTCAGTACCACAGATTTCCTAACTGTCATAACCGGAGCCAACAATAACACAAGTGCAAAGCGAAGGTCTTTATTTGGTTGTAGCGGGGCTTCGGGTTAGGTAGGATAAAAGGATATATTTAGGCTGAGTCGAGAAGGAACTTCGCAAACCAAGTCAATTCATAATGACATTACTTCCTTCATCCCTTAATATGAGCTTCATTATTTCTCGCTACCCAACTTTGTTCAAACTTGAATCTCTTCTTTTCTTTTCTTTTCTCTTTTTTTTTTCACAAGTTGAGTGTTTGATATCCTCAACTACTAATTTTCATGACTAACTTCCTTTTCATTGCTTTTTTCTTTCGATTTTTTTTTTTCGAATATAGACTGCAACTTTTTCATCTTTTTTTTTGTTTTTTTTTGTTTTTTTTGTTTTTTTTGTTTTTTTTTTTCAAATCATTATACAGTCACCAATTGGCACAAGATAGAATTACAATCCCCTGAATTCAGTCCTTTTCACTACCATTGCTCAACACAAGATAACCATTTCAACTTCTTGGACTTAGGCCATAGCACAATCCTCAATCAACAAAAGCTTGCGAATCCCTTCTCTATGGGTTCAAAACAAAGATAATGCGAAAGAAGGGGTATTCGTGGCTTGTAGCGTGGCATAAAAGATCAAAGAAAGGCTAAGGCTCAAAAGGGCTTCTAATGGTCCATGTAGCAAGGTAGGCTCTTTTAGCAGTTAAATTTGGTTTAACCTATTGCCTTGCTATAATTTGTACTTGAATCAAGAAGCTACAACGGCATGCACAAGAAAGCACATCCAAGCATAACCCAACCATGCAGGACACACATCAAAGAATTACGAGCTCATAAGTATTAAAAATAGCTCTTAGGCTCAAAAGCTCACAAATTATGGTTTTCATGTGTTACTCCCATCCAATTATGAGTTATAGGTCATTGCTTGATCTTCATTCCAAATCTAAGTCCATTGGTCGAGGATAACGGTTAAAAGTATTCAAACCATGACTACCCACAAAAGTATAATAATTGGGACGTTCAGGGTTATATATGAAGGGATAATACATTTATTCCTGTTTGGGTTGACTAGGTTGTAGACATTTGACAATTTTACTTTTCATTTTCAACCTATTTGTGAAGTTTTGGACGAGATGATCTCTATGTGCTCAATTTATATCCAATTATGCAATGATATTTCAAAAAAATGAACCAAAAGTGGGGTCGCTTCCTATCAAAGTATGGTTTAAGACCTAAGTAGCATAGATAGGTAACGAAAGTAGAGAAAAAAATAAAATGGATGCTGACTCAACAAGAATTTAACGTTTCGACTACAGAAAGAAGATAACGACATTAAGCTCACAATCAATTCAATCCCCCCCACACTTAGACAAAACAATGTCCTCATTGAAAAGCAAAACAATAAAAAGGGAGTTATGCGCGAGGGCTACGTGCTATTAAAAATTTGAAAAAAAGGCAGACTTACGGCCGTGAAGGTATGACTTACGGCCGTAAGTCACATTCTGAAAAAAATTTCAAAGAAACAATGACGGCCGTAAAAAATGTAAATACGGCCGTAATAAGGCCTTTGTATAAAAAAAAAAAAAAAAAAAAAAAAAAAAAAACTGGAATTGAGTTACGGCCGTAAAAGGGTATCTTACGGCCATAACTAGGCCACTGGAAATTTCATGTTTTTTTTTTTTTTTTTTTTTTGAAAATAAAATAAAATAAACTAAAAATAAGAATACGAAAATAAGAGTCGAGGAGGTAAAGAAACTCCTCTCTCGGGTTGCCTCCCGAGCAGCGCCGCTGTTTACAGTCGTTGGCTCGACTGAGTCCTTTCTCATTCAACCGGGATTAGGTGGATTCCCAAAGCTCAATCTCCTCTTCGTGCTCTTCATTAGTGCCTGCAAAATAGGGGGTAGAGGTTCCTCATTAGAAACGGATGATGTGGTACATGAGATTGTACCTGGTTGTGGCAGCTTTGGACAATCATTAAGTTCAGCAACAGTTTCCTGAAATGGAGAATGACTCACAACAGTAGAGTGAACTTTGTTAGCATCATTAATGTGTTTCATGGAGTCATAAATATTGAACTTAACAATTTCATTATCAAACTCCATGGTAAGTATACCATCACTAACATCTATTTTAGTTTTCGATGTTTTTAGGAATGGTCTGCCTAACAAAATAGGAGTGGGGTTTGGAGAGTGATCATCATTCATGTCCAACACATAAAAATCTGCTGGAAACACTAAACCCCCTACTTGTACTAAAACATCTTCAACTACCCCATCCGGATATGCATTGGAACGGTCGGCTAGTTGAATGATAACACTAGTTTCAGTCATGTTAGCGAGTTTCAATGAAGTGTACGTAGATCTAGGCATTACATTTATAGATGCTCCTAAGTCTATCAATGCACGATTTATCCTAGTGTTACCTATTTGACAGGGTATGGTAAACATACCTGGATCCTTGCACTTGGGAGGTAATTTTCTTTGAAGAAGTGCAGATACAGACTCACCCATTCTCACCATCTCATTTCCCACCAGTTTCCGTTTGCTAGTGCATAAATCTTTTAAAAATTTTGCATACCGGGGGACTTGCTTGATGGCCTCCAATAGCGGGATATTGATTTCAACCTTCCTAAACATCTCTAACATGTCCTTTTCCTTGCTCTCTTTGTTTGTCTTTGCTAACCTGCTAGGAAAAGGTGGAGGTGTTAGTTTAATATTTGAACGGGAGTCAGTTTTTACCTGAGGGTTTTGCGAAGCGTCGTTCCTCATCCCGACTCAGTCCTTTTCATCTCCCTCCATTTCAGGTGCAGCAGGTTCCATTTGCGGACCCTCAACTTCCTTTCCGCTCCGGAGAGTTATGGCGCTCACATTTTTGGGATTCACCTCGGGCTGTGATGATAGCTTCCCTCCAGATTGTGCCTCCAATCTATTTATGGCAATGGCCATTTGGCTCATTTGATTTTCCAGGTTTTGAATGCTTGACTTGGTATCCTGCTGGAATTGCATCGTGTTAGTTGCCAACATCTTAACCATATCTTCAAGAGACATACCTGAATTTTGAGGTTTTTGTTGATACTGTCCCTGTGAATGGAAATTTCCTTGTTGTTGGAAATGCCCTTGAGATTTTTTGGAGGGAAAACTCGGGGGCTTGTTATTCCCATAGCTTAGGTTGGGGTGATCCCTCCAGCCAGGGTTATAGGTATTGAAGTACGGGTTGTATTGCTATTTTTGAAATGGAAACCCTTCTGCAGCCTTCACCTGTTCGCCATTCTCCTCTTGCAACACCGGACATGTATCCGTTGGATGTCCAAAGTTTGAACAGATTCTGCATGCTTTGGCTTGTTTCGAATTCCCTACAGCAAGCTGCTTAACGAGATTGGTTAGTTCATATAATTGACCTTCGATATTGGAACTACTTACCTCGTTCACTCGGCGGACTTGGGAATCTCGGGTTGAATTGAATTGTTGAGTATTTTCTGCCATATTAGAGATTAAAGCCCGCGCTTGTTCCGGCGTCTTGTCCATCAGTGCTCCTCCACTTGCGGCATCTATCATGTTTCTATCCATCGGTGCTAAGCCTTCGTAGAAATACTGCACCAGGAGTTGCTCACTAATCTGATGGTGGGGGCAGCTCGAAATGAGTTTCTTGAAACGCTCCCAGTACTCATATAATGTCTCGCCATTGCTTTGGCGAACCCCGCAAATCTCCTTCCGGATTGTCCCCGCCCTAGATGCAGGGAAGTATTTTTCCAAAAAGAGTCTTTTCATGTCGTTCCAAGTAGTAACTGTTCCCGATGGTAGACAATAGAGCCAGTCGGTGGCGGCATCCTTTAATGAGAATGGGAAGGCTCTCATTTTGATTTGCTCCTCGGTAATACCCGTGGGTCTCATGCTATCACATACCACGTGGAACTCTTTGAGATGTCTATATGGATCTTCACCGGCATGTCCCCGAAAAATAGGTAGAAGGTGGATCAACCCGGATTTTAGCTCAAAGGTTCGTCCTTCCTCCACCGCCGGAAATGTGACGCACAATGGTTGTTGAACGACATCCGGAGTAGCTAGCTGCTTAAGAGTCAAATTGTTATTGTTAGCTGCCATTGTTTGTTGTGCTGCTCTCCTTTTCTGTCGAAAAGCTCGCTCGATTTCTGGATCAAATAAAAAATATTCACGATTAGTGGATCGAGTTTTATGCATATAAATAAATAAATAAATAAATAAAATTTTCGAAATTTCAAATTTTTTTTAATTTTTTTTTGAAAAATTACAGAAATAAAGTGAAAATAAAATTAATAAAATAAAATGTAGAAAAAAAATAAAATTCTAATTAACTAAACAACTAAATTGTTTGACCGTTCCCCGGCAACGGCGCCAAAAATTTGATGCTTGTCGCAATGCACCAAAATAATAAATAATTCCTTACTCGCTAAATATTAATTAATAATGTAGTAGTGAGAGTAAGGGTCGATCCCACGAGGAACGAAAACTAATTTTAGTTGTTCGATCAATTAGAATGGAATGGGGGTTTTGTTGTTTGAAATTGCTTGAATGAAAACTATGCATAAAAATAAACAATTAAATATGACTAGAGAATTAATATGAGAAGAAATCTTGTTCTCGGGTTCGGTTGTGCCCTCAAGTAATGTTATACTTTTCTTTGTAACGTGTTTCTATTCCTAATTCAATTATCAATCATAAATAATCAACAAGCTCTGATTATCTAAATTCTTCCTTATGTGTATTGATTCAAAATAAGCTCTTTGAACCAATTCTAGCCATGGACAATCCTAAACAAGCTCTTAGGATTTAATGCACGACTAGTATGAAAATTTAGAAGAATAGATTGAATTGGATCGTTAATTACACAAGCTCGAATCAATCAATCCAAGTTGAATTATTACTAAACCTGCACGAGATTTATTTGCTACTAAAGTAAAGATTCAATGACAATTAAGGATCAAGAATCTAAACATAGCATATTCATGAATCCAAAGATCAATAATCCAATTGGCCAAATTAAACTATTAATCAAATAAACTCAATTGAACATTCAAAACATAATAATCCAACAATTGAAATAAAGGAATAAATTCACGCTACTAATTTGTAGGAAAAGAAAATAACATAATCAAGTTAACACAACGTCCCCTTTGAACAAGATATGGAATTTAGCCTAGCATTGTTGTAGTAGATTCTTCAAGTTGCTTCATGAATTCCACCGTTATTGATATTCTTGCGCTTGAAAATCTCCCAAGAATGCTCTATATTTTTCTCTCAATTTTCCTCAATGTCCAACCTCTTTCTCCATAATAAAAGTCTCTTTTTCTTGTCATGAAACTCCCTTTTTATAGCCTCAATTTCGTGCCCTAGCTTTGGGAGCAAGAAATCCAAAATTATGGAAAGAATTGAAATAAGGAAATTTTTGACTTGAAGATTTACGGCCGTAACATTCCTTTCACGGCCGTAATTGAGTTTCTGCATATTTCCTTAAATTGGAGTTACGGCCGTAACATTTTGATTTACGGACGTAACTTTTCCTTTACGGCCGTAAATTTTCCTTTACGGCCGTAAAGTGGTTTCTGCTTATTTTCAACTTGCTTCACGACACTTTCACGGCCGTAACCTTATTTTCTTACGGCCGTAACACATTTTCTTGCGGTAGTAAATATATTTGCACCTAAGTCCCCAAACTTCATTTTGATCGCATTTTGGTCCTTTTTTTCCTTCTTTTCTCTTCCTTTGTGATCCTATACAATATAAAACATAAAATGCATTAATAATACTTAGATAGAATCACATTATGGCATATTCAAGGATATAAGTGTATAAAATAAACGTTAATATAACACTTATCAATTTTATTAGAAATAAATTTGATGCACCACACTTTATTATGAAACGGGGAAGAAAATTAGTGCCAAAAAAAAAACTATGAAACTGGAAGAAAATGTGCCGAAAGAAACTTTGGAAATGATTGTTAGAAAATTTATTACAGATAATTGTTTATCTATGACCCAAAAAAATCATCACGCTGAATTATCAAGAATTAAATAACTGAAGCGGAGACGTACCTTAATCAAACGTGATTCACGATGAACGATTCGGCGGTTGTATCTTCTAAATCAATACGTAGTCCTTATTTTCTCTCTGATGATGGGATGTCAAAAAGAATGAATAGTACGTATGATTCATGGACCTTAACCGACTTTATATACTTAATTTCCAGTTAACCTAATTCGGTCCATCATGAATTAGGTAATTGCCTGGTATCTACACATAAAAGTCCATACATTAATTAGATGCATTAAAACCCGATATATATAAAATCCTTATTAGATCACTTTAAATGAGTTTAACCAAATTTGATAGCCTTTTATTCAATACACAATAATTCACATATAAGCCCACACTATTGATTAAAATCCTTACAATCTCCCACTTGGGCTATATGTGTAACCTTACAATTGTGTATCAATCATAACCTTATGAGTACTCAGAATTTTGCTATCATTACTGAATGCATCCCCAAACAATCAGGTCCATCAATTATATCAACATAAGATCAAAGCGACTTTCACTACATTAATCGTAACTAAATCTATCAATGGTCACGTATATCGATATAACTGAATAACATGGATCAAGTATGGATGTGTAGCATGGAAATTACATGTAATGTGATCTTCAATAGGCATATTTCCAACTGGTCGAACTTTAGTGAGATCATCCTCAAACGAGTTCAGAGATAATAAACCTGAAACCATACAGCTGTAAATAACTTTAACTTTAAACCGTATCCAAAAAGGACAGCAAATGTGTCTAATGCACCCAAAATACAAACTCCCACTGAAATCAAATATCCTTAAGAAATACAACACCTATATGAGTATTGTGCTCATGAAAGACCTTGGGCGGTGATACCTTAGTAAACGGATCCGCAATTATGGAGTTAGTCCTAATGTACTCTTATTGACACGTGTCCACTCTGAACTGTATCCTTCACAACCAGGAACTTATGTCAATGTATTTTGACTTATTTGAGCTCCTGTTGTTACTGGAATATAAATCTACCGAGTTATTGTCACAATATAACTTTAGTGGTCTTTCTATACCGTACATAATATGCAGCCCAATAACAAAATTTCGCAGCTATATTCCATAATTAGATGCCCCCCAAAATTGCTACAAACTGTGCTGCCAAGTGAAAGAAGCTAAAGTTTTGTTAAGCACTCCTTTCGGAAATAACTCCTCCAACTTGCAGATAGATGTAGCCTGATATGGATCTTTTACTGTTTTGGCATCTAGCAAAAATCGGAATCATAATACCATATGATCTCCAACTGATCCTATTTTCTGTATGTGAACATGTAATCTTTTGTTCTCTTTAAATACCTTATAACTCATGTTTGACTGCTTTCCAAATGATCCATCCCAGGGTTACTCAAATATCTCATTAGTATCTCAATAATGTATGCAATATCCGAACGCATACAAATTTGAGCATACATCATATTCCCTATAGCTAAACTATATGAGATCTTCTGCATTTCTTTAACTTCAAGATCACTTTTCGGGCATTAGTTGAGACTAATTTGTCTCCCTTAGCGATAGGGGTTTCCCCTGATTTACTGTCTTGCATGTCAAACCTCTTAAGTACTTTATCGATATAGCCCTTTTGTACCAATCCAAGAATACCCCGAGAGCAATCCTGTTGTATCCGAATTCCTAATACAAAAGAGACGTCACCAAGATTTTTTAATCTCAAAATTCCTTGACAAAAAATCTCATAATTTTATGTGATATGCCTATATAATTAGTGGCAAGCAATATGTTATCAACATACAAAATCAGGAAAATACATTTACTCATACTGAACTTGTAATACACACAACCATCAACAGCATTAATCTCAAAATCAAATGAGATAATTGCTTGATGAAATTTGTATTACCCTTAACGAGAAGCTGGCTTGAGCACATAAATGAATTTCTTTAATTTGCAAACCGTCTCGTCAATGTCTCCATTGAGAAACGTCGTCTTAACATCCATTTGATGTAACTCGAGGTCAAAATGTGCAACAACCTAACTTTCCTGAAAGAGTCTTTCATCGAAACAGAAAAGAAAGTCTCTTTATAGTCAATGCCATCATTCTGTGTAAAACCCTTATATACAAGACGAACCTTATATCTTTTCACATTACCTTTCGAATCCCCTTTGGTTTAAAAATCCATTCAAGACCAATGGGTTTCGCACCTTCTGGTAATAGGACAAAATCCAAAACTTTATTGTCTTGCATATGCTTATACTCCTTATTTATGACATCAATCCACTTTTGATAATTAGAACCCTGCATGGCCCGATGGAATTGATTGGATCATTTTCCACCATTCCATTATTTTACTTATGTTCTTGGAAAAACACTATTTAAATTATCCTGAATAGCATTTTTCCTTTTCTCTCGTGGATCTCCTTAATGGCTTTAGTTATTGAGGTTGTTGAGTTTGTACTTCTGAAATTTACCTTATTTTGGATGGGAGGTTCTTCAATATTGTCGAATTGAGGTTCCGGATATGCTTTTTGATCAATGACATGAATAAAAACTTGCACATTGTCAAAAACAACAATAGGAATCGAAACCGATCATTCATCAACTTCTTCCTTAAAGATAATATCTTAATCTTATTTCTCCCCCCAAACTCAACTTCCTCAAAAATGTTGCAGTTCCCGTTTCAAAAATTGACTTAAGTGTGGGATCATAAAATTAATAGCCCCTTAAACGCTCAGAATAACCAATAAAGTAGCTGCTTTAGTTGGTATTATGTATGATCTTTATTCAAATGTCCAGATTTCTGACAAAAGAAACAACCCTTAATGTGTTTATGTGGTTTCTTTTGTTCTGAACCCTTAGCAATTTTATGTTCTTTATTTGTTTTCTTGCACTTATCTTTAGAGGTATTTTCCAAGTGAACACTTTCAATTATGTCCTGCTTCAACTTTTCTTCCTCTTGCACACAAAATAGAATGAGCTCATTTAGAGTTCATTTCTCCCTTTGATAGTTACAACTGACCTTAAATTGACTGAATTGTGTAAGAAGCTTATACACTTTGAAATAAGCTCATTGAGAGTCTATTTCTCCCTTTGACAGCTATAACTAACCTTAAATTAACTGAATTGTGCAGGAAGAGATATCAATACCAAATGCACGAGCAAGTCATTAGACAAGTCGAGTTTTAGTTCCTTAAGTTTTGAAGCAGTGTGAGACATCTACATGATGTACTCCCTTATTTTCCCATTGCCTTTATACTTTATTTAAATCAAGCTTTACATAAGCGTGCTTATTTCAGCCTTATCGTTTTTCGCAAAACGTTTCTTAATTTCGGCAAGGAATTCATTGACATCATTTACCTCCTCAGATGCTATGCCACTAAAGGCTTCCGGAATGTCACACTTAATGATCATAAGACTCACGTAATTTAAGCAATCCCACTTCTCAAAGTTCCTCATTTGATTAGATGAACTTTCATCCGTAAGAGGAGCAGGTTGCTCAATCCTTAGTACACGGTCTAGATCCATGCAGCCAACGAAAAGTTAATGTTCTTGTTTTGATCCTTGAAGTTTGTTCCATAAATACAGGGATGAAATTTGAGCTTGTAGATATACTACTAGCAGAATTTGAAACCGAATAGAGAACACTTAAACAAAATAGCTCACATAAATACCTTATTATGCAAATCATACTTTCAAATAATGTTATGGCCCATCACAAGATACCTAGCACAACATCAATATTTAGTCTTTGGACAGAAATATTGATTTGTAAGTGGTACTCTTGGTATAGTGATCAAACACTGACAGTAAGACATGTCAACCAATAAACCTTTCTTTGGACCGATTTATTGATCACACGTTAAACCAAATAATCGTCACTTGTTTATCACCACAAGTTCATGTGAAATTCGAGCCAAATATTGACCTTCCTTTGGGCCGATCAATATCCGCATGAAATAACACACAAACACCTAATTTTCCCTTAGTGTAGTGATCAGACACTGGCAATAAGACATGTTAACCAATAAACCTTTCTTTGGACCTATTTATTGGTCACACGTTAAACCAAATAATTGCCACGTGTTTATCACCACAGATGTATGTGAAATTCGAGCCAAATATTGACCTTCCTTTGGGTCGATCAACATTCGCAATGAATAACATACACTCAAATACCCTTCTAATATTCTAAATTAATTAATATCCACAAGAGAGGCTGATTTGGCAACATGTTGCTTCAACTAACTTACTTTCGAATATTATATCTCTCAAAAGAGTCCGTAGTACCAAAATTTGAAATTGAAATCCACTGATTTGCATATATATATATTTGACTTTAGGATTTGAATTATAGAATTTAAAACTTTAGAATAAAGCAATCCTTAAGTTGAGAGAGTCAATTGCAATATTCTTAAACCTTAGGTGGCCAATTTAGAGAAATTCCAAAATTTAGGTCCCAATTTGAAAGAAAATCAAACTTTAGAGGTCCAAAATATTGAACTTGGAAACTTTAAGGACTTAATTGAAGATTTTTCAAACTTTATGGACCAAATTGGAGAATTTCAGAACTTTAGATGCTGTATTAGAAAATTTTCAAACTTTAGGGACTGAATTAGATAATTCGGAACTTTAAAAGGTCCAACTTAAATAAGTTTATAAATTCAGGGGGGATTTTATAAAATTCAAAACTTTAAAGGCCAACTTAAGTGGTTACATAACTTTATGGGCTGATTTTGTAAATTCAGAAGTCTTAAGGACCAACTTTAAAAGACTTTATAACTTTTAGGTTTTAAACATTATTTAAAACAAATAGGGGGCATTAGGTGCAAATAACCACAATTTTTGAAAATTGCAGAACAGCCCTTGAAGGCTTCAAATTTCCAGGACAAGTCCTGGTCCCAAATCTCGATTTGTGCAGCAGTTAGGGTTTCAATTAACCCTCATACCTGTCGCCGCCCCTAAATCAGGAAGAGGCACAGCCCCAAGCGACCCCCTTTGTGGTGCGGCGTCATCGTCGGCGCTGCTAGCCTGCAATGTTGCGTGCAGCGCATTCACCGCTGCTCTTGCAGCGGCTACTCCTTGGCACCGGGTTGTTCATCGCCAGCAGTGCCAGTGGTGGTGCAAACACCAGTCCAAACATCATCGACCATCAACCAGGCATACCACAATCATAATCCACAACCCAATATTAGATTTGAAAAAAAAAATCCCATTCAAGTCAAACCGATCAGATTTCAATTTGCCATCAATTCCCAATTTTCAACAACCAAAATCTGATTCATTGTTTTGGAAAATACATACAACCCGATTCAGAATCAAAATTCAGTCCAAAAATCCGATTTTCAATACAGCTCCCATATCAAATTCGATAACCAAAGCAAATTTCCAGATTTTACATACATGATATATACATGAGAACCGACAGATAGTATATGTATATACATCAATATTCGGTTGAATCTCAATTTAATATTCGGAAACTGTACGCATATAAAATTCGGCAAAAAATATATTTCATACGCGCACATATAAAGATCTGATAATTCAACTTGATGATTGGCTCCGATACCACTTGTTAGAAAATTTATTACAGATAATTGTTTATCTATGACCCAAAAAAATCATCACGCTGAATTATCAAGAATTAAATAACTGAAGCGGAAGCGTACCTTAATCAAACGTGATTCACGATGAACGATTCGGCAATTGGATCTTCTAAATCAATACGTAGTCCTTATTTTCTCTGATGATGGGATGTCAAAAAGAATGAACAGTACGTAGGATTCAGGGACCATAACCGACTTTATATACTTAATTTCCAGTTAACCTAATTTGGCCCATCATGAATTAGGTAATGACCTGGTATCTACACATAAAAGCACACACATTAATTAGATGCATTAAAGCCCGATATATATAAAATCCTTATTAGATCACTTTAAATGGGCTTAACCAAATTTGATAACATTTTATTCAATATACAATAATTCACATATAAACCTACACAATTGATTAAAATCCTTACAATGATGAGAAAAATCTTTATCTTTATATATATATTTTCCCTCCAAAATGACTCTCTCTCCTCACTTCTACTTTTATATATATATATATAAATAGAAGTAAGATGATAGAGTCATTTTGAAGGGAAAATTACATTTAATGACTCTCTCTCTCTTCTCACTTTTACTTTTATAAATAAAAAATATAAAAAATAAATAAAGAAAAGATAAAAAAAAATTGTAGAAATTTTTTTATATATATTATTACATATTTAGTAAGAGTTGCAAGTGTAAATGTGTTACATTGAAAATGAAAAAATTAGATTAATATATTTGAATATAAATAAAGTGATATTTATGTAAATGTGTTATGTAGGAAATGAAAAAATTGGATTAATATATTTGAACATAAATAATTGTGATATCTATGTAAATGTGTTACGTAGGAAATGAAAAAATTGTATGAATATATTTGACATAAATAAATGTCATATCTATGTAAATGTGTTACATTAAAAATGAAAATTTTGGATTAATATATTTGAAAATAAATAAATACATGCTATATAAATTTGTTAAGTTAGAAATGAAAATTTTAATCAATATATTTTAAAAATAAATAAATAAAATCATTGAAGTTTTACCTCCTAATATATCAATAAATGAGTAGGTTCTTCAATAAGAATATTGCAAAAATAATTAATTATTTGCTATCAACTTTTTACCACCAATGATAAATTAATAGAAAATTTAATCATTTCATCACTTTGACAAAAATTGATATGTTTAAAAAACAAGGAAAAATAAAACATATGTAAACAACATATTAAAAATTATAACATATTAAAAGGAAAATAGGTGATAAGGTAGGAATTTTTTTTAGAGAAAAACGTAAATAAAAGTCAAAAGAAATTTTATTTAAAAAATTTAATTAATTGACGAACTTTGAGTGGCGCGGTACACTGAGTGGACATGCAGAATTTTTATTTTGATTAGTTTTTTTTAAAAAAAGTTTCAAACTCAATAACATTTGTTATGTAGGAAATGAAAAAATTGGATTAATATATTTGAAGTAAATGTCATATCATATCTATATAAATGTGTTACATTGAAAATGAAAATTTTTTATTAACATATTTTAAAATAAATAAATATATGCTATATAAATTTGTTAAGTTAGAAATGAAAAAATTGAATTAATATATTTTGAAAATAAATAAATAGAATTATTGAAATTTTAATTCCTAATATATCAATAAATGAGGAAACTCTTCAATACGCATGTTACAAAAATAGTTAATTATTTTTTATCAACTTTTTAACCACAACTATTTTCTCTCTCTAATTTTCAGCCACTACTTTTTATTTTGAGTGACGCGGTATACTTAGCGTACATGTAGCATTTATTATTTTGAATAATTTTGTATTTTCTAAAGTTTCAAATTCAATAATATTTTGTATTGAAACTTTATTGAATTTATGTTTTTTATTTGTTAAGATTGAATCAAGATATTTTTAAAATTATGATTTAAAAATTATATATTTCGTGCATCGCACGGGTAGCACAATAATGTATTTTTCTTTATTAGTTTTTAATATTTTATAGGGTTAGGAGTATTATTGTAAATTTGTCGTGGTGTATTTATTGAATATATATTTTAAATGTGTGATTATATTGTGGTGCAGTGAATAAATTTTATTGTAGTAATATATTTACCCTTGTTGTGATTGCATAATCATAATCAACAATCTCGAACTAATGCTCACAGTGGACGTCATAAAATGTGTTCACTGTGATTGTGATGTTACATGTATTCCTATATATATATTTTTTGGGACACAGACAACATCACATCCACATTGAGTGCCATAAAATTTGTTGATTGTGGACACTAGAACAATTCCATCATAATGAATCGACAAGTGCCAAAGCTAATAGTTTAGTCGTTATTCAAATAGAATGCAACAGTTTTATCCCTACGAATTGAATTAAGTTCATTTGCAAAATTTGATTGAAATTTAAGTATTTTTCATTTTTCTCAACAAAATTACGTCCTAAGTATCATAATTGTCAAAGCGTGATAGTGAAATTCAGGCCTTATGTATCACAAAATTTTGGAAATTATCATTATGTGATATTTTATAAGGACGTAAATTTAAGTAAATCAGAAGTATCTTTAAATATTTGTAGTGTAATACTTTCTAAATGAAGTAAATTCTAGTTACACCAATAAAAGTTAGATATTTATGTAGTTCTTCCATATTTTTCAAGTTTGGATTGATTTTCTTGATTCGAAATTCTCGTCTCTTACTTGGTAATTGTTAAACATGTTTAAATCTCTTATTTGCAATTTTATTGTTTAAATTTTTAGCATGCTTAGGTAAATATATTGTTGAGATGAACGGGTTAGGACCTTTTTTGAATATTCAATTATTGATTCTCACGTTTTTAGTATGAGTAGTTAAATATATTGTTAGGGGTAGTGGACGGTTATTGATTAGGTATTGTTTGAGTTTTTTTATTTAATATTATATTAGTTTTAATTTAATATATAAATGATAATTATTTTTATATTATATATAATATAATATTTAATAATTTTAAAGAGTTCAGGTGTTGTGTATTTTTTCCTAAAATAATACTTTGTAACTTGACAGTTTGACAGGAGATTGGGTCACTAGTCTTTGTTTAATGTTTTATATTTTCTTTTTGTTTTTTTAGTGTAAATAAATAATACTTTGTAATTTGACAATTTGACTGGAGATTGGGTCACTAGTCTTCGTTTTTTAGTGTATATATAAATAATACTTTGTGACATATTGACCGGAGTTCGGCGCTAGTCTTTGTTTAAAGTTTTATATTTTCTTTTTGTTTTTTTAGTGTAAATAAATAATACTTTTTGCACTTTTAAAACTCTCAATTTAGTATAAGGCATTTGTTAATTAGAATTTTGCCCCAACAACAAAAGTGATTTAGCTAAACATCTCAACAAAAGTGATTTAGCGAATCAGTCTTGGTTCAATCTAGGGGTGAATCCGAAAACTGATCCAATACGAGCTATTACTACAAGGATAAGGGAGAAAAAAAAAAAATTGACACCCAACATTGTAAGGCAATTTTATTTTATTTTATTTTTGCGAATTCAGCATCTGCGGCCGAATGTCCTCGTCTTAGGCTGGATCTGCCCTTCAATCTGCAAACATTAATAATTTCTTATTAAATTTCTTGGTACAACACGGTGAAGAAACATTAGAAGGTACTCACTAGAGTCTGGGAACATATGTTTCCCTATTGGGATGTCCATCCCCTAGTGGCGGGTAAGGAATTTTTCTGGTGCCCATTGGGGGCACCATAAAAGCCCTGGAAGAAACATATATGAAAGTAAATCTTGAATTTATGATTATTATTATTATGATTATTGTTATTAAAATTTGATAACTAGATAAACCTTTAATCGATGATATGTCACGAGTTGTTTGAGTTTGTTTTAAGTGAAATTTACAGAATCCTAACTAAACTATAAGAATAGAAGTAAATTTACTATTCATTTTCCGTCGGCGAGTGAAAAACGACATCGTTTTTTCATTTTATACAAATAGAGAATGAAGAATCAATCTAACCCTAATATCTACATAAGAATACTAGCCATCGGAGACCCAAAAAAATTTTCTTTTCCATTTAATTTTTTTTGGCCTGGTCCATCCACCCCTAAGAATATTTTTAGGGAAATTTGTCTTGAATCCTCTCTTTGCCTCTTGCTTTGTACCTCTCTATTGTAGAATCAACAACTCCCTAATATGTTTTATTAGGTCTTTAGACCAACTCCAAGTCTCCAATGATGGTGTAAAAGAACTTCAATTAATGATTTACAATTCCAAATTCGTCGAAATGGTCTCCAATGGTGCGGTGTAAAAGTCAATGATCTAAAAAAAAAATTTACAATTGCATCTTCTTTTATACCTCCACATGGAACAAAATTAACTTAAATTTAGTTATTAATCCATAAAATTTTGATGTGAGATATATAATTTAAACTTATTTTATTAATTGACATTATAATTTGAATTTTTATATTAATTTGCGCATTTTTAATTTTTTAATATTTTTATTTTCTTGACCAAATTTTGATTTTTTTTGGTCGATCTTTTCGTAATATTTATATATATGTACAAATAAAAAAATAGACAAACATAAAATTTACTAGTTAAAAAAATTATGCAAAAATAAATTAAATTTAAATCTTATAATTTGCGTCTAATTATTGGAGCAGAACTTTAATATTTATCCACCGAGATGTATATTGAGATGTAAAAATGATTTTTGAAAAATGTAAATTACACCACGATTGAAGTTGCTCTTATATAGTGTAGAAAAGGTAGGACTCCCCCCCTCCCCCCAACAAAGTTGGCCCCAAAAACATGTAGAAAAGAAAATTAAAAAAAATTGTGAAAAATCACGAAAAATCTTTGGCCGGACCGCGGTTTGCAAACCACAATTTTGACCGCAGCAAACAGGTATTCACAAAGACAGTAGGTGTGGCCGCGGTTTGCAAATCACGACTCACTCGTCGTTGCAACTTTCGATCCTTTGCAACCCAGTCCTTGTTTTATTACATGTCCAATCCTCCAAATTTTTGACATCTTCAATTTAGTCCTCATATTTTCAATTTTATTTCCTTTAAGTCCTCCCATAAGTGCAATACAAGTCCTTCAACTTTTGAGAGCTTACAACTTGGTCCCCATAGTTTCACTTTTATTTTTAACAATTTGGTCCTCTTCCCCATTTTATCCTCCAAACACATCTTCTTTTAGATTTTTCCCAAAACACATAACTTTGCAATATCATATTCTAAATTTATTCATAATTGTCTAAATTTAAGTCTGAAATAAGTACAAAAACGTATGAATCATTTATAAGTTGGTTTATTTATGATTTTGGGGTAAAAAGTAGTGGTTGAAAATTGGATAGAGAAAATATATGTGGTTAAAAAAAGTTTGAGAAAATGAGTAATCTATAAATTGATTTATAAACCAATTTATTTTATTTACCAAATACTTACTAAATCAATTTATAAACATTAAGTTCGGCTAACAAATTTAAAGTTCGTTTGGCGGCTGAAATAAATGAAATTTGATTTATAATGTGTATTATTTAGATTTTCTAAGTAAGATGTGTGGTTAAAAATTGGATAGAGAAAATGTGTATGGTTAAAAATTGGTATGAGAAATTATGTTTATTATAATTTGAATTATAAGAATGTTCACAATGAATGTGTTAATTTTTGTTAGTTAAGTACTGCCACATAAACAATTTAGTAGATGTCAAGTGTCATATCTACACGTTAACTTTAGTCATTATTTGAGTCTCGCATTAGATGTGTTAAATTTATCTATTAGGATTTAGCTCAAGATCATATGGACCAAGTTTTTCAAAAGTAAAGCATGATTCGGTTCAATTAAAATAAAATTAATCAAAGAACAAAGAAATTTTTTAAAATTGTTATCAATGGTATTATGGTTTAAAAATAATTTTTTCTAGTTGGCACTTTTATATATTTCCTTATTTTTATTATTATATATTATTAATGAGAATATTATGATTAAAAAATATTTTATTTAGCTAACCCTTTTACAGATAGTATAGTATATAGTTATATATTTATTATATATTACAACTTATTTTATTTAAATTCACTGGCAAACAAACGTTCATTGAAGAAAGAAATAAAATTTATTAATACAAAAAAAAAAAAATGAAGAAAATCAAAACTTTTTTGTAAAGAAATTAATTTATTGTTTCTATAATAAAAAGAAAATATGAACTAGGTTAGCAAAAAACATAAAAAATATACCTATTAAATTTTTCTCTTTCCTGTTTGACATGTTATCAGTTAAAATATTTATTAACTTTAACAAACAAGTTAACAAGAACTTATAAAGATTCCTTTAACAAACAAGTTAACATGTTCAATGTAAATATAAAATTACCTATTAATTAACACATGATACTAACAAGCACTTTAACACATCCATTGTGAATGCTCTAATACGTTACCGAACATAGCCTAAATTGGGTCATAAACTAATTTACAATATACACAAATTCTCAAATCACTTTTTAATCATAATTTTTTTTCCAATCACATATTTTATTAAGAAAATATAAATAAATCAATTTATTTATAATAAAAAAAAGTAGCTTCAAACCGAATAATTATCTGTTTTAGAATTATGAATGAAAAACAATTATAGAACGTCAATTTGATTCTCCTGCGCTTCAAGCTCAGGAGAACCAAATGAGCTTTGCCCTCATTGACTTTTCAACCTTTGTTATCCTTTTTTTTAATAATGTTTTGTTTGTTTAATTTTTTTGTCTTTTTTTATATTATAATTTGTTTGTTTATTTAATTTTTTTATTCTACTTATTTATCTTATAATTTGATCTTTTTATAATACATTATTTTTATCTTTTATTTTGTCGTAAAAAAATCTATTAGAGGTACATATATTAATTTTTTTTATATTCTCCTATTTGGTTTTGATTAGCCTCCGTTTGGTAATCAAAATAAACTAGTTTATAAATTAGTTTATAAATTACACAATTTTTCAAACTAATTTTTAATTAAACACATTTTCTCTCTCTAATTTTCAAATACTATTTTTTACCTCAAAATCATAGATAAATCAGTTTATATACTAAAGTGTACCAAACAAATCTGATTTCAACCATACATTAATTATTGACTTTTACTTGAAATTAAAATCAGATGGGTTTGGTATACTGTTTAGTTTATAAACTGGTTTATCTATGATTTTGAGGTAAAAAGTGGTATTTGAGAATTAGAAAGAAAAAATGTGTTTAATTAAAAATTGATTTGAAAAATTGTGCAATTTATAAACTGATTTATAAATTAGTTTATTTTTTGTTACCAAACGGAGGCTTAATCAAAATCAAGTAGGAGAATATCAAAATAAAATAAAATTAATATATGTACCTCTATTAGATTTTTTACGACAAAATAAAAGATAAAAATAATGCATTACAAAAAGATCAAATTAAATTATAAGATAAATAAGTAGAATAAAAAAATTAAATAAACAAACAAATTATAAGATAAAAATCAATGAGCTTTGCCCTCATTTGGTTCTCCTGCGCTTGAAGTGCAGGAGAACCAAACTGTATATAACGTTTTTAATATTTTTTAAGCTTCCAATAATGGAAAAGGATGACTTTCGAAGCTGGCGGCTTTCTACATCCTTTCCACGTTTCACTCCATTATTAGCTACATTGATCACCGGTCTGTCATTCTATACTCTCCCTAAAAAACCCTCCAAATTTTTTTCATATAATACCGGCTAGCCGTCGTGCATTTCTGTCCCTTAAACTCTCCTGTTCCCGTTAATATGGAAGCTCTCCGTGTTGTCCCTGCACAAGTGCCTCTACTTCGCTCCAAATTTACCGCCAATGACACTGTGAAAACATCCTCCGCCGCCGTTAAACCGGTAAAGCCGTTAATTAATGCTGCACTGACGAAAGAGGCGTCGGAAATCTCGTTGGCCGTCGAAAGGGAACCGCCAAGGGCTCCTTTAGCGGTGCCATTGTCAAGAGTATCTCCGAGCTCTCTCCAGTGCGAAAGCGGTTATTTGATACCGAATAAACTAGATAATGGTGGGGTTAGTAACGTTTCTTTGAATGCCATGGAGTACTTGACGAATATTTTGGCCTCGAAGGTGTATGACGTGGCGCATGAGTCGCCATTGCAGTTGGCAACCAAGCTATCGAAAAGATTGGGGATCAATGTCTGGCTAAAAAGAGAGGATCTTCAGCCTGTATGTACCTTCTCGTTTTCTCATTTTCAATCTATTGGTAAGATTAACATGGTTAAGAAGATACAAATTTGTCTGTTCTCAAATTTATAGAATATTTTTAGTGCAAGAAGTGTTATTAATGTTGCTCATTTGTGAGATCAGAGATGGTTGCACTACCACCCGGTAAAATGCAATTGTGGCCATATTTTCCAGCCCACCAAATGGAGGGGTTTTAATATTTGGCAAAAGTCGTTTTTTTTTAAAACAAAGAACTCATTGTTTCTGTGAGCTTACTCATTTTCTGGATGATAAAATATGATTAGAAAATGTGAAGATTTCAAGTTTATGGGTGCTATACTGTGTTGCAGAAGATCTGGAAATTGAGTTGATAAAGGACCTTATTCATGCTATTCTTTTGGATTGGCAGGTTTTCTCGTTCAAGCTTCGGGGGGCTTATAATATGATGGCAAAACTTTCAAAGGAACAGCTGGAAAGAGGAGTGATATGTTCATCAGCTGGAAATCATGCACAAGGAGTAGCACTATCTGCTCAGAGATTGGGCTGCAATGCTGTGATCGCTATGCCTGTCACTACACCTGAAATCAAGGTTATTACTTGCTGAATCACATATTTACATTTTCATTATGGTTTTCCATAGATTTTCTGAAGTCTTTTGTTATATAATTACAGTGGGGATCAGTTGAGAGATTGGGAGCGACAGTTGTTCTTGTGGGTGACTCGTACGATGAAGCACAAGCATATGCCAAAAAGCGGGCTGAAAAGGAGAATCGTACATTCGTTCCTCCTTTTGATCATCCAGATGTTATCATAGGACAGGGAACAGTTGGAATGGAGATTGTTCGACAAATGAAAGGCCCAATACATGCGATTTTTGTTCCTGTAGGGGGTGGTGGGCTTATAGCTGGTATTGCTGCCTATGTGAAAAGGGTCTCCCCAGAAGTGAAGATTATTGGAGTGGAGCCATCTGATGCTAATGCAATGGCACTATCCTTGCACCATGGTAGGAGAGTCATGTTGGATCAAGTGGGCGGTTTTGCCGATGGTGTAGCAGTTAAAGAGGTTGGTGAAGAAACTTTCCGCCTGTGCAGAGAACTGATAGATGGGGTGGTTCTTGTTAACCGTGATGCCGTTTGTGCTTCGATAAAGGTTAGATACCTTTTCAGTTGTTAAGATTCTTATCTTTTAATCCCTTCTTGATTCTTCTTGGCACATATTGGCATTAATTATGCTGTTCATGATTGGAGTTACCACGATGCATTTTGTGCTATATCATACAAAAGTTATATCTTATTCTCTTGTACTTGGTAGTTTATCAGCCAAAGGATTTAGATTTAAAAATAAGTTATAAAGTCATCATAGTTCTGGGATTACTAGTTTTGTCCACTCAGCATAATAATTGTTTTCCTTTGAAAGCTTGGTTTTGTTTTTAGTCTTGAATCACTTTTTTATTATTTAGCTACATTTGCAAGGTAAAATGTTTGCATTAGATCCCTAACTAGCTTTATTTCCATAAATATTACAAGAATATAAATGTTTTCTCTTGATATCTCCGGCCATCTCTATACCAGTTATTTGAAGCAGCATATTCTATTTGGCGTGAGTGGAATATAATTTATCAATTTTATCTCCATAATTTAATAATATTTATCAGTAAATTGGCAGATTTAGCTGTTTCTTTTGCATCCTGTTGCTTCAGAATGATGTGTAACTTGGGGCTTTCGTTACATATTTTAAGTTTTAACAGGAAATTCCTTAATTTTCCTTCTTATAATAGGATATGTTTGAGGAGAGAAGGAGCATTTTGGAACCAGCAGGTGCTCTTTCCCTTGCCGGAGCTGAAGCATATTGCAATTACTATGGCCTCAAGGATGAAAATGTAGTAGCAATAACCAGTGGAGCTAATATGAACTTTGACAGATTGAGATTGGTAACTGAGCTTGCCGATGTTGGGAGACAGCGAGAAGCTGTACTTGCGACTTACATGTCGGAGGAACCTGGAAGCTTTAAGAGATTTTGTGAGCTTGTGTGTTGCTCAACTTTTCTTGACTACTTCCCCATTGTCTCTACTGCTTCATTTTTAAATAAGTGCCGTTTTTTGGTTGCAGGTGGGACCTATGAATATTACAGAATTCAAGTACCGATATAATACTGACAAGGAAAAGGCTCTAGTGCTGTACAGGCAAGATAACTATTTTCTTTCAATTTCCTGTTGAATAAAGTGCGCTATTCAGAATAACGAAGAAAACCATTTTGCGTTGGATTTGTTATTCCTGTAAACTTGGGTTGCCGCATCAAGTAACGCATCATAGGGATGAGAACACATGCTCAAAAACTTGACAATCTGACTCGGAAGGAATAATCAATTTTTTTTTTTTTTGGGTGTGTCTACAGTGTTGGCCTCCACACAAAACTAGAACTTGAAGCAATGGTGGAAAGGATGAAATCAGATAGGCTACACACCATTAATCTGACAGATAATGACTTGGTCAAAGATCATTTGCGACATTTGGTAACCATCATGTGCTCTTTTTGATCATTTGAATTGTGAAGCATATTGTTCAGTCAGCTTAGATTTTTATACAGTAGTTTATCCTATATTCAAGTTTTTGGACATTGCACCTTTTACCTACAGAAAGGGGTGGGAGGTTCATCATTGAAAATTCACATTTAGACTTAACATGGTTGCTAATTGAATATGCATTACATGCACGAGTTCATGAAGTTACAGTTTACGCAGAAGTTCTACTTTAAGTAAATTTCCGAACATTGTAGTTTTTGTGCTGCTGAGAAGGTCTCTGATAGAATTTGGATATTCTAGAAAGAGAAGGATGGAATATGGTACAACGCGCGTATCCAGTTTAATGAAGATCTTCCATAGAAATATCATACATGCATGTTTTAGCTTATTTTATTTCATGACATAAAGCTCTGAAGTTTTTGCATATGACTGGTATCTGAGTTTGGTACGTCTTCTACATAAATAGTACCATACATGAAACTCGTTAAATAATCAGTTTGAGTTGACTTCAATTTGGATCTCTTTCAGATGGGAGGCCGATCAAATGTTAAGAACGAACTTCTTTGCCGATTTGTTTTCCCTGAGAGACCAGGAGCTTTGATGAAATTCTTGGATGCTCTAAGCCCACGTTGGAATATAAGCTTATTCCATTACAGGGGACAGGTTGCGATCTCCAAGCTTGTCTTTGTTATTAGTATCATTTTCATGCATATACTATTGACACCATTCTTGCTGTTATTATTTCTTGATTGACTGAATACACTTTCACTACAGGGAGGAACTGGTGCAAATGTGTTAGTAGGTATTCAAGTGGCTCACACTGACAGGGATGAGTTTCGTGCACGTGCAAACAGTCTTGGATACGAGTATGAAGTGGAATGCACAAATGAAGCGTTCCAGCTTTTAATGAGATGAAAGTGTTGGTTATGTAAGGTGGATCGATTTATCCTTAATCTGGCCAGGTTCATAGTTATCCAAGCTAATTTGCCTAAATAAAAAATGTACGTTTCGCTTCATCTATTAGGGAAGAGAAGGGAGGTGTCGCTTTTTTGTCCTCGACCCCTTCTTTTGGCTTCTATGTGATTATGCACGTCGAACCTCATTACTTGTTAACAGTATGCATCCTAAGCCTCAAAAATTTGCTTAGACTGAGTCACTGAGAATACTCTCGAGATCAGATGTGTGAATGTAGTTTTCTGGCAATGCAATTCTGTTTATTGGCAATTGTCCTAGCAGCATAACATGTTATCAATTCATTTAAGGGATTTGTTAGGTAAAACTTGTTTATAAATTTTGTTTATGAACGGTCAGTGTCAATGGATTATTTTACTTTTTTTTTTTTTTTTGAAAAGTCAATAATTACGATTACGACTGATCAAAGATTTTCGTCCACTAATTTTTACTTTTCAAAAAAATGGACCGACAAAATGTTGACACGTCTTTATTTATAAATAATCGTTTATAAACGATTTACCAAATAGAGGTTGTTGCAGAATGAAATATTATGTGCCTGCCTGTTAAACATTTACATAATATCAGCAGGCATTAATAACTAGGAAGGCATGGCCTGTAACATTTCGTTGAGATTTCTCACTCTCATCTTTCAACTGCTGACCTATGTCTCGTGAGCACAAATAAATCAATTTATAATCAAACTCTAGCAGCCGAACAGAGTTTTGGGCTTCTTTCTTTTCCCTTTGCCACAAATGTCTAGCGAGCACGCAAATCAATTTATCGATGATCTAATGTTTTTTTGTATCTACACCCACCGAGAGCATTTATTTTTGTATATACACTCTGCCTGCAAATGAATTGTTTCAGGTGACAATGAGATAACACAATGGCATTGGTATCATTGGAAAACATAAAATAAAATTTCAATCTTGCTATTTGCACATGTTAATTCACATACAGGTTGATATAAGACACGTGGCACAATTTTATTTTATCATATATCACATCATTTTTTAATCAATAATCACAACTCATCCACATCATCTGCTTGTCAACATTTATGTCAATTAACATATTTTTTTTTTTTAATAAAATCCAGCCCATTTGACTTCTATTCCACAAAACCCAGTTTCTGAAACCTTGCAGTACCATTTAATAGCGTTATTATCAAGAGATTGACCTCTTGTTGATGTCACATCCAAGGCAACTTGTTCTTTAAATGCAACCTAAAGTATCATTAAAGAACAATGACAAATTTTGTAATGTTTGCTTAATCTTATCTAATTCAAATTATGTCAAATATGTTTTAACATTCATAAACTCGCATACGTATTTCTTGTTCTTCGTGAGAAACTTATAATTATTCTGGCATTATAAGCACAAAGATAACTGTGTAAACATAAGAATCTTGTTGATTATGCTGTATAAATTGCGATCGAACAACGAATTTCTTATCTTCCTTTTCTTGTTTAGGAGTCCTATGGCTTACTGATGACAATTTCAACTTGCTTTACAGCAACATAAGGTGTCAAGCCCATGTTTGATATAGATTAAAATCAGATTTTTAGTAGATTTTAAAAAAACAAAAATGATGAAATGTGTAGTCGAAAGGTCATGGATCTAATAAAATATGTGATTAAAATTAATTTTTATAATTAACCTAAGATTAAAATCAGATTTCTATAAATATGTTTCTTGATCAGTTGAAAATTTGGACCCCAGTTTGACCTCTATTCTCAGGACCCCTCTATAAATTCTCCCCAACCTGCTTCTGTTCCATTCAGTCATCAGTTATTATCCACCACCGCCCCGGAAAAATCTTTCTCAGGTTGCAAAGAAAAAGTTATGGGATTCTTAAAGTGTGTACTAGGTGTATTTTTTGTAGTTTCTATGGTTTTGTCTGTTCATGGTGATCCTTTAGTTCCTGCATTGTGCATTTTTGGGGACTCTGTTGTTGATGTGGGAAACAACAATAATCTGCAAACAATTATAAAGGCCAACTTCCCTCCTTATGGAAGAGACTTTGTTACACATAATCCTACTGGAAGGTTCTGCAATGGAAAGCTTGCCACAGATTTCACTGGTATGTAGTTTTTCCTAACAATTTTCTCCTCCCAGTCTTTTGTTTCTCTCATGCATGTATTTTCATGTACGTGCACAGCTGAGTTCCTTGGATTCACTTCATACCCACCTGCTTATTTTAGCCAAGAAGCCAAAGGAAGGAACATCCTTAATGGTGTCAACTTTGCTTCAGCTGCATCTGGTTATTATGAAAGAACAGCACAGCTTTATGTAAGTCCATGATAACCTATATACATGCATTAGAATGATCTCCTACTCACGGTGGGCGAGACTTCTCCAGTCCACCACCCCATGTGGCAAGAGATCATTAATCTAGGCCCTACCACCTCCGACGGCATGGTGGGGCATTGGAGAGCCTGATCTCCTACCACGTGCGTAGGGGCGGATCCAGCTTACGGCTAGGGCTTTCGGCTGCTCATGTTGGATCTGCCCCCCATTTTTTTTTACCTTGTGATTTGGATGTCACATTTTTTTCCCAAGGGTGACCGCTCGTGCTGGATCAATTTCCTAAATTCACCCCTGCACGTACGAAATGGGCATGAAATCTCCTGGTCGGTGTATGCAGGAGATATACATACATATGTAGATAGATATGTGTACAAATTTTTGTAACATTGTTTTATATTTGCAGAGGGCTGTAACATTAACACAGCAGCTATCATATTACAAGGAGTGGCAAAGCAAAGTAGTGAGTTTGGTGGGGAAGGCCAAAGCTAATGCTATATTCTTAGGAGGAATCCATCTTATAAGTGCAGGAAGCAGTGATTTTATCCAGAATTATTACATCAATCCAATGCTTAACAGAGCCTACTCACCAGATCAATTCTCAGATATTCTCTTGAAATACTACTATTCCCTTGTACAGGTATAGTTTTCAGATCAAGTCTCACCGCCGCCTATTTATAAAAAAATTAAACGACGTTTTTTCTTTGGACAGAATCTGTATGATCTTGGGGTAAGGAGAATTGGAGTTACAACTCTACCACCAACTGGATGTTTGCCAGCAGCCATTACTCTATTTGGTTCAGGAAGCAACCAGTGTGTTTCAAGATTGAACCAAGATGCCGTTTCATTCAACAACAAACTCAACAGCACATCCCAAAATTTGAAGAGCAAACTTCCTGGACTCAAACTTGTGGTCTTTGACATTTACAATCCTCTGTTAGAGCTGATTACAAAGCCCACTGAGAACGGTATTAAATTTAGATGAATAAAAATATGTTCATTTTAAGCTTTTAGATGAGATAGTTTAATTACACAGGCGCTGATTTTAAATCTCGACGACACTAATTCATGAAGATTGTCCACTCTCTCTAATAGCTCGAGCTTTTGTTCAGGATTCTTTGAAACAAGGAGGGCTTGTTGTGGGACTGGTACGATCGAGACATCGTTTCTGTGCAATGCGAAATCTATTGGGACATGCTCAAATGCCACACAGTATGTGTTCTGGGATGGATTCCACCCCTCTGAATCTGCTAATGAGAAATTGGCTCAAAGTTTACTAGAACAGGGATTTGATCTCATCTCTTAAAGCCAACCATAGTTGGACTAATACTATGTTTACCAGTTTTATGATTACTCATATTGCATGTTATTAGGGCTACTAATGTTTTAGTTTCCTAAATTTGAAGCAAGTCATGTAAGAAACTGGTTTTTATCTTTGGTTTGATAGTAAAATAAAATTATGAACAAGTCAGTTTCTTGATAGAGTTATTCATGTTCTTTCAATAATATATCATGTTTCTAGTTACAAATGTACTATGTTGGACGATTCCTTGATCATTTTCCCAAATCATAACTATCAACGAAATACCCAATAAATATTTGGAGGATTGTCATCCCTCTACAACATCTCCAATCCATAACGGTTATTTTGAGGTCAATCGCAAGAAAGATCATGTGCGCGAAATTTGTTATATAAATAACCTTCTTTTTTGCATTCAATTTTACAACTTCTAAATGCATTTAAGACAGAAATTTATTGAGAAAATCTTAAGTCTAAATTGCTTCAAATTCTATTTCATTGATTACAAATGAATCTCTTAATTGATTCAACTTTCTTCATCTATTTTATCAAGATTTCAATTGTTCAAGAAAATTTTTCAAGTTCAATTATTCTTCTTCTTTATAAAAGTATTCTTTACCAGCACTTTTATTAAAGTGTAAATCTCTCTTCATACTTAACTTGTATTACTTATTAAGAGAGATCATTGGTTGAAAGCTTTGATTCAAGATACACATTATTTCATCATTTATTTTTCGATCATCAAAGTTTCTCAACTAAACTCTTGAGCTAAATTCATTGTTATTTATGGAAGTGTTATTCAATTCTCTTGATATTTGACTTGAATATATCATTTGTTAAAGAGGGTTGCTTCAAATGCAAAATTATCATTTATATTTTGGTGATTTCGAGAGCCTTTAAAAATTTGTGTGCTTCTTGTCGTAAGTCACCTAATGATAAATACTCTTTATTGTAAGTCACTTAGAGATAAGTGCTCCTTATTGTAAGCACTTGAGGATTGATACTCCTTATTGTAAGTTACCACGATAGCAAATTTCGCCTTCGTGAATTAGGGCTTGGTAATGGGAACGTAGAACACATTGTGTATTGAACTCCATTAAATTCGCTTGTCATCTTTTCATTAGTGCACTTACTTTGAATTGATCATTTACATTGGGATATATTTATTTAAGTCACATAACTTGATTTAAATTATCGAATTTATTTATATATTTCTCTTATTACACTTTGCACTAATATCTTGTATATCGATTTTGTTTTAAGATGATTTATCGAAAAAGTGTCAAAAATCAATTCACCCATCTTGATTAGTTATTCTTAGGTTATCACTCATGTGGTGAAGCACGTGACCCATCTCTTCATCACATAATGTTAATGCGTTACTTCGACATGTCCCAAAAAATGTTCATATAGAAGAAATTATTTTCAATACATTATATCAACATTTAACAAAATCTAATGAAACTATGATTTTTACTCCAACTAGGGGTAACTTATTTGTTGTTTTTCGAGTATTTTAAATCTTAAGGCCTAAAGTCGTGTCTCTTTGAAAGTGATTCTTATCACTATTTAGATAACACGTACGTTTTCAAATTTTTTTTTTTTTTTTTTTTGGATAATTACTACAAGGATAGTGTGCGACAAAAGATCCAATATAAGGATAATTCTGTAAAATAATTTGGTAGTATTTGATTATTAAAGACAAGACAAGACAAGATATCCATTGAGATAATGTGAAAAAATGCACGAGATTATATGTTTAAATTAATAGAATAAAATAATAAAAGAGATTTTGGACTTACGATAGGAAGATGATAGTTATATGGTTAATTTAAGGATTTATCCTCACAAATAGACTTCGTTACGTACGTAGCTTAATACAACATATTAAAAAGATAAGTAGGGCTTGTTTGACAAGATTTTTGAAAAATCAGAATTGCTTTTTAAGATTAAACTCTGCTTGAACCTATTCGAATATATATATATTTTTTTAAAGTACTTTATCTAGTTAAAAATGTTTTTAGAAAAAGATCTAAAGTTTTCTACAAATATTTGTAAAATTCCTGTCAAACGCTTGAAATGATGGAAATTAATACATTCAATTTGTTTTAGAACTTAGTAATATTAATTAATATATTTTTTTTTTTGGGGGGGGGGGGGAGCTAAATTTAGAAGAAAGAATTAACAATTTATTTTAACAATTAAGCCCTTGTTTGATTCCCATTAAAATTATCACTTTTTTTTTACGGTATTCAATCTCAATCATCTATTAAACGTCAAGTCCACAATATTTGATTTTTCAATCAAATCTCAACCATCTATTCTCCTAAAAATCACTATTCATTTCAAAAAATTCTTTTTAAATAATATCAAACACACATTAGTTTGTTTACGTACTTTGTCTAATTTCATGTATTATATACATTTAGCCCTTGTTTGATTCTATAACTTTCACACAAAAAATACAATTTTTTTCTACAGTAATCAATCTCAACCATTCAAAAAAGTCAAGTCCACATTTTTTTACTTTTCAAACCACTATTTAACAACACGATTTTTCAAAATTCATTTTTTTTTTTTTTCCAAAATGTTATAAAAACAAACAGACACTTATAGCCAGTTTGGTCCATGGAAAAATTTTGATTTTTGTGGTTTTTTGTATTTTTTTTATTTTTTATGGATGTGTGGTTTAGATTGATTTGAAAAGTAAAAAAATCTTAGGCTTGATTGAGGATGGACGGTTGAGATTGAGTTTGAAATTTTTTGGTAAAATTTTTTGATAGAGCAAACAAGCTTTTAGTGGAGATGAAAACCATATTTTTAATAAGAGTGTTTGGTACTGATTAAAATGAGTATTTTTTTAAATGAATAGTGATTTTTAGGAGAAGTGATGATTGAGATTTAGTTGAAAAGTAAAAAATTATAGACTTGACTTTTGATGGATGATTGAGATTGAATACTATAGAAAAATGAGAAAAATTTAATGAAAATCAAACGGGACTAAATTTTGACAAAACTACTTAAACATGTGGTTAAAAAATTGTGCATCAGATTTTAATTTATAACAAACATGGTTTAGAAAAATTTATAATTCCTATGGTTATAATCTCCTTATATATTGTAATGAAAGCCAAACAACTCAACTCTTGCCGCCATAAAGGACCAACTTCAGGCTCATGCAGCAAAATCGGACTCGGAGACAAGCACACCGATCACCGCCCATCGTTTTAATCCGTCTGTAGTGCCAGCAACGTGCCATCCTAACCATTTGCATTGTCTTGCATGCATGACCACGTGTCATTGTTGGGCACATTCAACAATCACAGGTGTCACTTCAAATTTTTCCTATATTTTTCTCCCTCTCGCCTACCTGAGCATCGCAGTTCACAAAGATTTTCAGCACATTTTGATTGATTTATGAAGAGATACTTCCAATTTTAGCGTTTTCAGAGAGTTTTCGAGTTTATAGAGTAAACAAAATATGGCTTCAAGGCAAGCAACCAAAGAAGAAAGAGCTGAGCAAGCTGCAAGAATTGCAGCAGCCGAGCTTAGTGATGCGAACAGAGAAAGAAGAGACAGAGAAGAAGTCGCTAAAATGGAATTTGAGTACAAGCCCGAATTGGATACCACAAAAGAGCATGAACAGCAAGGTCCTGGCGTTGTCGGGAGCATCTCGAGATCAGTCCAGGGGACAGTTGAGCATGCTAAGGAGGCCGTTTTGGGCAAGTGCTATGAAACCGCCGAGAGGCCGACTCGAGAGACGGCAGAGGAAGCTGCAGAAAATTTGGCGGAGAAGGCTAAAGAGACCAAGGATTCTGGTGCTGAGAAGGCGAAGGAAACTAAGGATTCTACAATGGGAAAGGCAGGTGAATATAAAGATTATGCTGCACAGAAGGTGGAGGAGACTAAGGATAGTACGTTGGGAAAAGCAGGTGAGTACAAAGATTATGCTTCTGAGAAGGCAAAAGAAGCAGCTGAGAAGGCCAAGGAGACAAAGGATTCTACAGTGGGCAAGGCAGGAGAATATACAGATTACGCTGCACAGAAGGCAAAGGAGACTAAGGATAGTACGCTGGGAAAAGCTGGTGAGTACAAAGATTATGCTGCTGAGAAGGCCAAGGAGACCAAGGATTCTACAACGGAGAAGGCAGGAGAATATACAGATTCCGCTGCACAGAAGGCGAAGGAGACTGAGGATAGTATGTTGGGAAAAGCCGGTGAGTACAAAGATTATGCTGCTGAGAAGGCCAAGGAGACCAAGGATTCTACAACGGAGAAGGCAGGAGAATATGCAGATTCCGCTGCACAGAAGGCGAAGGAGACTCAGGATAGTACGTTGGGAAAAGCCGGTGAGTACAAAGATTATGCTGCTGAGAAGGCCAAGGAGACCAAGGATTCTGCAACGGAGAAGGCAGGAGAATATACAGCTTACGCTGCACAGAAGGCGAAGGAGACTAAGGATTCTACAATGGGAAAAGCCGGTGAGTACAAAGATTATGCTGCTGATAAGGCTAAGGAGACCAAGGATTCTGCAATGGAGAAGGCAGGGGAATATAAAGATTATACTGCCCAGAAGGCTAAGGAGACCAAGGATGCTACACTGGAAAAAGCTGGTGAATACAAAGACGCTGCTGCGGAAAAGGCTAGGGAATACAAGGACTCTGCGGCAGACAAAGCTAATCAACTAAAGGACACAACATTGGAGAAAGCTAAGGAAGCAAAAGATACAACAATGGAGAAAGGTGGAGAGTATAAGGACTATGCAGCAGATAAGGCTAAGCAAGCAAAGGATACGACAATGGAGAAAGCTGGTGAGTACGAGGAATATGCAGCAGATAAAGCTAAGCAAGCAAAGGATACAACAACGGATAAAGAAAAAGAAGCCAAAGATACAACAATGCAAAAGGCTGGGGAATACAAGGACTCTGCGGCAGACAAGGCTAAGCAAGCAAAAGATACGACAATGGAAAAAGCTGGTGAGTACAAGGATTATACTGCTGAGAAGGCCGTCGAAGGGAAGGATACTACTGTTGGGAAAATTTCTGAACTGAAGGACTCAGCAGCCGATGCTGCAAGGAAGGCTATGGACTATTTGACTGGGAAGAAAGAGGAGATAGAGCAGAATGCACAAGAAACTGGTGAAGCGGCAAAGGAGAAGACACAAGAGACTACTGAAGCGGCAAAGGTGATTTGCTATTTATCAAATTCTGTTTTCTCTGTATATATATATTTGGTTATTGCTTCTTGAATTGGCTTTTTTGAGAAGCTGAGAAGATTGAGGTTACAAGAAGATTATGTGATATATAGGAGAAGTACCAGGGAACCAAGGAAGAAGCGAGAAGGAAAACGGAAGGAGGAGGAGACAAGGACGAGGATACAAGGAGAGCAGAAGCTGAAAGGTAGCAACTGCTAATTCTTATTGCACTTTTCCGCTCTTTTTTCATTGCTCTGTATAAATATTTCTTTTTTTGTACGTGTAAGTGGAAACAATAGAGGAAGTGGCGAAACGGGTGGCGGAATATTCGGTGCCTTAGGCAGCGTAAAAGACGCCCTCAAAGATAAATTGACTCCACATCCAACAGAAGCAAGAGAAGAGGTTCAAGAGACGCGCGAACCCGGCATTCCAAAGGCGGGGGAGAGACTGGCGGTGGATAAGGAGGGGATTCCGATTGTAACAGCAGTGGATGTGGAGACGCCGGTTGTAGTGGAGTTCGACGTGGAGGAGACGCCTGCTGGGGCAACGTCTTCCGCCCTGAAAGCGGCTGACCAGACGAGTGGTCAAACTTTCAACGAAGTTGGACGGTTGGACGAAGAGGGCCGGGTGCGCCCGGACCGTGTGGACCGTCCGGGAAAGATATAGGTTATATTTATAATGTGTGGCTTGCTACCGCACTTGTGCGCTTTATTCTTTTTTATGCTTAATTAATCTGCTGTGTGAGCACAAGTTTGTGTTTGTGTGGGGTTTTTTTTTTTTTTTTTTCTTCTTTTTTTGTATATACAAAAATGTTAATAAAATATGGAGTTCTCCTCCCGTAAACGTCGCTTTCTTCTTTTTCCCTCGTTCTTTAATTCTCTCTCTCATTTCTTCTCGAATAGAAATATTCTTCTGCATGAAGTACGCCATTTGCTCATGGTTATAGCCATGTCACATGAGAATACTTATTCGATACGGAAAGAAGGGCTCTAACAATATGATCCTATTGAAAGTATTTCTTAAACATTTTACACAACATTCTACACATATTGCAAGTATTTCTAAAACATTTTACACATAAGAGTGCGTGTGTCACTTGTTCTAGCTTATCAGTCAAGTTATCTCGAGGCGAGAAACTTCACTAGTCGAATCTGCGATTCGTGAAAGTTGGTATGTGTCACTTGTTCAAGCTTGTCAGTCAAGTTATCTTGAGGCGAGAAACTTCACGAGTTGAACCTGCTATCCGTGAAAGTTGGTATTAGAGCGGGATATCGTGAATGCGTTGTTGATTTATGGGATATTGATGCCATGAATTTTTGCGGAGAATAAGCATGCAGAACACGAAGAAAGAAAGAATGAAGTTATGGAGAATCTGAGTGGACTAGCTAGGTTGGCATGGTGCGATTGTATCGATGCCTTTTAAGGTGTTTCATGGAGCGCATATTGTAAGGCCGGTGTGAAAAGTGGGTCCATCTTCTACAAATGTGCTGGAGACGTAATTTGGAGGTAATACATCGGAGAACCAATGCTAACGGGCACATAGCGAATGTTGGTGTTTGAGGTAGTATGTGCGAGTTACTGCAAGTGTGTGAGGAAGCACAGTGCGAATGTCCCTCCATGAGGGGATGGTGCCGTTTATTCTTGCTATTGAAGAATGTGTGTTGATGCAAAACTCACCACATAAGCGGTTTCGAATGGGAAAAATCTCGCGCAGTGAGAATGCTTACCAATATCATCATTTAGCACGTACGGCAGGTTGACAAAAGTTAGGTGGTCGCTTATTGTACCTAGATAGAAGTGCTCTAATGATACTATCATATTGTAATTATTTTCTAACATCCTACTTATAAGCGTGGTGTGTGCCAATTGTTCGGTCTTGTAGGCCAATCAATGAGGTAGACTATCTTGAGGCGAGAAATTTTAAGAGTCGAACCTGTGGTCCGTGAAATCATGTTCGGTACAAATTAAAATTAATTCAAAGACAATAATCAATTTTAAAAACATAATTTATGGGATCCAAAATTTTCAACCAAATATTTCATTAATTTATCAAAAATCTACTAAAAATGTGTTTCTAATTTCTACCTAAGGGGCTTAGTTAGTAGTTATGTGTCTAGTGTTTGAAAATTGAGGTCCTAGAAGCATCGAAATATTGATTGGGGATTCAAATGCCATATCTTTAATGTTTCATCTTTGTAATGGGAATAACAACATCTCGCAAAGAGGAAATTAGTCATTTTTAACCCTTGTGAAAAATGTATACCCACTTTGATAAATTCAGTTTTCATTTGCTTAGTAGGAAATACATGTTGTTTAAGAGATAAGGGTCGTTTGGCATGATTTGTGAGACTCAAAAACTACTTTTTGTTATGTTTGACTAATTCTAAGAAAGAGGTAATTAGAATAACTTTTAGACGAAACTATTTTCACACCCATTACCCATACAATATGCACAGACATATTCCACAGTTTACTATAAGACATACAAAATACTCTTGCTAAAACTTATATCAAAGACCCCTAACTCAAGCCTAAAACTAAAGTCACATTTTTGTTCCTCTCGCAAAATATAAACAATGTGTTCTAGATAATATAAGAATGACAATTTATGGTTAGAAATTTATACAAGAACAATTCAATATGGCCATGGTATATACAGAGCCGATCTAGTGTCCATATGGGCACTAGATCTGACACCCACTCGACAAGTGTCGAGTGGGTATTGGATATGGGTGGGTGCGGGCCCACCAATAGGGGGAGGGAATTGGGAGTTATGGACCACACAAACTCACTTGTGAGTTTTAAATCATTTCCAAAGGCATATAAGTATGAGATGTACCTTAAAGAAGGTCAACGATTTTTAGATTAATTAATTCATCCAGCACCTTACTCTAGTCTCTAGCGGAGTGCAACTAGCAGAGCAGAAACATCAAGGAACGTTACCAAAATTTGATGATTATTAATTCTAGTCCCTTGGCACCTATTAGATCAGACTTATTCTCAGAACAAATGCTCCCCACCCTCTCTTCAATATGCAAGATAGAAAGAGAACAAATTACATGTACAATATTTAAATAAATCAGCGGTACCGTTCCATTCATGACTCGTCGCAACATCATTAATAATTCTGTAAGTAGGAAGGAGAAAATTTGACTCAACGTTCGCTTTGCTCTGTGATTGTAAGTACTTAAGAAGAAAATCGGAATTAGTAGACTAGTAATTTATTTTGTTCTTGAGATTTACTTAAATCATTGCAAGAGAAGAAATTATGCTTTCTTAATATAAAAAATCGCCCTACAAAAGGTAGAAAAGGTTCAATAGAGAACAATTAATATTTTCGCAACACATACCCAAATAGTTCTCCAAATATAACAATGAATTCTTCAGAACACAGGTCACATTCATGAACTTTGATATGTAGAAATTGAAACCTCATTTAGGGTCAGAAATCATAGTTAAATGAGCACAAGTATTATTCAACAAAAATAAAAAATAAAAATAGTTAGTCTGACAACCATTTCTCCATTGCCTTTCGTGTGTGGGGAATGGGGTGGGGGTGGGGAGCATGTAGGGTCATTAACAATCGAATAATCATAAATCGTTTCTCTCTCACTTCTCAGTTAGAGGGAAAAGGATCAGAAGCAGAATTATCTGAGTTACGGGAAGTAATATAGCTACATGCGAGAAAGCTACATCTATCAATCTATGTTGCTTGGACTCTTCACTTTTGAAGAAGTACCCGTGTCAGACACTCGGATATGGGACATGGGTATAGAATCCTTCTCGAATTCTTTTAACTAAAAGATGATACTGTAAACTGTAATCTTAATATGGAACATATAGACTTAAACATTATTTTGATTTAAGATCTTGACCATAAAATTAATTACTGTAAATCATAAGACATACCAGAATTCATAGCAATAATGTAGAAAGTTATGAGATCCTGTCATGCTTCAATTGAATCCCAAAAAAAAAAAATTGATCTGAAATTCGGCTTCTCTCTCTTAACCTAAGTCTTTAGTTGTGTTTTATAAGTTGAACCCTTATGATTGAATTCGAGTTCAGTATATATAGGTAAAACAATTAGCTGAATTTCCTATTGCCTTTTAATTTCAACCGTCCATCAAAGTTGTAGTATTAATAGAAAATACTTCTAATTAAACCAAGTTTCTACTAATTCAGCAATTTACCTAATTAAACCAGGACATATAATATGGGTCATATAATGAGAAGATATTTATGAAATTCAAGATATACACAATCTCATAATAATAGGGATTGACATATTACAAAATTTCTAACAGTCTCCCATTTGGTCCATATGACAATCCTATTTATTTATGGTTTCAATTTCATATAGGAATCATAAGGCACGCAAAAATGTTGAATTAATATACTTAAAAGGTTTATTGTAATTACCATAATTAATTGAATCACTGATAAGAGTCATAGTGGTTCCATGTTAATTAAAGAACATGATCCCTTCCATGTACTATAGATCAATAATTCACTTAACGAAGTATGTATAGCGAAGCAATCATAATTGTCCCAGTAATGTCTTAATTAAAATACTATTTCTGTTATTATTATCTATTTACATAATGTATACAAAATGGAAATATAAAAATTCAGAATTGTCAATAATGAAATTTCAAAATAATGTCAAAATAAGAACACGGAGTAATTCACATACAAGAAAAGAAACTATTTGTTACACTCAAGACCCATTTCGTCAACATACTGCTTAAATGTCTTGGATGGTAACCTATAGTGGATCTGAATCTGTGTAATCAGTCACCTCAAGGTGATCAGTATGGCTATATGTGAGCATATGTTTCTCTGTTCCCTGTAAGTATCTCAACACTTTCTTAGATGCTTTCCAATGATCGATTCCTGTATTGCTTTGATAACGGCCCAACATACTAACTGCAAAGTTAATGTCCTGCCTGGTGCAAACATGTGCATACATTAGGCTTCCTATAAGAGAAGTATAAGGGAAAAAATTTCATTCATTTACGTTCCAATTCAATTTGAGGACACTGGTTAGGCTGAACTTATCCCCATTCTGAATTGGAACAACATTAGGATCGCAAGATGTCATATTAAATCTTTCCATGACTTTTGTGATATAGGTATTCCGAGACATTCCCAGAAATTTACATGATCTACCACGAAACATTTCTATTCTGAGCACGAATGATGCATCTCCCATATCTTTCATTTCAAAGTTTTGGGAAAGAGAATCCTTAGTTTACTGTAATAAACCAATGTTACTGCTGGTAATTAATATGTCATCAACATATAGAACCAAAAATGCAAACTTTACTCCTACTGGTCTTCAAGTATATATATTGATCAACAATGTTTTCAGTAAATCCAAAAGAACTAATGGTATTGTGAAACTTAATATACCATTGTCGTGAACCTTATTTTAGTCCATATATTTGACTTCTTTAATAAACAGACTATGTTTTCCTTTCCATCTGTAATGAAGCCTTGTGGTTGTACCACGTAGATTTCTTTTTCCAAACTCCCATTAAGAAAAGTCGTTTTCACATCCATTTGATGTAGCTCTAAACCAAAATGAGCAACTAACGCCATAATGTTTCGTAATGAATCCTTTTTAGAAACTGGAGAGAAGGTTTCATTGAAATTGATGTCTTCTACTTGATTAAAACCTTTGGCTACAAGTCTGGCTTTATATCGTTCGATATTAACATGAGAGTCACATTTGGTTTTTTTAAAAAATCCATTTACAACCAACTTTCATGTGCCCTTCTGGTAATTCAACCAAATCCCAAACTTTATTAGAAGCCATAAATTTCATCTCCTCAAACATGACATTGATCAATTTTTCAGATTCTTCACATTTAATGGCTTGTGTGTACGTAACTGGATCTTTTCTCATCCATATGTTAAATTCAGATTCTCGTAAGTACAACACGTAATCATCCGAAATAGCTGATTTTTGGGTCTTTAGGACCTCCTTAATGCTACTTTTGGTGCTGCATTTACATTTGGTTCAATGAGGACAGTCGCATTATGGAGTTCAGGATTATTGACATTTTGTTCTACATTATTGATTGGATCAACAACAACATTAAGCAGAACTATGTCATTCGAAATTCATGATAAGGGAATTGGTACCCGAGTTTCTTGAATAATCACTTCTTTAACTTTATCATTCCCACTGACTTCGCCATTCTCAATAAATTTAACATTACCGGTTTCTACGATTCTTGTACTATGATTAGGACAGTAAAACCTATACCCTTTTGATTTTTCTGGATATCCAATAAAAGAACCACTAATGATTTTTGGATCTAGTTTCTTTTCTTGTGGATTATAAATGCGTGCCTCCGCTGGGCAGCCTCATACATGCAAATGTCCTAAACTTAGTTTCCATCATTTCCACATTTCGAAAGGTGTCTTAGGAACAGCTTCACTGGGAACCCGATTTAAGATATACACAACAGTCCTAAGGGCATGCATCCACAACGATATGGGTAAATTAACATTTCTCATCATATTCCTAATCATTTCCAAAAGTGTGCGATTGCATATTTCAACTACACCATTCTGTCAAGGAGAACTCGACATTGTATATTGAGCCCAAATTCCTAGTTTTTCTAAGAGTTTAGCAAAAGGACCAGGACGTTGTCCAGATTCATCATATTGTTCCATAATATTCACCACCCTAATCAGATCTAATAATTTTCACTTTTTTACCTAATGTCTCTTAACTTCAGTAATGTAAATTTCTACAACATTTACAGATTGAGATTTGTCATGCAAAACATAAATATAGCAATAACGTGAAAAGTCGTCAATAAAAGTGATGAGATATTTTTTCTCCATTAATTGATGGAGTATCAAAAAGTCCACAAATGTTTGTATGTATTATTTCAAGAAAATCGTTACTTCTTGTGGCTCCTTTTCTGGTATACTTGGTTTGTTTATCCTTAATACAATCCACAAAAGTACCAAAATCAGTAAAATCAAGATTTGTGAGAATCTCATTTTTTACTAATAAATTGATTCTTTCCCTGGATATATGTCCCAATCTTTTATGTCACAAGAAAGAAGAACTTTCATTCATCATATTACATTTCAAACCAACATTCGAATGCAAGGTAACAAGAAGAGATTCAGAAAATGAAGAATCAAGATTAATTTGATATAAGTTATTGACCGAAATTCCCGAACCAATAGAATCATTATTCTTGTATAAAATAAAACAACCACCACCTATTTTAAAGGAGAAACCTTCATTATCAAGTTTCGACAAGGGGATCAGATTACGAGAAACAGAAGGAACATAAAGAGTTTTCTCTAAATATAAGAAAAAACCAGAGTCTAATACTAAACAAAATGTGTCAATGGCTTGAACTGGGTCTTTGACTCTATTTCCCATGTAAATGTAGCCTTCATTTGGATTTGTGATCTGGGTTGTAAGAAATCCGTGCATCGAGTTTGAAACATGAACATTAGAACCAGAATCAATCCACCAAGTATTAGAAGGTGCTTCTACAAAATTTGATTCGAAACATACAAAAGCCAAAGGTTTACCCTTTTTTTCGAATCAAGTCTTGCGTTTCAAGCAATCCTTTTAAATGTGTCCACCCTTTTTACAAAAGTGACACTTGTCATCCTTTTTAGCTTTCTTCAGTACGGATCAATCTGATTCATTGGATGGACCCTTCTTAATGCCCTTTCCAGTTCTATTCTGAATTTGTTCTTCCCATTATTATGAACCATATAATTTGCTTGAGCAACATGACCACCTTGCTGCTTAATTTGAGCCTCTTCTTGAACCAGTTTGTTGGTCGATTCATTCACATTCCACGTATCCTTAATCATATTATAATGAATTTGAAAATGACTATACTGTTGAGGCAATGAGTTTAGGATAAATTGGACCAAGAACGAATCAGCCACTGTCATGCCCAATTTGCCTAATTTTGTAGGCAAATTTGTCATGTCAAGTACATGTTCCTGCATAGTTTTGGAGCCATCAAAACGGGTTATGGTGAGTTCAGCCATAAGTTTTCCAGCAATTGCTTTATTAGCAGTCTTAAAGCGTTCAGTTTGGTAGATAAGTATTCCTTAGCTATCTCGATTTCTTTAATGGAAGATTTAATGTTGGAAGCAGTGGTTAGGTGCATGAATTTCAAGCACGGTTTGTTGACTCTATTCCAAGTATTGAAGGCTTTAACTTCATCTTCCGTGGACAAAGCAGTAAGATCAACAGGTTTGTCCACAGTAAGAACAAAATCAATATCAAGAACCCCCAAACTGAACTCAACATGCTCTTTCCACTCCGAGTAGATAGTTCCATCTAGTTCAGCTTCGAAGTTAATATATGTATTAAGTTGAGTAGGATGTGGAACTACATTATAGAAACAAGCTCACTGCATTTAATTATTGAGTTATAAACACAATAATCATATATGACCGAGATTTATTTATAAGTGAGTGATCAAAACTAACAATCAAACAAGTATGGCATTTTTGGATATCCTACACTTGCTTAATTACAGAAATAAATCAACTTTGTAATGTTTATTCTACTATTAATGTATGGTATACTTATGGGTAACGCATAATACAAGTAAATAAACTAACAGTGATATTACTTACTTTAACATTCATCAACATAATATAAGTCCATTGTGGTGAACACCAACCAATAATATGAATGTCACATAGGATAACAATATGCATGTAATAAACTGAAACCACTGTGGTGATTATCAATTCAGTATAATATGTATATTGTAGTTCAAATCGTATGCATAACTTAATAGAAGTATATAACATATCATTAATATTGACAAAATAATAATATTTGCCAAAACAATGAGATTTTTCAAGCCTTAAGGATTAAGTAATCAATAAGTTGGAGGATTAAATTGTAATTTGATTAAACATGGTTGACCAATTATGAAAAATTTTAAACTTGAAGGATTAAATTGCAATTTTTCCAAACTTTAGTGGCCATTGAATTATAATCTCAAATTGTAGGGACTAAATTAGAAAATATTCAAACTTTATGGACTGAATTAGAAAATTCAGAACTTTAAAAGGCCCAAATTAAATAATTACATAACTAAAGGGGCTGATTTTACAAATTCAGAAGTCTAAAGGGCTAACTTAAAAGATTTCATAACTTTAGTGTTTAAACTTTATTGATAACAAACAGGGTCTGGAGGTGCAAATAAGCATAATTATCCAAAATTGTAAAAGAAGTCCTTGGATCCCTGGCCATAATCGCAACAGCTAGGGTTTTAAACCCTAGCTGCAGCCTCCGCCTATCCGAAAAAAGAAGTCGCCACCCCCAGCGGCCCTCCTTCGCGCCAGTAGGCGTTGATTGCCTGTGTGTCCCACACAGCCCCAGCCCCAGCGCTGTTGTGACGACCCGAATTCTCGACCATTCGAGTGCCACTAAAAGTGACTCATATCATATTATCGAGACTTAAATAGTAATGTAAAATTATTCAAAAGAATAAATTAGAATCCCATAATTTTATTTGTGAATAAAAATAGAACATAATCTTCTTACATAAAGTTCAACATAATTATCTCATCAATCTTAACCACTTTTGCCACTTCCATGTTGACCGCCTCGAACCTTCAATTATCTGAAAATGGTAAATATCGTGGAGTGAGATTTATAAAATCCCAGTAAGTATACCAAGCATAAATTTTCTTTTGAAAGCATATGGATCATTTTCATCATAACATAGGATAGGATCGAAATACTCATAAACATAGGGAGACACAAGAATTTTACCGAACTTAAATGGCAAGAATTCTTATGTGTAGCGCTACTAAACTCCGGTCCCCTTAGCATAATCATAAACATATCATATGGAACCCATAACAATCTTGTGAGATTGATTTCATAGCAATGATCCAAACATTTTCATAAAAACATAAGATATACTTACTTGTCATAAAAACATACTTACTTTTCATAAAAACATAAGGTATACTTACTTGTCATAAAAACATACTTACTTTTCATAAAAACATAAGGTGTATTTACCTTTCATAAAAACATACTTACTTTTCATAAAAACATAAGATATACTTACTTGTCATAAAAACATACTTACTTTTCATAAAAACATAAGGTGTATTTACCTTTCATAAAAACATACTTACTTTTCATAAAAACATAAGATATACTTACTTGTCATAAAAACATACTTACTTTTCATAAAAACATAAGGTGTATTTACCTTTCATAAAAACATACTTACTTTTCATAAAAACATAAGATATACTTACTTGTCATAAAAACATACTTACTTTTCATAAAAACATAAGGTGTATTTACCTTTCATAAAAACATACTTACTTTTCATAAAAACATAAGATATACTTACCTTTTAAAAGATTAAAATGAAGTGTAGTAGTAAATGGACCAAAACTTTCTTGACCACCTTGAATTTCTCTTACTTGTGGATTTTGTCAAGAGATTGGAAATAAGTGTATATGTGTAGAGTTGTGTGTAAAAGAGATGGGTTTAAATAGATGTATAAAGTTGGCATATTGTAAACATAATCATTCAATTCTATTAATTTTAACACATCATTTTCTTAAAGTAAAGCACCATTCATATACTTTTCCATATTTATACAAATAATATGCTCTTCATGATTATATATAATGGAGTATATAAATCATTCATATACTTTTCCATATTTATACAAATATTATGCTCTTCATGATTACATATAATGGAGTCTTATCAATCATTCATATACTTTTCCATATTTATACAAATATTATGCTCTTCATGATTATATATAATGGAGTATATAATTCATTCATATACTTTTCCATATTTATACAAATATTATGCTCTTCATGATTACATATAATGGAGTCTTATCAATCATTTATATACTTTTCCATATTTATACAAATATTATGCTCTTCATGATTATATATAATGGAGTATATAATTCATTCATATACTTTTCCATATTTATACAAATATTATGCTCTTCATGATTACATATAATGGAATCTATCAACCATTTATATACTTTTCCATATTTATTAAATTAAGATTCTCATAATTATTATATATAATGGAACCTCTCATGCTTGCATATATTTTCTTAATTTAAATAATAAAAGTAATTTTTGTACAAATAAATATTGGGATAACATTGAATTAAGTACTTAGACTTAATATACTTTAAATCAAGAGAATGGAGATATTTTTAGAAATTCAGAATTTAATTTAAAATCGAACGATCTCGATTATTTCTTGACTTGGCTATACGAATACGTCGTGGCGTTAACTTAATAAAAATGGGTGAAATAGTAGCGACATGATTTTCTATTAAAATAATTATTAATCGCGTAAAAATTCTTGGTCGCTACAGCTGTACACCTGCAACGCCTTCTCCACTGCTGCTCTCCTCCAGTGCCTACACGCGGCACCAGGTCGTTCATCACTGACAGTGCCAGTGGTGGTGCAGCCGCCAATCCAAACATCAGAATCCATAAAATTCGAGTCCAACACCAAATAACATATTCACAATCAGATTCGAAAACAACCCTTCCAACCTGCCATAATGTCAATCCGACTGAGTCGTAATCCAAATAATATTCCCAACTTAGATTCAAAATCAAATATCTAGAACTCAAACAGAAACCCAACTCAAAAAATCAGTTTCTGAATCTTGATTTTACAAATTGCTATCACACAATTCAACTAGCAATAGGCATGATGGCTTAATCCACTAAGTATATATAATTGCGGAACATGATGATAGATCAGATTTATTCATACACAGAATTAATTATTATAGTTCAAGCAAAGCTCTGATACCACATGTAAACTATAATCTTAATACGAAAGATATAGACTTAAATATGATTTCAATTTAAGATTTTGACCATAAAATTGATTACTATAAATCATAAGACATACCAGAATACATAACAATCATGTAGAAAGTTATGATTGAAAAATGTAGAAAGTTATGAGATCCTGTCACAGCTTCAATTGAATTCCGAAGAAAATATTGATCTAAAATTCGCCTTCTCTCTCTTGACTTAAGTCTTTACTTGTATTTCATAAGTTGAACCCTTATGATGAAATTCGAGTTCAGTATATATAGGTAGAGAGAAATGCCGAATTTCCTATAGTCTTTTAATCTTAACCATCCATCAAAGATGTATTATTAATTGGAAAAACTTCTAATTAAACCAGAGTTCTATTAATTTAGCAGTTTATCTAATTAGACCAGAATACGTAATATGGGCCACATAATGAGAAGATATTCATAAAATTCGAGATATACACAATTCTATAATAATAGAGATTGACATATCACAAAATTTTTAACATCCATATATTCTTTTTACTATAAAAATTGTGGACTAAGTAAAACATTACGATAAAAAATGATTTCACTGAAATACTTGTGGGGCTCCATCTATTATTTATTTAAATACAAATTTGGATTTTTATGTTTTTTTGTCACAACGTACTTTTCATCCGACATACTTTATAATAAAGTGAGTTCATTCTACGGCATTATTACATTATTAGACTGATTTATTTGACCTAAAGATTAGGTAAGGTTTTATTTTTTATTAAGCGGATTATGATTCAAGTTTTAAACTAATAAAATTGTTTTTCTTCACCAGTCATCACCTTGTGGATATATTTATTTATTTTTTCTTTCCAAAAATAACAAATCAAAACTATTTAAAACAAAATTTTAAAATTTAAGCCTATGTTTGGCAAAAACAAAAAAAACATATTTTTAAAACCATTTTTTAATCACTCATATTTTCTATCTCTACTTTTCAACTACACATCTTATCTCGAAAACAAAAAATAAAACATGTTTTTAAATACTAAAATTTTAACAAACAGATTATAAAACACTTAGGTGGAGAATACAAGGGAATATAGTAAAAATACAATTATATTTTTTTCTGAATATATAAATCCAATCCAAATTGAACCTCGTGCTCTCTTACCCTAGCCGCTAAATAATTATTTTACTAAAATAAATTCATAAAATATTAGGTATTAATTAATTATTCTAAATATTGCAATTCATGAATACGGAATACCAAGTTGCCAATTCCAAGTTTGCTGACGGGGCTTGTAGTCTTGAAACGCCACTAGGACTCAGTGTCCTATTTGGACACTGATAGCTATTCCTGACCTGTTACATGTGCTCTTATCCTATCACACGTCAATAGATTCTCTATGCATTGTCCCTATTATAAATTAAATACTGTGAACTGTTTGTTGATGACTGGTAATTCTACATGCTGCTTCATTAGTTTTGGAGACCAAGAAAGTAACACAAAAGAGAGAAAACTTGAGGGCTGTGACGGCTATGGCAACAAAAGGGCTGGTGGTGTATTTGCTGACGGGATTTTCGGCGGCAATTCTATCGGTTTATTTCATCCAGAGTCATTCGAATGGAAGTTATGGAGAAGTGTCACTTCTTTCATCTTCAAGCTCCAGTCTCTACGGATCTGAATCCAAAGTTTGGCCTGTGAGTTATATTTGCATGTGTTTTTCTTGATTATTAATGCTTATATTCAATGAATTCGAAGCTCTCGTATTTTTGGGTTATGGCAGGAACTGAAGTTTAGTTGGAGAGCTGTGTTGGCAACTGTGATAGGATTCTTGGGATCGGCTTGTGGAACGGTAGGCGGAGTAGGCGGAGGCGGCATTTTCGTCCCTATGCTTACTTTGATTGTGGGATTTGATACCAAGTCTGCTGCTGCTATTTCCAAATGTAAGAACTAAAATCTGTCTCCAAATCACTTGAAGATTTTGAGACGTAAAACATTTAGGATCCGGTTCATAGTTATGGTGAAATTTGGGTGGAAAAAAAACAAATTTCAAGGAATTTATTTTCCTGAGAATTGAAAGCTTAATGTGTTTGACGGGTTTAATTTTCTAGGTGGAAAAAGTGAAGAATTTTTTTAGTTTTATTGCTTGATATACATTATTTTTCATGACAAATTTGACAACATTTAACTATTTTAATTAAAAAAAAATTGTTTTCTCACACACTTGTATTTGATAATAATAATATTAATTTCTGAAGAAAAAAAAATAAGTCAATTAACAACATAAAAACAAAAAAGAAGTGATTTGTATTGAAAATCAAGAATTGTATCAATTAGCACCAAAGTAGACAAATGAATTCCAAAGCAAATTCTTCCTATCAAATAACAACAAAGTTGGGAAGGGTTGCCTATCAAATACTACCTTATTTTACTTCCTAGGCAAGGGTTGCCTATCAAATACTACCTTATTTTGATTCAAGATTGGAGTTCTTGACATGAAATTTCAATGTAGGTATGATAATGGGGGCTTCAGCATCATCAGTTTGGTACAATTTGAGAGTGCCTCATCCCTGCAGAGAAGTGCCAATTATTGACTATGATTTAGCCCTTCTCTTCCAGCCTATGCTCATGCTTGGCATTACCATTGGAGTATCTTTGAGTGTTGTCTTCCCATATTGGCTCATCACTGTCTTGATCATTATTCTGTTCATCGGTATGCGATGTTACTTGTCGAATTTACGGGTTCTTGAATGACTGAGAATGAAATACTTTTAATCTAAACTACTATGATCATATGGAAATAGGGACTTCTTCAAGGTCCCTTTTTAGGGCAACTGAGATGTGGAAAGAAGAGACTGTTTTGATGGTTAGTAGTTCATCAAATTTATGGCCCCTACTTCATGTTCCTTAAATATGCTGGTAATTATTGTTTGATTAAATCCTGTAATTGCAGGAATCCTTGGCAGAAGGAAAACAAACATTTGTTAACTCTAATGGGGAAAGTTAGTACATAAACTTGTGCTATTTTACATACAGCAATTTATTTATTTATTTTGGGTGGGTGGGTGGGAAAAAGAATTAACCCTGTGTTTTTCTACATCAGTTCTAATTGATGTGGAGTATGAATCACTGGTCCCGAAAGAGGAGAAAACTGCTTTGGTAAACCATGTCCACCTTTCTTTACCCTTCTCTACTATCTTGGTTTTTATCATTTGTGAAACATTATTCTTAATATTTTCAGCAAATTATGAGGGACAACCTTAACATCAAGAGAATTATGGTGCTACTAATCGTATGGATTTGTTTTTTGCTTCTTCAAGTGTTCAAGGCAAGTGAATAGTATCGTTTTACTTTATAAACTTGTATAGCATGTTTGACAAGGCAAATTGATCAGTGTTGGACGATGTTCTCATCCCCTCTCGTCGAGTATTATATATCATACAAGCTAGTAACATGATGTTTTCATATTTATGATGATCACTTAATACGAATGTTGGCCTACAGAATGACTTGAGAGTTTGTACTTCATTGTACTGGGTGCTTAATTTATTACAGGTACAAGTCACGTTTTTTACAGAGTTAGGTTCGGACACATTTTGTGGTCGATGCCCTCACTTTTCGACGAAATGAGTCTCAACATGTTTTTGTTCCTTCTTCTTTTCAGTTCCCGGCTGCTTTCGCAGTGTTCTTTTATGAATGCATTAAATTGTACAAGGAAAGCAAGAAAAGGAGGCTAGCCGGTAATCCAGGATCAATATGTGAGGCTACTATACAATGGACTGCTACAAATCTGGCATTGTGTGCCCTGTGCGGTATCATAGGAGGCACCGTTGGTGGACTGTTAGGTTCCGGTGGTGGTTTCGTTCTTGGTCCCCTCCTCCTTGAGATCGGTGTCATCCCTCAGGTATTATCGCTAGCTCTTCATCTAATGTAGCCCCTGTTTCACATCCATTTTTTTCAAAATCAAATCTATTCAACATTTAATTTTAACCATCCATTTTTTATTTTTCAAATATTTTTTAACCACATATTTTTCAAAAAATAATATTCAAAACCACATTATTCACAAACTTTTTCAATAAAATGGGGCTCAAACAAGGGCGTACACGTTTTAAGCATGAGTATTTTACGATGGAGCCAGCACACGACTAGCCCTTGAGGCTGCCCATGCTGGTGCTGCCAGATTTTTTTTTCCTTTTGTTAAAATTAAATTTAATATAGATGAATGTTCATCTAAAATTCACAAACATCATGCTGTAATTATCAAGATCGAAATTGAAGCGGAAGCGTACCTGAATCCATTGTTGCGTTTGATCGAACGAGGTTATGGCCTTCCAACTGATTCGTGGTTTTCTCCTTATTTTGTCCTCTGTTGATGGAGATGCAGAGAATTATGAAAAACCACGCTCAATTGGGGACCATGACTTGTATAAATAGTTGTAGGGCAACTATCATGTTTCAATGTTATTAAATTGGCCCATCATCAATTTAAAACATTGAATCCGTCTCTACACTTTAACCTCACGACACTTAATACCCATTAGTCCCGAATAATCTTTAGTGGATCACTTTATTGACTAAATCCTTAAGATAGCACCACACATTTTATTTTATACATGTTTGGCCCCACATTATTGAATTTTATCCAACAATCTCCCAATGGGCCATACATGTATCCTTACAAATGTGTACAACCTTATGAGCTCAAAAATGTGCTATCATTATTAAGGGTATTTCCAAACAATCTCGTCCATCAATCATTGATACGTGTCGCAATGCACCAAAATAATAAATAATTCCTTACTTGCCAAATATTAATTAATAATGTAGTAGCGAGAGTAAGGGTCGATCCCACGAGAAACGGAAACTAATTTTAGTTGTTCGATCAATTAGAATGGAATGTGGGGTTTTTTTTTGTTTGAATTGCTTGAATGAAAACTATGCATAAAAATAAACAATTAAATATGACTAGAGAAATAATATGAGAAGAAATCTTGTTTTCGGGTTCGGTTGTGCCCCCAATTAATGTTATATTTTTCCTTGTAACGTGATTTATCTCTAATTCAATTATCAATCATAAATAATCCACAAGCTCTGATTATCTAAATTCTTCTTTATGTGTATTGATTCAAAACAAGCTCTTCGAACCAATTCTAGCCACGGACAATCCTAAACAAGCTCTTAGGATTTAATGCACGACTAGTATGAAAATCTAGAAGAATAGATTGAATTGGATCGTTAATTTCACAAGCTCGAATTAATCAATCCAAGTTGAATTATTACTAAACCTGCACAAGATTTATTTGCTACTAAAATAAAGATTCAATGACAATTACGGATCAAGAATCTAAACACAGCATATTCATGAATCCAAAGATCAATAATCCAATTGGTCAAATTAAATTATTAATCAAATAAACTCAATTGAACATTCAAAATATAATAATCCAACAATTGAAATAAAGGAATAAATTCACGCAACTAATTTGTAGGAAAAGAAAATAACATAATTGAGTTAACACAACTTCCCCTTTGAACAAGATATGGAATTTAGCCTAGCATGGTTGTGGAGTATTCTTCAGGTTGATTCATGGATTCCCCTTGCATTTGATGCTCTTGTACTAAAAAATCTCCCAAGAATGCTCTCTATTTTTCCCTAGTTTCTCTCTTTTTTTCTTCAATGTCCAGCCTCCTTTTTGTGGTTATTTTGCTCATTTAATACTCCCAAAATCGTGCCCTAACTTTACCCCAAAGATAGACCTTGAATCATATAAGGAAATTCCTTGGCGAGCAAGTTACGGCCGTAACTTTCCTTGTCACGGCCGTAAGTTAGCTACTGAAAATTTTTGGAATTTGGAAGTTACGGCCGTAACTATATCATTTACGGCCGTAAGTGTATTTCTGTCGAGAAGCGCCTGTGTTCGATGTTTTCGTCATAACTTTCTCTCCCGAAGTCCGATTGTGGTGATTCAAGTTGCGTTGGAAAGAAAACTCAAATATCTACAATTCTTTGTGAAATAGATCTTCTCAAATTCGAAAGTCTTATATGACCAAATTGAACTTCAATTTATGGCTAAAATTCATGATCATAATCCTTACGGGTTTTTGATTTCTAACTTCATTCCAAACCTTCTTTGACCATAATTTTTCTATCTAATCTTCTTCCCACATGCCATTATTGATTTGGAGCTCTTTGAATATGCCCTTGAACCTCACTTCTTGATTTTTTTGTATTTCTTTGGTCATGTTTCCTTTATTTTCTTCTTTTTGACCTTACATAGCACAATAAGTGAAAATGCATTAAACGATGCTTCAATAGGATCAAACCAATAACAAAATAAGATAATAAGTGAATTAAATGCGTGCTAATAAAACACTTATCAAATCCCCCTACACTTAAACCATTGTTCGTCCTCGAATAATGAAGTGAAAGAAAAGAAACATAACTCAAACAAAAAGATAGACCTACAATTGGAAAGTCAAGGTTACAGCCCACTTCTCTTTTAGCATGAAAATTCAATTGCATAACCGGATTGTATTAGTGTGTGCAAGAGATGCATCATCCAATATCCTCTGAACAGAAATGAAAATCAATACCCCCGGCCCAATTCATTTCCAAATGTGGCTTGTATCCTCCCACCTCTCGTGAGTTCTCTCTTAACCTCTATCAATGATTTACTACATGGGTTTTAGTTTTTGGCCAATATGAAAGCATAGAATATAGACCAAGCAATTCAAACCACTCATAAGCATATGTAATGGGAGTTAACACCCTCACTAGATATTTCTCTCTTCGCACAAAGTGTATAAGGGTTAGAATTTTCACTCAACTCATTGCATGGAGAATCTATTACCACAGACTGCTCAAATGTCATGACCGGAGCCAACAATAACACAAGTGCAAAGTAAAGGTCTTTATTTGGTTGTAACGGGGTTTCAGGTCAGGTAGGATAAAAGGATATATTTAGGCTGAGTCGAGAAGGAATTTCGCAAACCAAGTCAATTCACAATGACATTACTTCCTTCACTCGCAATATGAACTTCATTGTTTCACTCTACCCAACTTTGTTCAAACTTGAATCTCTTCTTTTCTTTTCTTTTTTTTTTTTTCACAAGTTGAGTGTTTGACATCCTCAACTACTAATTTTCATGACTAAACTTCCTTTTCATTGCTTTTTCTCTATCGATTTTTTTTCGAGTACAGACTACAACTTTTTTTTTTTCAAATCATTACGCAGTCACCAATTGGAACAAGATAGAATTACATTCCCCTGAATTCAGTCCATTACACAACCATCGCCCAACACAAGATAACCATTGCAACTTCTTAGACTTAGACCACAGCACAATCCTTAATCAACAAAAGCTTGCGAATCCCTTCTCTATGGGTTCAAAACAAAGACAATGCGAAAGAAAGGGTATTCGTGGCTTGTAGCGTGACATCAAAATTTCAAGGAAAGGCTAAGGCTCAAGGGGACTTCTATTGGTACATGTATCATGGTAGGCCCTTTTAGCAGGTCAAATTTAGTTTAACCTAGTGCCTCTACTATATTTTGCACTTGAGTCAAGAAGCTACAATGACATGCACAAGAGAGCACATCCAAGCACAAACCAACCATACAGGACACACATCAAAAAATAGAGCTTAATATAATGAGTAAAAGTAGCTCATAGGCTCAAAAGCTCACAAAATATGGTTTATATGTGCTTCTCCCATCCAATTATGAGTTATAGGTCATTGCTCAGTCTTGGTTCTGAACTCAAAATCTAGTGGATAAGGATAGAATGAAGTTACTCAGGGTGGTATTTTATCATATCAATTTTGGTTTGACTCAATTAGGTTGCAGAAATTTTTTTCAATTTGTCCCCATTTTCAAACTAATTCAGAAATTATTGAAAAACTCATCTCTATGTGCTCATTCTTTGTCCGATTATGCAATTTAGGAAGTTGGTGGTTCAAAAATAATCATAAGTGAGGCCGCTTCCTATTATACCAAAATGTGGGTCTAAGCACAACAAAAAAAAACTAACAAAAAAATTGAAAGAAGATGAATAAAATAAGGATAACAAAAGATAATAGATAATCATCCACCCACACTTGAATTCCACATTGCCCTCAATATGGAGCGTGACAATACAAAACAAAATAGGGGAATGTGAATGGAATCAAAGGAGGGGATATTTTTTTTTTTTTTTTTTTTGCATGATAATTACGGCCGTGAAGATATTAATTACGGCCGTAAGTAACAATCTGAAAAAAATTGAAAGAATCAACTACGACCGTAAACAATTTAGTTACGGCCGTAATTAGGCCTCTGGATAAATTCGATTGAGTAGAGTTACGATCGTAAAGTTTTAACTTACGGCCGTAACAAGGCCACTGATTTTTAATTTTTTTTTTTTGTGAATGAAATTAACTAATAAGAAAAATGACAAAATGAAAATAAAAAAATAACTATTTGAGGAAGTAAAGAAACTCCCCTCTCGGGTTGCCTCCCGAGTAGCGCCTTTTTTTACTGTCGTTGGCTCGACAGGTTGTTTCCTCCTTCAACCGGGATTAGGTGGATTTTCAAAACTTAACTTCTTTTTCATATTTTTCATTAGGGCCTGCAAGACAGGGGGTAGAGATTTTTCATCAGAGACTGGTAATGAGATGGATGAGATTTTACCTGATTTCGGTAACTTTGGACAATCCTTTCCACCAATTTCGAGAACTTCCTGTACTAAAGAGTCATTCACATTAACAGAATAAACAGGATCATCATCAAAAATTTTCACGGAATCATAAATATTGAATTGAACAATTTCATTATCAAATTCCATGGAAAGTGTGCCACTACTAACATCTATCTTAGTCTTAGATGTTTTTAGAAATGGTCTGCCTAACAAAATAGGAGTAGAGTTGGGGGAGTGATCATCATTCACGTCCAATACATAAAAATCTGCAGGAAATACTAACCCGCCTACTTGCACGAGAATGTCTTCAACTACCCCGTCAGGATAAGCATTAGAACGATCGGCTAGTTGAATTATAACATTAGTTTCAGTCAGTTTGACAAGTTTTAATGAAGCATAGGTGGACCTAGGCATTACATTAATAGATGCACCTAAGTCTATTAAAGCACGATTTATTTTCTTATTACCTATTTGACAAGGTATGGTAAACATACCTGGATCCTTGCACTTGGGAGGTAATTTTCTTTGAAGAAGTGCAGATACAGACTCACCCATTCTTACCATCTCATTTCCCACCAGTTTCCGTTTGCTAGTGCATAAATCTTTTAAAAATTTTGCATACCGGGGGACTTGTTTTACCTAAGGGTTTTGCGAAGTGTCGTTTCTCTTCCCGACTCCTTCCTTTCCATCTTCCTCCACTTCGGGTGCAGCCGGTTCCAATTGCGGACCTTCAATTTCCTTTCCACTCCGGAGAGTTATGGCGCTCACGTTTTTGGGATTTACCTCGGGCTGTGATGGTAGCTTCCCTCCAGATTGTGCCTCCAATCTATTTATGGCAGTGTCCATTTGGCTCATTTGATTTTCCAGGTTTTGAATGCTTGACTTGGTATCCTGTTGGAATTGCATCGTGTTAGTTGCCAACATCTTAACCATATCTTCAAGAGACATACCTGAATTTTGAGGTTTTTGTTGATATTGCCCCTGTGGTTGGAAGGTTCCTTGCTGCTGGAATTGTCCTTGTAGCTTGTTTGAAGTAAAACCCAGGGGTTTGTTATTTCCGTAGCTCAAGTTGGGGTGATCTCTCCACCCGGGGTTGTACGTGTTTGAATATGGATTGTACTGTTGCCCTTGGAAAGGGAAACCTCCAGCAGCATTTACCTGTTCATTGTTTTCTTCTTGCAATACCGGACAGGTATCCGTTGGATGTCCAAAGTTCGAACAGATTCCGCAGGCCTTGGCTTGTTTTGAATTCCCTACAGCAAGCTGCTTAACGAGATTGGTTAGTTCATATAATTGACCTTCAATATTGGAACTACTTACCTCGTTTACTCGGCGGACTTGGGAATCCCTACTCGAGTTGAATTGCTGAGTATTTTCCGCCATGTTAGATATTAAGGCCCGTGCTTGCTCTGGTGTCTTGTCCATTAGCGCGCCTCCGCTTGCGGCGTCTATCATACTTCTGTCCATTGTCGCTAGACCTTCGTAGAAGTATTGCACCAAAAGTTGCTCGCCAATCTGATGATGGGGGCAGCTGGAGATGAGCTTTTTGAAACGCTCCCAATACTCATATAATGTTTCATTGTTGTTCTGGCGCACCCCACATATTTCTTTTCGGATGGTACCAGATCTCGATGCAGGGAAGTATTTTTCCAAGAAGAGCCTTTTCATGTCGTTCCAAGTGGTAATTGTTCCAGATGGTAGACAATAAAGCCAGTCTGCGACCGCATCCTTCAATGAGAATGGGAAAGCTCTCATTTTTATTTGCTCATCGGTAATGCCCATTGACCTCATACTGTCGCATACCACATGAAATTCTTTAAGGTGTCTGTATGGGTCCTCACCGGGATGTCCTCGAAAAGTTGGCAAAAGATGGATCAGTCCGAATTTTAGCTCAAAAGTTCTGCCTTCTTCCACTGCCGGAAAAGTGATACATAGCGGTTGTTGAGCAACATTTGGGGTAGCTAGTTGCTCGAGAGTCAGATTATTGTTAGCTACTACCATTGGTTGTGCAGCTCTTCTTTGCTGTTGAAAAGTTCTCTCGATTTCTGGGTCAAAATCAAAAAAATTCAAAATTAGTTGATCGAGTTTTATGCATATAAGCAAAGAAGTAGACAGGCAAGAATTTTTTTTTTTTTTTTTTTTTTTTGAAAAATTATAGAAATGAAGTGAAAATAAAATTAATAAAATAAAATGCAGAAAAAAAATAAAATTCTTATTAACTAAACAACTAAATTGCTTGACTGTTCCCCGGCAACGGCACCAAAAATTTGATGCATGTCGCAATGCACCAAAATAATAAATAATTCCTTACTTGCCAAATATTAATTAATAATGTAGTAGCGAGAGTAAGGGTCGATCCCACGAGGAACGGGAACTAATTTTAGTTGTTCGATCAATTATAATAGAATGGGGGATTTTTTTTTTTTTTGAATTGCTTGAATGAAAACTATGCATAAAAATAAATAATTAAATATGACTAGAGAAATAATATGAGAAGAAATCTTGTTTTCGGGTTCGGTTGTACCCCCAATTAATGTTATACTTTTCCTTGTAACGTGATTTATCTCTAATTCAATTATCAATCATAAATAATCAACAAGCTCTGATTATCTAAATTCTTCTTTATGTGTATTGATTCAAAACAAGCTCTTCGAACCAATTCTAGCCACGGACAATCCTAAATAAGCTCTTAGGATTTAATGCACGACTAGTATGAAAATCTAGAAGAATAGATTGAATTGGATCGTTAATTTCACAAGCTCGAATTAATCAATCCAAGTTGAATTATTACTAAACCTGCACGAGATTTATTTGCTACTAAAATAAAGATTCAATGACAATTACGGATCAAGAATCTAAACAGAGTATATTCATGAATCCAAAGATCAATAATCCAATTGGCCAAATTAAACTATTAATCAAATAAACTCAATTGAACATTCAAAATATAATAATCCAACAATTGAAATAAAGGAATAAATTCACGCAACTAATTTGTAGGAAAAGAAAATAACATAATTGAGTTAACACAACTTCCCCTTTGAACAAGATATGGAATTTAGCCTAGCATGATTGTGGAGTATTCTTCAGGTTGATTCATGGATTCCCCTTGCATTTGATGCTCTTGTACTAAAAAATCTCCCAAGAATGCTCTCTATTTTTCCCTAGTTTCTCCCAAGAATGCTAAACTATATGAGATCTTCTGCATTTCCTTAACTTCAAGATAACTTTTCGGGCATTAGTTGAGACTAAACTGTCTCCCTTAGCGATAGGGGTGTCCCCTGATTTACTGTCTTCCATGCCAAACCTCTTAAATACTTTATCGATATAGCCCTTTTGTGACAATTCAAGAATACCCCGAGAGCAATCCCGGTGTATCTGAATCCCTAATACAAAAGAGACGTCACCAAGATTTTTAATCTCAAAATTCCTTGACAAAAAATCTCATAATTTTATGTGACATGTCTATATCATTGGTGGCGAGCAATAATCAACATATAAAATCAGGAAAATATGCTTACTCCCACTGAACTTGTGATACACACAATCATCAACAACATTTATCTCAAAACCAAACGAGATGATCACTTGATGAAATTTGTAGTACCACTGACGGGAAGCTTGCTTGAGTCCATAGATGGATTTCTTTAATTTGCAAACCATATTCTTCGAGTCTCCTGACACGAAGTTTTCTGGTTGCACCATATAAATCGTCTCATCAATGTCTCCATTGGGAAACGCCGTCTTTACATCCATCTGATGTAACTCAAGGTCAAAATGTGCAACAAGTGCCATGACTGTCCTGAAAAATCTCCCAAGAATGCTCTCTATTTTTCCCTAGTTTCTCCCAAGAATGCTAAACTATATGAGATCTTCTGCATTTCCTTAACTTCAAGATAACTTTTCGGGCATTAGTTGAGACTAAACTGTCTCCCTTAGCGATAGGGGTGTCCCCTGATTTACTGTCTTCCATGCCAAACCTCTTAAGTACTTTATCGATATAGCCCTTTTGTGACAATTCAAGAATACCCCGAGAGCAATCCCGGTGTATCTGAATCCCTAATACAAAAGAGACGTCACCAAGATTTTTAATCTCAAAATTCCTTGACAAAAAATCTCATAATTTTATGTGACATGTCTATATCATTGGTGGCGAGCAATAATCAACATATAAAATCAGGAAAATATGCTTACTCCCACTGAACTTGTGATACACACAATCATCAACAACATTTATCTCAAAACCAAACGAGATGATCACTTGATGAAATTTGTAGTACCACTGACGGGAAGCTTGCTTGAGTCCATAGATGGATTTCTTTAATTTGCAAACCATATTCTTCGAGTCTCCTGACACGAAGTTTTCTGGTTGCACCATATAAATCGTCTCATCAATGTCTCCATTGGGAAACGCCGTCTTTACATCCATCTGATGTAACTCAAGGTCAAAATGTGCAACAAGTGCCATGACTGTCCTGAAAGAGTCTTTCGTTGAAACCGGAGAGAAAGTCTCTTTGAAGTCAATACCTTCCTTTTGTGTAAAGCCTTTAGCTACAAGACGAGCCTTATATCTTTCCACATTACCTTTCGAATCCCTTTTGGTTTTAAAAATCCATTTACAACAAATGGGTTTCGCACCTTCTGGTAATGGGACAAGATCCCAAACTTTATTTTCTTGCATAGACTTATACTCCTCATTCATGGCATCAATCCACTTTTGAGAGTCAGAACCCTTCATGGCCTGATGAAAATTGAGTGGATCCCCTTAATGGTATTGTTTGTTGAGGTTGTTGAGTTTGTATTTCTGGATTTTGGATGGGAGTTTCTTCAACATTATCATGCTGAGTTTTCGAATGTACTTCTTGATCAATGACAGGTATAGAAACCTGCACATTGTCAAAAGTAACAGTAGGAATCGAAATCGATCCTTCCTCAGCTTCTTCCTCAAAGATAATGTCTCTAACCTTATTTCTCCCCCCAAACTCAACATCCTCAAAAATGTTGCAGTTCCCGTTTCAAGAATTGACTTAAGCGTGGGATTATAAAATTTGTAGCCCCTTGATCGCTCAGAATAACCAATAAAGTAGCTGCTAACTGTTTTTTAGTCCAATTTATCCTCATGCGGCCTATAAGGCCTTGCCTCAGCTGGACATCCCCAAATGTGGAAATGCTTTAGACTGGGCTTTCTGCCTGTCCAAAGCTCATAAGGTGTTTTAGCAGCAGCTTTAGTTGGTACTCTATTCAGAATATAAGCTGCAGTCTTTAATGCTTCTCCCTAGAGTGATTTTGGTAAAGTAGAATAACTAATCATACTCCTTACCATATCCTTAAGAGTCATGTTTCGTCTTTCAGCTACACCATTCATGCTAGGAGAACCTGGCATGGTGTACTGTGGGACGATTCCACATTCCTCTAGGAATCTAGCAAATGGTCCTGGACGTTGTTCACCTGAACCGTCATACCTGTCGTAGTACTCACCACCACGATCAGATCTAACGCTTTTAATTTTCTTTTTGAGTTGATTCTCAACTTCAGGTTTGAAAGCTTTGAACATGTCCAGTGACTCATACTTTTCATAAATAAGATATAGATGCCCATAACGTGAGTAAACGTCTATGAATGATATAAAGTATTGTTGACCATTCCAGGAAGCCGTAGGGAATGGTCCACAAATATCCATGTGTATCAATTCTAAGACGTCCGAAGTTCTATTAGCACCTAACCTTCTCGTTTTGGTCTGTTTTCCCTTGATACAATCAATACAAACATCAAAGTCCGTAAAGTCGAGGGAATCCAAAATACCATCTGACACAAGTCGTTCAACTCTAGTTTTTGAGATGTGACCTAAGCGCTTGTGCCATAGTTTTGCCGAATTTTCTTTATTTAATTTTCACTTAGTACCACGTGATTCCACATACAAGGTTTCATTATATGATGCAATAGTATCAAGCAAATATAGGTTATCGTATGAACATAATGAACCAGTACCAACAATATTTGAATTTAAAGAAAGACTAAACTGACAATTTCCAAAAGAACAATAATATCATGATTTGTCCAATAAGGAAATAGAAACCAAGTTTCGTCTAAATGACGGCACAACAAAAGTGTCTTTCAAATTCAAATAAAAACCAGTTCCCAATAATAACCTAAAAGTGCCTATTGCTTCAAATTCCACCGATTTTCCATCGCCAACAAAGATGAATCTTTCAGCATCATTTGGCTTTCGGCAGAACAGGAAACCCTACATAGAAACACTTATGTGAGTAGTAGCACCAGAATCTAACCACCAAGTGTTTCTAGGTACTGAAGCTAAATTAACCTCAGAACATACCAATTTAAGAAATGTACCGTTCTTTGCACGCCAAGCGTTATATTTGGTACAATCCTTCTTTAAATGTCCAGGTTTCAGGCAAAAGAAACAACCCTTTTTGTCCTTATGTGGCTTCTTTTGATCTGGACCCTTAGCAGCTTCATATTCTGTTTTTCTTTTCTTGCCCTTATCCTTAGAGGTACTTGCCAAGTTAGCAATTTCAGTTCTATCCTGCCTCAACCTTTCTTCCTCTTGCACACAATATGAAATGAGCTCATTTAGAGTCCATTTCTCCATTTGATAGTTGTAACTGACCTTAAACTGACTGAAATGTGCAGGAAGCGATATCAATACTAAATGCACGAGCAAGTCATCAGACAAGTCGAGCTTTAGTGCCTTAAGTTTTGAAGTAGTATGAGACATCTTCATGATGTACTCCCTTATGTTCCCCTTGCCTCTATACTTCATTGAAATCAAGCTTTGCAGAAGCGTGCTTATTTCAGCCTTATCGTTTTTAGCAAAACGTTTTTCAAGTTCGGCAAAGAATCTCTTGGCATTAGTTACCTCTTCAGATACTGCGCCCCTAAAGGCTTCCGGAATGCCGCGCTTAATGATCATTAGACTTATGCGATTTGAGCGTTCCCACTTCTCAAAGTTCCTCCTGTCATCAGGTGAACTTGCATCCGTAAGAGAAGCCGGTTGCTCAACCCTAAGAGCAAGGTCAAGATCCATGCAGCCAAGAACAATTAGTGCGTTCTCTTTCCAATCCTTGAAGTTTGACCCATCAAGCATGGGAATTGAATTAAGATTTGCAGATATTGTGGTAGCAGATGAATTAACTGTATAGAGAAGAAAATGGAAATAGCTTACATTAGTACTTTATTATGCAAATAATAATTTCAAATAATGGTAAGGCCCATCACAAGATACCCAGTACAACATCAATATTTAGTCTTTGGACAGAAATATTAACTTGTAAGTGGTACTCTCGATGTAGTAATCAAACACTGACAATAAGACATGTCAACCAATAAACCTTTCTTTGGACCGATTTATTGATCACACGTTAAACCAATAATCGTCACGTGTTTATCACCACAGGTGCATGTGAAATTTCAGTCAAACATTGACCTTCCTTTGGGCCGATCAATATCCGCATGAACAACACACACACGAAACCTTCTAATATTCTAAGTTAATTAATTTCCACAAGAGAGGTTACTTTGGCAACATGTTGCTTCAATTAATTCACTTCGAAATATTATATTTCTCAAAAGAGTCCGCCATACCAAAATTTGAACTTGAATTGATTGTTTTGCATATATTTAAGACTTTAGGATTTGAATTATGAAATTCAATACTTTAGGATTAAGTAATCATTAAGTTGGATGGTTAAATTGCAATTTAATTAAACTTGATTGGCCAATTATGAATTATTTTTAAACTTGAAGGACTAAATTGCAACTTTCCCAAACTTTAGTGGCCAATTAATTAAAATCAGAACTTTAGGGACTGAATCGTAAAATTCCAAATTCTTAAAACCCAACTTAAATGATTTCTTAACTTTAGGGACTTAATTTTGTAAATTCAGAAGTTTGAAGGGCCAACTTAAAAGTTTTATAACCTTAGAGTTTTAAATAATATTTAAAACGAACTTAGAGGATCAGGAGTTAAATAAACCATTTTTTTAAATTGCAAACTAGGCCCTTCAGCACTTCAAATTTTCGATGGAGGTCCCTCGGCCCAAAAAAAAATTGAAAATGCTAGGGTTTGCAGCGAAACCCTAGCCGCCGCTCGCCAGCCCCAAGGGCGCGGCGCGGCGCCTTCGCTGACCCCGTCCGTCTGCGTCGCTGCGCGCGACGCGGTGTACCACCGCAACCCACATCGCGCGCGGCGACGCTGAAATCCATCGCGCACAGCACCGCTGCAACCCCATTCCGACCTCCATTCGAACAACAATAACACCACTGAATCCATTCCATCATCAACAACACCACAATATACAACAAACCCAACCACAATTCATACTCAAGAAACTCGAAATATGCAGAAATCAAAAACTGAAAATCCATTTATAAACCATGTTTTTTCGCATATATACATTCACACACAGAGGAAAGGAACGGCTGACTCAATCAACCAAAACATGTTTCCTAAATTTTCGATTTTGTGGTGTGTGTATGTATAATTCTCAATTTCGATATGTGTGAGTGTATGTATATATTTCGATTTTGAAATCAATCTGACTGTCTATGTATATTCTTGAATTATTGAAATCAGTTTCGCATATACATACATGCACATAACCAATTTACACATATGTTCATAAAAAATTGATCTGATAATTCAACACGATGTTGGCTCTGATACCACTTGTTAAAATTAAATTTAGTATAGATGAATGTTCATCTAAAATTCACAAACATCATGTTGTAATTATCAAGATCGAAACTGAAGCGGAAGCGTACCTGAATCCATTGTTGCGTTTGATCGAACGAGGTTATGGCCTTCCAACTGATTCGTGGTTTTCTCCTTATTTTGTCCTCTGTTGATGGGGATGCAGAAAATTATGAAAAGCCACGCTCAATTGGGGACCATGACATGTATAAATAGTTGTAGGGCAACTATCATGTTTCAATGTTATTAAATTGGCCCATCATCAATTTAAAACATTGAATCCGTCTCTACACTTTAACCTCACGACACTTAATACCCATTAGTCCCGAATAATCTTTAGTGGATCACTTTATTGACTAAATCATTAAGATAGCACCACACATTTTATTTTATACATGTTTGGCCCTACATTATTGAATTTTATCCAACACCTTTATATTAAGAGGCCATCTAGTGACTACTCGTGCTCACAGCTCACCTGGATCTGTTTGTGTTCACTCGAATTTCTGGATCAACAGTTGTGTATTAGGCAGTAATGTGCTATAACGTCTATGTATTTTGCAGGTTGCTAGTGCGACAGCAACTTTCGTTATGATGTTTTCGTCCTCATTATCCGTTGTGGAATTCTATCTACTCAAAAGATTTCCCATGCCTTACGGTATATTTTTGTACATTTTTCGTTCTTTCTTTTCTCCATTCGCCATTTATCCTGTTTGAAGTACTAAAACTAACCAAGTTTCTTCATGCAGCTTCATACCTCATGTCTGTTTCAATTTTGGCCGGTTTTTGGGGACAATTCATCGTAAGAAAGCTAATCGCCATTCTAAAACGGACTTCAATCATCGTGTTCATCCTCTCTGGCGTCATTTTCGCGAGCGCTCTTACTATGGGTAAATACATTATTACTTCAATAACTCGACTCTAGGCATAATGTTACAAAATATCTAGCTCCATCTCGATTGATCAGTATTTTTTTATTTTTTCGCAATTTCTTGCAGGCATTATCGGGGTAGAGAAAAGCATCAGAATGATAAACGATCACGAGTTCATGGGATTTTTGGATTTCTGCAGCAGTCAGCAGTTTCTGCCATAAAGATTATTTATTCGTAGATTGTAATAAATGGGGGTGTGGCCAATGCTTAATTGACCAACCCCAATTCATTTCATTATTTATAAAATCAACATTTTTTCTTCGCATGTATATTGCATTCTTTTTATAATTTGAATGCGGTAATTTTTTTTACAATTACGAGCGATGAAGGATATGACATCAAAACTAGGGCGACACACTAGATCGTAACATCTTTTTACCATTTCTTTTAGTAGTATCGTATAAACAAAGAATGTGATATATTCAAGATAAAATATGTGTAATAAATTTTAATAATGATTTTGGAAAATAAGTGTGGTTATAAACTTATTTATAAACAAGTTACCAAACAGAGTTCTTGTTTGGTTTTCATTAAAATTTTCTTATTTTTCTACCGTACCCAATCTCAACCATCCATTAAAAGTCAAGCCTACAATATTTGACTTTTCAATCAAATTTCAACCATCATTTCTCCTAAAAATCACTATCTATATTATTATATTTATAATAATGACAAAGTTCCCGCCCATTTCACCTTTTTTTTTCCAACAACACGTTAGTAAGAAGCTTTTTTTAAAAAAATAAAAAGTAAAAACAAAATCATGTGTCAGCCGCTAACACATTCAAGTGTCAGCCGCTGACACTTTTTTATTTTTCTATTTTTTTTTTTTAATTTCATTTTTTTCCTTTCGTTTTAATCTCTGTTTGATAAACATCTTTAAAAAAAAAGATTTTTCTCAAATCACTTTTTAATAACACACATTATCTCTTTCCACTTTTCAATTACATATTTTACTTAGAAAATACAAAAATAACATATTTTTAAACACAAAACTTTTAACAAAAAGAGCCTTAATTTTTTGTCTTGCTATGTATATTTTTGTAATTTGATCTTTTATAATGTGTCATTTTTATCTTTTATTTTATCATAATAATTTTAATACAAGTACATGTATTAAAACTCAATAACACATTCTACAAAAAATTTACAAATGACATTATTTGAAATAGTAAATTTTTCAGAATGTAAGATTAAAAGTAGAGAAATTTTTTAGTTTGTGTAGATTATTTTATTGGTAAAGTGTAACAGAAAAGCGACTGACAACATTTTTAATTTTTTTTTTTTTTTGGTCATAATAATTTTTCATACGAGTACATGCATTAAATTTCAATCGCACATTGTACAAAAAATTTACAAATCATGTTTCAGCGACTGACACCATTTTTTAGGTTTTTTTTCCTTATTTTTTCATTTCTTTTTAACCTCTGTTTGGCAAACATGTTTAAAAATAAAAATTTTCCCAAATCACTTTTTAACCACACGTTTTTTCTCTCTCCACTTTTCAATCATATATTTTACCTAAACAACATAAAAAAAAAAACATATATATCTATACTATATATAATAATGAGAAAGTTCCGGCCCATTTCACCTTTTTTTTTTTCAACAATACGTTAGTAAGAGGCTTTTTTTAAAAAAATAAAAACAAAATCATGTGTCAGCCGCTAACACATTCAAGTGCCAACCACTGACACTTTTTTATTTTTCTATTTTTTTTTATTTTGTTTTTTTCCTTTCGTTTTAATCTCTGTTTGACAAACATCTTTAAAAACAAGATTTTTCTCAAATCACTTTTTAACAACTTACATTATCTCTCTTCACTTTTCAATCACATGTTTTACTTGGAAAATATAAAAATAACATATTTTTAAATACAAAACTTTTAACAAAAAGAGCCTTAATTTTTTGTCTTGCTATGTATATTTTTGTAATTTGATCTTTTATAATGTGTCATTTTTATCTTTTATTTTATCATAATAATTTTAATACAAGTACATGTATTAAAATTCAATAACACATTATACAAAAATTTACAAATGACATTATTTGAAATGGTAAATTTTTCAGAATATAAGATTAAAATTAGAGAATTGTTTTAGTTTGTGTAGATTAATTTCTTGGTAAAGTGTAGCAGAAAAGCAGCTGACAACATTTTTAATTTTTTTTTGGGGTCATAATAATTTTTCATACAAGTACATGCATTAAATTTCGATCGCACATTGTACAAAACGTTTACAAATCATGTTTTAGCGACTGACACCGTTTTTTAGTTTTTTCATTATTTTTTCATTTCTTTTTAACCTCTGTTTGGCAAACATGTGTAAAAACAAAAAAAAAATTCAAATCACTTTTTAATCACACGTTTTTATTCTCTCTCCACTTTTCAATCATATATTTTACCTAAAAAAACATATTTTTAAACACAAAACGTTTAACAAAAAGAGCCTTAAATTTTTTGTCTTGCTATTTATATTTTTGTAATTTGATCTTTTGTAACGTGTCTTTTTAATTTTATTTTGTCATAATAATTTTAATACACGTACATATATTAAAATTCGATAACACATTCTACAAAAAATTTACAAATCACACTATTTGAAATAGTAAATTTTTTAGAACGTAAGGTTAACAGTAGATAAATTTTTTAATTTGTGTTGATTATTTTATTGGTAAAGTGTGACAGAAAAGCGGCTGACATCATTTTTAATTTTTTTTCTCATAATAATTTTTAATACACGTACATGCATTAAATTTCGATCGCACATTGTACAAAAAATTTACAAATCATGTGTCAGGGACAGACACAAATTTTTAGGTTTTTTTTCCCTTATTTTTTCATTTCTTTTTAACCTCTGTTTGACAAACATGTTTAAAAACAAAAAAAAATCAAATCACTTTTTAACGACACGTTTCTCTCTCTCCACTTTTCAATCACATATTTTACCTAAAAAAATTATTAAAAAAAAAAAAACATATTTTTAAACAAAAAACGCTTAGCAAAAAGAGCCTTAAATTTTTTGTCTTGCTATGTATGTTTTTGTAATTTGATCTTTTGTAACGTGTCATTTTATTTTTTATTTTGTCATAATAATTTTAATGCACGTACATATATTAAAATTCGATAACACATTCTACAAAAATTTTACAAATCACACTATTTGAAATAGTACATTTTTCAGAATGTAAGGTTAACAGTAGAGAAATTTTTTAATTTGTGTAGATTTTTTTATTGGTAAAGTGTGACAGAAAAGCGGCTGCCACATCATTTTTAATTTTTTTTTTCTCATAATAAGTTTTCATACACGTACATGCATTAAATTTCAATCGCACATTGTACAAAAAATTTACAAATCATTTGTCAGCGACTAACACCATTTTTTAGGCTTTTTTCCATTATTTTTTCATTTCTTTTTAACCTATGTTTAGCAAACATGTTTAAAAATAATTTTTTTTTTTCAAATCACTTTTTAACAACACATTTTTTCTGTCTTTACTTTTCAACCACAAATTTTACCTAGAAAACATAAAAAAAAACATATTTTTAAACACAAAACTTTTAACGAAAAGAGCCTTAACTATTTTGTCTTGCTATGTATATTTTTGTAATTTAATCTTTTATATTGTGTCATTTTTATCTTTTATTTTGTCATAATAATTTTAATACACGTACAGGTATTAAAATTCGATCACACATTCTATAAAAATTTTAAAAATCACATTATTTGAAATAGTAAATTTTTAGAATTTAAGGATAAATGTAGAGTAATTTTTTAGTTTGTATAGATTATTTTATTGGAAAAGTGTGGAGAAAAAGCGGCTGACACAATTTTTTATGTTTTTTTTTTTGCCTTATTCTTTCATTTCATTTTTTTCTTTAACTTTTTTGTCTTGCTATGTAAATTTTTGTAATTTGATCTTTTGTAATGTGTCATTCTTATATTTTATTTTATTATAATAATTTTAATATACGTATATGCATTAAATTTCGATCACACATTCTAATTTATGCAATTCCTACTTCATTTCATATTCATTATACAAAATATTATTTACCATCCATTCTACAAATATTTTACAAGCTACATTATTTGAAATTGCGGGTCTCAAATATTAGACTAATAATAATACGACACATTATTTCCAATAATAAGATTTGAAATAGTAAATTTTTTAAGAATGTAAGGTTAAAAGTAGAGTTTTTTTTTTCCTACAATTACTTTTATTTATTTATTTATAAACCAAATAATAATCTATACAATTTCTCAAAACCATTTTTTAATCACACATCTTTTTTTCTCTTCATTTTTTAACCACACATTTTACCTCGAACAAAAAAAATCAATTTCTAAATTTGGGGAAAGATCCGAACAGAGGCTTAGATATTCGTATTTTGATGTTTTTGGAATTACTTTGTCTTTCCTTCTTTTGAATTTTTTTTTTTTTTTCCTTTAAAGAAAATAAAAATGATATTTTAAAGTAGTTTAGTCTATTATACCTCTATCTGATGTTGATTTTATAGTTATTATAATTAATATTATTATTGTATGGTGTATTTTATTTGTTTATTGTTTTTATTTTAAATTTCGATTACACGTTCTACAAAACATTTTGTCTTAATAATTTTTAATACGCGTACAAGTATTAAATTTCGATTCTACGAAAAATTTAAAAATCACATTATTTGAAATAGTAATTTTTTCATAATGTAAGGTTAAAACTAAAGAATATTTTTTAGTTTGTGTGAATATTATTTTATTGGTAAAATTTGGTAGAAATTGAGTTTTGATAACAAATAATGTTTTATTTATTGGTAAAATTTGGTAGAAATTGAGTTTTGATAAAAAAATAATGTTTTGAATTAGTGTAGAGTAAATGTGTAGTTAAAAAGTGGAGAGAAAATATTTGTGGTTAAAAAATAGTTTGAGAAATTATTTTGTTCATAAATTAATTTATAAATTGTAATGATTGCATTAAAAAACAAAAGTTTATATTTATTTAATTTATGCAATGTCTATTTCATTTTGATATTCATTATTCAAAATATCATTTACCACACATTCTATAAAAATTTTATAAACCACATTATTTGAAATGACGGATATCAAATATGGGGTTGATAATAACACGACACATTATTTCAAATAATAAGGTTTGAAATAATAAATTTTTTCAGAATATAAGGTTAAAAGTAGAGAATTTTTTTTATGTTATTTGTATATTATTTTATTAGTAAAATGTAGCAAAAAATGAGTTTTCAATATTTTGTCATAATAATTTTTAATACACGTACAAGTATTAAATTTCCTTCACACATTTTATAAAAATTTTACAAACCACATTTTTTGAAATGACGAGCTCAAACATGGTGGTGGTAATAATAAACGACACATTATTTCAAATAATGAGGTCTAAAATAGTAAAAAAAATTCAAAATGTAATGTTAAAAGTAAAGAAATTTTTTAGTTTATTTGTAAATTATTTTATTGGTAAAATGTGACAGAAAATTTTTTTTTTTTTTTTTTTTTTTAAATGATGTTTTGAATAAGTGGAGAGGGTGTGGTTAAAAGTTAAGAGAAAATGTGTGTGGTTAAAAAGTAGTTTGAAAAATTATGTTATTTATAAATTGTAATTATTGTATAAAAAATAGAAGCTTATATTTATTTTATTTATGTAATGTCTGTTTCATCTTGATATTTATTATTTAAAATATCTTTTTTAACAAAAAAAAAATTCTGCTCATTTTACACCAATAAAATAATTTACACATAAATTAAAAAGAATTCTCTACTTTTTTTTGGAGAAATTATATGATTTTTATACCATGTGAAGCGAAGAATCATTCGGTTAAACTTTCTATATAAATTTATTATTTTTATATTTGTAAATTATTGTTCTCTTGAAATTTATAATTTTCTATTATGTTATCAATAATTTTTTTGGATACAATAATATTTCGATTTTAAGTATATTATTTAGATTTAAATATAAATACGAGAGGAGAATACAGAAATCGTGAAAAATATATTGATGTCTTCCACAAAATTAATATTGTACCGTAATATTACATCAAACATGATTTATACCATTAAATAAACTACTAAGTTTGTATTTTCTTTGAAATTAATTATAGCTCATAAAAACTATTAAAATTAACAATCATGTATTATTTAAATATCTTAATCTTTATCTTTATCTTTATATATATAATAACTACATAGCCGTCACATAAATCCGCACATAGTTTCCCGCCATTTTTACCTGCTATTTTAGGAAACTTTGTAATTTTATAAATTATTTTAATAAATGAATTAGGAAACTTCAATTAATGCAAAATTAATTATAGGTGACATGTAATAAATGACTTATTGATTTGTAAAAAATAAAAAATCTATAAAAAGGTCAAATTGTATATTATTTTTATTCTTTTGATAATTATTGTAATATTTTAAAGTAAAGAAATATGCAATATAAGTGTCAAATTCAAGATCTTAACGAGAAGTTCAATACAAGCTAACAAATGAAAGCAAACTCTAAATATATCATTCATAAAATTGTCTCAAATAATAAAGGTAAAAATTTTACTTATACTTTTTACTTTTTTCAATATCCAGTCTTTTTAATTTATCTCATTTAAGTCATAAAATGATATCTATCATTTCTTACCTAACTTCAATTTAACATAAATGATTAATTTCAAATCTTTTTTCTTATCAAATGAAAAGAAATAATAGATATCCGATCTTTCTAAGTAAATTCAATTGAATCATTTTAATTTTTACAACTTTAGGTTTCAATAAACTCTTTGGTAATTTTGAAATTAATTTTATAAATTTACTCATTTTATTCATTTATCTATTTTCTAATTTTTATAAATTTAAAATAACATCAATTTGTAAAATATATACTACAAACTTTAAGAATTGATTCATTGATTTCTACAGAAAATAAAAAAATAAGGTTTTATCAAACTTATTCTATTTAAAAATAAAATATGGTTAATACAGTTATTTAACATGTACACAAAAAAAAAAATTGTGCGTGTGTGTGTGTAACATGACCATTTTTAATACTTGGTGAAAAATAAAATGTCACGTTGTATTTGAAACCATTGAATATGAGTAAGTTTGATATAGACTATAAAAATAGTTTTAAATGCATGATTGAAAGTGAAAGAATGTAGTATAAAAAATAAAATAATTGTCAAATCAATCAATTGAGTGGTTGAAAATTGTTTTTCTTTTTATAGAATGTGTGGTTAAAAAGTAGTATGTGCAATTGTGAAAAATTAGTTTTAAATAATATGTGGTTGTGAATGAGCATAAAAAATAATAATTTTTGAATAATCAATTCTATATGAATAAATAAATTAAGAAAACTAGAGAATGAACAATTAACTGTTAAAAAAAATGCAATTCATAACTTTTTTTTTTTTTTTTGCTTTTTTTTCTTTTTTGATTATATATTGAATATACAATTTATGCATTAAAGAGAGAAATCTTATAAGGAAAAATGAAATTACAAATTATTCACAATTTATGGATACAAGATATTATTATTATTTTTTATTGTATTATTTTTATTGAACATTATATTTTTAAAACTTATTCAATAAATATTATTTATTCCGTGCATCGCACCGGTGCGATTATTAATAATACTAAAAAATATTCACCTATAACGATTACTAAAATATCTCAATTGCCAAACAAGTTGAAATCGACACATGCAATTTGCTCACATGCGATTGTATAGTGGTTCTGAAGGCATAAGACATGACTCTTAATGAACTTCCCAATGCATTATTGTAAAGTCAGTCCGTATCTAATTTTAGGTACACCCGCCGTGCTTTTTATTTTTTGCTTAAAAAATAAACAAATAAATATGGGTCCTTTTATGGTCTAGTATAAATTAACTTACCATTCAAAGAAGTTGTTATAATTTGAATTAGTTATATTATTTATTAAAATTTAATAATTATTGTGATATACTAATATTTTTCACTCATTTTGAATTTGTTTAATTATGTATAAACATTAAAGTTTTACAAATATTTATCGAAATCGATATTTTTGAATAATTTCCGTGAATCGCACGAGAGAAATGCTAGTTCATTTCAAAACAACTTATTTTAAAGAATACCAAACACATATAATTCAGAAATTACGTTTTTGTTAAACCTGTCCTCATCAGCTAGAGCATTTTTATCGAGTCTCGATATTCCGAAAGAAGTTGAAATTTTTTCCTAGTCAGCTGGTCTCCAACTCTGAAGGTGGGACATGATCTCAAACCAGATAAATATTAGTTTAAGAACACAAAGTGTCTGATAATACATAATTAATTAATTAATTCTTATAATGCTCCAATCCTTTTGTCACTTTCTTTAGAGAACATAGCTAATTTCGATGCTAAGCATCTTTATATCATAATAAATGATAAAATGTGAAGCCTGTTATAAATATAATTAAAAATGTGAATGATGAATTATCATTATATCCATATAAACTTTATATATTACGATTGTGTCATTGTTTCTTCCTATAAATAGAAGTCATTTCATTTCATTTGAGACTGAAAAGTTCTCTCTCATTCTCTCCTATCTCTCTATATTCTCTTTAATCTTCATCTTTCCCAGATCGAAGAAGCCATGCCTAATCTCTTCAGTTTCCCCTCAAGTTCCTTCTTACCTCTCGTGGCTCTACCCATTCTTTACTGGGCCTTCAACTTCCCCATGCGCCAAACCAAACTCAGTTTCTACGTACACGACTACATGACTGGAGACGACGCCTCCGCCGTCACAGTGGCCGGAAAAGATGGGCACTCTACCAGCATCTTACACTTCGGAACCCTTTTAGCCCTCGATGATCCAGTTACCGAAGGCCCGGATCCAAAGTCCAAAGAGATTGGTAGAGCTCAAGGAATGTATATCAACTCTCAATTGGATGGTAAAGGATTACACTCGGTATTTTCAGTTATATTTACTGAGGGACCTTACAAAGGAAGCACTCTGGAGATTCAAGGGGCTGATCATTTTGCCATGAAGGAGAGGGAATTTTCTGTAGTTTCCGGGACTGGTTATTTTAGATTTGTGACGGGTTATGGGATTATGACTACTGAGACGTTGGATATTCCTAATTTGAGGGCTATTCTAAAGCTTGATATTACTGTCAAGCATTATTAAAAAATATTCCACACTAATCATGTGCTGATACATTGATAATTTTTTTTCTTTAGAACGACTGGTGAATTCTTGAATAATAATCAGTGATTGGTGTCGAATTCGTGTATGCTTGATTCTACTTAAAATATATATATATTTTTTTTTAAATGAATAGAGATTTTTAGAAATGGAAGATTGAAATTTGATTGAAAAATAAAATATTGTTTGTTTGACTTTTAATTTATGGTTAAAATTGAATACTGTAGTGTTATGTTGCTGACGCACAAAAGATCAGAACTGAATTATATCATTTATTAATTTACATTATTCGTTGTACGATTATAATCCTCAAAATGAACCAAAGCAATTGCATCGGCTAAATTATGGATCAATTTAATAAAGACTTCTAAAAATTCAAAAGTTGCTTTGAACTTATTTAAATAATTTTTTGAAAGTGCTTTATTTGAAAGTAAGCTGCAGAAGTCTGCCTCTCTAGACTGATTATGTTGTAATTTAAGAGTCTAGTCGGTGTAGTTTTTGGAAAATTTTGTAACTTTTTGAATTATGTGTTATTGAAAAGTAATTTAAAAGTATGAAAACTGTGGATCCAATTAAATTTTTGGACGGGGAGGGGTGGATTTTTTTTCTTTTAAAAAAAAGTAGAAGCAAACAAGCTCTAATAAATTGACCACAAAAGCTACACATCATAACATTTATTTATTTATTTGAGCGAAATAACATTATTTTCGTTCACATTTGACTTTTAGAGGTTGCTTGGTAATGGAAAAGATTTCAACACAATTTTTAAAACTCAATCTCAACCATCCATCCATCCATCCATAATCAAGTCCACAATTTTTAACTTTTCAAACATTTTTCAACCACACATCCATCAAAAAAAAATCACAAAAACTAAAATTTTTTACATTATCAAACAGGCTTTTAAGCTCTAATAAAATGATGCCCATCACTAAAAGAAATTAAACATTATTAACAGCCTCTGGTTAAAGCAGTGTTTTTGGTAATTAAAAGTCTTTATTAGCCTACATAAATACTTGAGGTTGGGCAACCTCAACATTAAAGTTATAATAACTAAATATGTCGCTGAGCATTTAATTCCTTTTCTGAGACGTTAGTTAGAACTTTTAGGACATGAACTAGAATTATAGAGCTAAGTATGAACAATATGGATAGAGTTTAAGGACAATGAGGGAGAGCAGCCCAATATGGAGGCATCATAGGATTAGAGTCTTCCATGTTCATGTCGACATAGTTGCATTGTGCAATCTGACGATGGATACTCGTCCCTCGAGGCTTGTCGGTGCTCCGAATCGACGTGCTTTCGACTGTTCATCGCCTGAACCTTCTGTGTAACCCGTAGAGACTTGCTTTTTTGTGAATTGCTCCTTGAGTATTGCCCTCAATGCCAAAACCTTGCAATTTCAAAGGAAACAAGTTCACAAGTTATAAACAATTGTATATTGTTGGATATTGTTAAAGATGAATAAAAAAAGGTTAAATTTTCGTCTTTTACGTTGTTCAATATTGCGTACCAATTACCAAACATACTCAGATTGACGAACAAAGAATTCTAATATTCTATCACCCAAAATTTGACACAATGAGTGCTATGCCCTCATAATGAGCGGCCACACCTCCTAAGTTAGGGGTGGCACCTGATGTGATACACTGTGTGGTAGAATAACATTACTCACAAACAAAAGATATCTTGATCGAATCTTCGAATATATACACACTAACCTCTTCCTGGAGCTGTTGTTTCTCTCTGGACACAACATTGAACTCCTGCTTAAGGGCATCGTACAATCTCTCGAGCTGCTTCGTCTTCCACCTAGCCCTCCTGTTCTGGAACCAAACCGCAATTTGGCGCGGCTGCAGACCAAGATCCATGGCAAGTTTCTTCTTCCTATCAGGGTCAAGCTTAATCTCCTCTTGAAAACTGTTTTCCAGTGACTCCAACTGGTCATTGGTTAATCGTTTCTTCTTGTCCTGGTTTCCATTATTATTAACATTGTTGCTCTTGTCCATTGTCGGGAACACTGCATGTTGTGTCTCCATCAATTGTCTCATCTCTAAACCTGAAAAAGATCGAACAATTGAAAAGTTGCTCAGAATGAAGGCAACCGGCCAGCTGAAAGATCAGATTTATCTGACAAGTTGAACACTCAGAACTAAAGACAGTAAGAATAATTCTTAATGCATTAAGGTTAGCAAGAATTGGAATTATGTACTGTTTCTAACTTCTAACTTCACTGTAGAATTTCATAGTCGTTGTAGAGGGACGGAATCGTATTGATTAAGCTATAACCCCATTTACGACAGAGATAATAAGAGCTCATGAACACGTAAAATAGCACAAAATATTGTTTTAACGTTGTCACAGAACAAAAGACTGATGATTTACCTGGAAATTGATCAAAGTTATAGTTGTGGAGGATATTGAAAGAAATATCGGGACGAGAAATGAATGGCACTCTCAGGTTACCATTCCAATCCATTTTTCTTTTCCTCTTTTAGTCAAATTCACTGGTCTTTTTTCCTCTTCTCTTCCCACAAGCAAATACAAACCCTAAAATCTGTCTTCGTTATATAATAGACTTTCAAGAATGGAGAACTGGACCACACGGTACACAACACGCAGAGAAAGTTGAATGGATTTGAACGCCTTTTTTATGCAACAAAGTGAATATGAGAAGATTTAAAAGTAAAACAAGTTATTCCAAGTGTTCACATATGAAAAAAGAAAGACGCAAGGGTTTGTAAGATAAATAGTAGCAGAAGTCTGAGTAAGTGTGTGTGTTAGAGAGAGAGAGAGAGAGAAGATTGTGAGTTAAATTTTAAGAGTTTGCTTTTGATTTTTGTGGCTTTTTTTTAATGGAGGTATGGTTTAAAAATGTTTGAAAATTTAAAAATTGTAAACTTAATTAAAAATTAATGATTGAGATTGAGTTTAAAAAGTTGTGAAATTTTTTTCTTTAGTAAACAAGTTCTAAGATGATGCAAATGGCAATCTAAGGTCTCAATCTGGTCCCCTTAAACTACTGACATATGTCATCCCTTTTTTACGCCTCATTCTGACTGCTTTCTTCTCCCCGGTACGTACTGCTTGGCAGCTTGCTATCCACCCCACCCCCATCTTCTTCTTCTCTGAAGTGGGCTTCTTGAGGAGGAAACATAGAATCAGAACAGAGCCTGCCACGTCTTTACAGCATCAGTAAATGATAGGGTTTAAAGAAGCACAAAAAGGAGGGTAAATTTGTGGGATAGACATAACTCAGATGCCTTCTCTTTGGAAGTTGCATCATCATTTTCCTTTCTCTGTAACTGCATTCAAATTCAATGAGTGGGGTTGGCTCTATAATCGAAAAAGGTAGAACTCCAATTTATTAAAAAGTTATTGACCAATTTATTAGAAATCATTATTATTATATATTCATTTTCAACAACACATTTTATAGGAGTCACAACTTTTGTAAAGTTTTCAAACACATATTTCATTTAACTTTTTTTTTTTTCTCAAAATCTACTAAAAATCAGATTTTATCCGAATCAAACTAGGATTTAAATTTTAGCTAGTTGGATATACTTTTCATTCACAAATTTTGTAAAATTTACAACTTACTATTAACGTATTATTAAAATGATCGGTAAGATCTAAAATCACTATCAAACAAGTGCTTAGTATTAAAATGATCGGTATGATCTGATTTTTTTTTTTAAATGAAATGTATGATATGATGTTTTTAAATACTTAAAATCACTATCAAACAAGTGCTTAGTAAAGTGGATAGCTACATCCAAGATACGGATGAAGAAATACGATGATGATCATAAGTAACTAATGGTGATGTCAAAGCTTCATTTTATGAGCACTTGTATTCGTATAATATGAATAATGCGGTACGTTAGAGTTTCGTAAAATTCAAATGACTATAAGATTGAGAGAAATTCGAACCCTGATTTTTATTGTCGTCATTGATTACAACCTATTGGATTCGAATGAGAATTGCTAAGGTAGACGGTGATAGGAATGATATTCGACAACTTTGGCTTTGATTGTCAATACTCATGGATTCAATGGAATAGTGAGATAAGAATTTATTGAAATCATGATCTCCTTGGTTTTATATATGTATATATGGAGCATTGATTTGATCAACAAATTAGATTGTGTAGAATCATGTATAATATAAATTTAGATCAAAAGACTTAGAAACCCAAAATTTCAATTCTATAAAGTAATCAACCCAAAGGAAACGATTGAGTTTAGAAATGTTAATTATATTACAAGGTGCAAAACTCTTATATTCACGCTGTAAATTTTATTTGTTGCACCACATTTTAACTGCAGTGAAGGTCAAGTTTTCCTCGTCGCATTCGTGTACTTCCAATTAATTAGTACATCTTCCCAATCCCAGGTTTCACGGATCGCAGGTTTAGCTCCCAAGATTTCTCGCCTCTAGGTAGCTTACCTCTCATTCACTGGCCGGCAAGGTAGAACAACTGGCACACACGCACGCTGATGAGTAGGATGTAAGGAAAATACCTGCAATATGATCATATGATTAGAGCACTTTATGGTAAAATAGACTAACCGCCTAGCTGTTGCCGACTTGCCGAACCGAATGGGGAGATAAGCATTTTCACTGCGTGACATTCTCCCCCATTCGAATCCGCTTACGTCCTCGTAGCGGGAAGTGAGCTTCGCATCAACACGCACTCCTCAATTGCAGAATTAAACGGCACCATCCCCTCATGGACGAGCATTCACACGGTGGTACTCCCACACTTGCCCGCTGTAACTTGTACATACCGCCTCCGACACCAACCTTCACCATCTGCCCCCATAAGCAGTAGTTCTTCGGTGGACGGCCTCCAGCCGCAGCGCCTCCAGCACATGTCGAAGCACATACCCACTACATTCTCGTAGGCTCTGCAAAATGCGCTCCTCAAAACTCCTTCGAAAGCAATCGCGCAACGCTGCCCAGCACACCCATCTTCCCCCAACAGCTTCCTTCTTCGTGTTCCGCAAGCTTGCCAACACGATCCGTGGCCCAAAGTCTTTTCTCTGCGAGAATTCATGGCATTGATCTCCACAAGACCAACAACGCATTCAAGCGGGACCGCTCTGATACCAACTTTCACGGATCGCAGGTTTAGCTCCCGAGGTTTCTCGCCTCTAGGTAGCTTACCTCTCATTCACTGGCCGGCAAGGCAGAACAACTGGCACACACGCACGCTGATGAGTAGGATGTAAGGGAAATACCTGCAATATGATCGTATGATTAGAGCACTTCATGGTAAAATAGGCCAACCGCCTAGCTGTTGCCGACTTGCCGAACCGAATGGGGAGATAAGCATTTTCACTGCGTGACACCAGGTGAGGATTATTGTTCAAATATTTTGTTAGCGTCTTTTCAAATAAGGGTAAATTTGTTGTCCAACCAGGGGTGTATTTAGAAATTGGATTGAGTACGAGCAAATTTGATCCAGTACGAGCGATTGCTATAACGGTAAGGGGGGAAAATTGACACCAAAACTATAAGGTAAAAATTATTTTTTTGACTGATCTAGCACGAGCAGATGAACGGACTAGCATCATGCTAGATCCGTCCCTGTGTCCAACTTCTGTATAATTATTCGAAGATTGAGCACAGAAAAAAAATGGAGGACACGAGTCTCTTACCAAACAAAAGTTAAACATTTATGGATTATACTACTGGTACAAACAATTTTGTACAAATTCAGTTGCTAACCCTCACATGGAGCCGGAGGCAGATCCACGAATATTTTATTGTGTGTGACCCCCATATATGAGGATTAGTAAACATGTTTGTACAAATTTATTTGTATATATAGCATGGTCCAATCTTTATTGCATCAAACAAAAATTATAATTGCAAGCAGATAAAGTAATAAAAAAACATTTATTTAATTGATCTATATTTATCAACAATATTTAATTATATACTAGATTGCTATAAATGAGAGTTGTCTGTTTTCTTATCGTACAATGTAAAATGTTCCCTCATCAAGGACCTATCTATAGGATTGTATCAATTTGGAACGTCTAACATTGGTACCAAATTTTTTTTGTTTATAACATGAAATGGTCCGTCGCTGCAGAAGTGAAAACCAACTTTAGGATGCTTTTTTCATTTTGTCTATTGCCTATAATACTTGATAAATCAGTCAATTATGAAGTACTAATAGTACAATATGATTCAATGTTTTTGCTGTGTACATATTTTTAACATCTTGATTTTGTTAAATAATGTAGAAAATTCAAAATAGCACTCTACTAGTAAAAGAAGTAACAACCCTAATAATATGGAATCCAGGTCTGTTATTCCTTTAATTGTTCAACAAATTAAAATTGTACACATCACCATGTCAGCAAATAAATTTTAAATACATACGAACAATTACATTAAAAAGTGATGATGTGTATAATTTTAATTTGATGAACAATTAAGGAAACAATATTTTAGGACGATATATGGGCTCAATGAAATTCAAGTAATAAGTATTAATAATATGGAAGAGAAACGGGAAAAAAATGGTCATGGGCAGTGGCGGACGCAGAGCGTATGTACTAATGGGGCACACGGATGGTACGGGAAAAAAAAATTTTGGTAAGAAAAGATCGAAAAATGAAAAAGTACTTGAAAATATTCAATCTCCAAACAAATAAATAATTATATTAACATTGCACACTTATAATATAATTAGCATAAATCACACTGCCCTCAAACATTTTTTTTTTGTAAGAAGAGACCGAAAAATGAAAAAGTATTTGAAAATATTCAATTCCCAAACAAATAAATAATTATATTAACCTTGCACACTTATAATATAATTAGCATAAATCACATCCCCCACTGCCCATGGCTTCACTTCCATTGGTGCACTATTTTTATTTAAAAAAAAAAAGAAATTATACGTAATGTATCATCTTCAAAGTGTTGAGTCCTGAGTGCACTGCAAATGTGCACTATTATATTTATATCTTAATAAATCAAGTTTGAAGATTAAAACAAAAAAGTTACCCACCAGAAGCCAAAAAAAAAAAAAAAAATTAGATTTTTCCTGGGGCACGTGCCCAAGGAGGCCCCACCCTGGGTCCGCCCGTGGTCATGGGTTCAAAAAAGGTCAAAAACCACTTCATTTTATCGCTTAATTCTACGTGCCGACAAGGAAAATGCAAGTGAATGATGCCCATATGGTTGAGACGAGCTTCGAATTTCCCGTTGTGAGGTGTCTATATGCAAATTGCAATGTACATAGGCTTCTAGGTGCATAAATAGTGACGGATCCAGAAATTTTGTTCAACTAAGGTGATCGTTTAGAAAGTTTGTTCAGATAGGACATACATCGGTCAAATAACTCTATTTTTCGAATTCCAATCCAAAAATGCCAAAAAAATCTAACAAAATTTTTTTCCCCGACGAATCCAGCACGGACGAGTGCATTAACTCGACGTGCTATGGATCAGCCCCTGGGCATAGATAGAGGTTGGCTAGGTTGGGCCGAGTTTGCTCATCTAGAAAAATGAATAATTGCACCCTGAACCTTTTTTATCTCTACAAATTGAAGTATACCCGCTTGTGAAATTTCGTTGAAATTTGCATCTTTTTCATTTTTCCACTCAACTTTAAGCCTTCAGTATTATATAAGTATAAATGTATGATACTAAAATTTAGGCCCTAAATATCATAAAATTCTTGAAAGTATCAATGTGTGATACTTTTTGAATGATGTAAATTTCGAATGTGCTACAAAAAGTAAGGTCTCGTTCTCTCTGTCGTTTTAAGGTCTTTTTCTGTTTTTATTTTCGAAAATATTAAAAACGCGTTCTCTTTACCATTTTCGAAAACACATTTTGAAAAAAAAAAAAAAAAATTATACATAAAACGCAAAATGCCCAAAACGAGGTTTTGTATGTATTTCAACAAAAAATGTTCAAAACGCGAAAAACGCGTTTTGGGATTTTTTTTTTTTTTTTTTTTTTTTTTTAAAGAATTATTCTAACTTGGAACTAAGCTTAATATATATTGAATTATCCTAACTTGGAACTAAACCTAAATAAAGATTTTTTTTTTTTTTTTTTTTTTGAGAATTATCCTAACTTAGAATTAAGCTTAAATAAAATTTTATTGAATTCAATATCAACATTAAAAAAAATTAAGTAAAAATAATGGACTCTAGTGATTTTGAAAGAACTTGCATTTTCTGAATTTTAATAGAACTAGGGCTTCCTGAAATCCCGAACCTGATCAAGCTGTGTTAATATAGACTTTTAATACTCACATTAGTGTGTTGCATGTAACCATGTTTTCAGTATATTGTTGAAGGAAATTTAAGGTTGAACCAGTAGTATTCTGCAAGAAAATTAATTAAAAATAGTTTAAGTAGTATTTTGTAAAAATTTCAAACAGAACGTGTTTTCCAACTTTCCATTTTCAAAAACAGTTTTCAGAAATGACAAACCAAACGTGTTTTCAACAAATTTGAAAATAAAAATAAAAACAAGAAACACAAAATATTTTAAAAAATAAAAATATAAAATAAAATATAAACAAAACGCGGTCTAAATTTTTATGTAAATTGCCCATAGAAAAATTTATGAAAGTCATCGTACCTCCAAAGAAGTTGATCTACCCCTTTTACTCCGCACATCCCATAGAGGATCCGACTAGTACGGAATAATGGGCCCCCTCCGCCCTTTTACGGGATTTAATTTAAAGAGGGTACGATTACCCAACGTCCCCAAATCTACTACGGCTCCACACAATGTTATAAATTTCGCAGACATTATTAAACGTTGTATCTGCTGGATGCTACAGCACCCTCATAAAAATCAGCAAACTTGACATCAATGCACGGCCTGTCCGTAATAAATCCTTAACCATAAGATCGAAAAGAAAAGGCCGGAAAATCTTAACTCTTTTCGGGTGAATGTAAAACTTCATTAGAAACTTTGGGAATATCAGTGTCCCCTGGTATGTTCAAGGATAGATCTACCTCTTTTGAATCTCATTAAATAAAAACTGTATTTGGCAACAAAATCATGCAACAGATATAGCACATTTTCTTAATGTTCTGCAGAAGTATGTGCAGCAAAACAAAACTGCATGTATTACAAAACCATTAAAATTACATTTGGCAGAGGACAAGAACCTACTGCAAAAACATTTTAGATTATATCCTCCAACTGTCAACGATTTCAAGAAGTATAAACTGCACGATAAAACCCGATATGGGCTTTCATGGGTTGGCCACAAGTTGAGATCATACACATCATTGTTACTTCAAAAACCCACTTCTTCGACGCTCTCTCAAATTACTGGGAATGATCGATACAGAATCAACACAAAGTCCCCCTTTGGAATGTGTGCAATCGATCTGTTTCATTGAGAATCTCACTTCAGTCTCGGGATCTGATTCACTAACTATGAATTCACCTACCTTGTAATCTATCCAGCAGCCACGCTTATGGCTGCCATTTGCACCATCTTGTTCAGTGTCATCTAAGAAGCACTCAGTCGATGCTTGCTGACCATCTGAAGTACACAGTTCAAATCGTACTGGTTTTATATCCCAACCATGAGCGTGCTCAAAATTGCAAACACGGCGTCCAAGTCGTTTGGAAAATTTCCCAAGGTGAACTCTAAATGACAAAGTATATATATCTGGATTAAAAGGGAACTTCACCACACCAGATACCTCAAACCACCATATTTGCTGCAAATAGGCTATAACAGGAAATCTGTAATAAGAGCAGCACAAAAGAGATGATGTTATATTCTAAAACGGATTCAATCTCGTAGCATGGGCAAGCTGGTTAAATTGGCAGATGGTATTAATTTTGGTGCAATAAATATTTCATGCAAAATTCTCAGTTACATTCTACAATGTACAAACAGAAAGCTTCTTCACATATAGAATATTGCATTTTTTTAAAATATACGAAGAAGATTTTGTCAGAATGTAAAATCAATAGTCACTCGCTAGAACGCATGCACATAAACTCCATGCGCCTAACAAAGCTACACACAATATTTGCAAGTTCAACAAAAGCCTCTTCACCTTGCTAGTTTCAGAAGCAATCAAAATCTATTGCTTCATCTGATTCTTGACAAAATTGTCCTAGAGAAGCATCAAGCACTTGAGATCAAGGTCTAACTCAAGTCAAAAGAACGAAGCCTTACCTGTCACAAGCCTGGGTACGAGTCTCATTTGGGAGGAAAGGGAAATATATATATATATATATATATATATAATTGAATGATAATGTTTTCCATTACTCAAGCCAAGACTATTAGAGAGCACTACATAGAGATGATGACTCTATTACACAAGGCAATGATTACTGGCTAATATATGCTAACTATGTATCTAAAGCTGAAAAATAAGTTCTTACCTACAAATGCAAATGAAACCAGTACAGTATAATTTTTGCTACTTAAAGATGTGCTTACAACATGGCACTTGACTGACTATATAATTTTAGCTTTAAAGCTTAAATATAAACACTATTTAATTTTAACCATGATGCTGTTTTGTTAATTTTTAGACCATGACAAGGAAGAGGTCAAAACCATACACTGAGCCTCTGGAACCATATGCATGGTGCATTGGGCTAATCCACCACCCCAAAGATTATTTCAGTGATCATATCATTCATAAGTCCCAAATTGATACACAAAAACAAATCTCTCACATCTGACCCTAGTTAAGAATGTGAAGTCCTCGGAAGACCGTGGAATCTGGTTCCAGGAACCAAAATACTAGCACAAGAACATTTATCATGCGTTGGGAAAAGGCCTAAAAGCAAAGTGCTTGGGCCCACAAGTGTGACATGTAATTGGGCTGAAAGCGCTTCGGATCCCCAAAAGTGTATAACACTGATTGTGAAAGTCCCAAGGCATTTGTGCCCTCATATATAAACAGATCATGAAAGAATGATTTCAAAAACTATAAATTATAATAGAGATGTTAAAAAATATAACACTCGTTGTAAAAGTCTCAAGGCATTAGCATAATAGCATTTCACGAAATCGCCAAATATACGGTATCTGGTGCTTAGGAATTCCTCTCACAAACTGGCATGAAATTTGGACACAAAAGAAGGGTCATGTCAACTAACTATATCTGTGTGCCTCATCCAAAAATCCATGCAAGGCTCGGTTTAGTTGAGCTAAATTGATATTCTAGTGCATATGCTTAAGTTCATAAATTGAAATCACATCATAAAATCCACAGGTCCGATAAACCAAATTTTACTATTTTCTTATAATCAATGCATGGTTAACTTTATCAATCAAATTTAAGAATCAACAAATTATACAATGCTAGTTGCCATAAGTCATACTAACTTTCAGATATGATATCCAGCAATGCTTAATAATGGTTTAAAAAAAAAAAGAAGTTTCTGATACCTACTTTTTTTAACCCTGATTTATTTACGAGCACAGGACAAAGTAGGAGTCACTTAAACCTGCATAGCTCTGAACAATCCTCTTCCAAAGTCATCAGAAAATTAAACATAGGAGCAAAATATGCAGTCTACCATCGGGGGGTAAAAAAAAAAAAAAGATCAAATTATTTTTCTTAAGGACATTTTAACGAGAAACTAATCCAATAGGTAGAGTCCATCTTTGAAGGTAAAAAAAAAAAAAAAAAAAAAAAAAAAAAAAAAACTTTTCTCGTTCCAGCAACATCAAAGTTGAGCTCCAAATACAGTTAAAAATGACATTCTAGAATTACATGCACCGACACAAAAAAAAAAGACCCCCAAACATATTGAATGCACAGTATAAACTTAAATAGGATTACCGTTTAACAAAAAAATATATACAACATTTCAAAACTGGTATTTGTGAATGTAAAATCCAGAAGCAAAAAGGTTTCTCATTGTGGAATCAACTAAAAATAAAATGATGGTATCTACCGGCATCAGGTACTAGTATTATTGATGGCTAGAATCAAACCTAGATTCTTCTGTAGGAACCCAATTCCAATATCTCCTGTCTTCAATCCCTGTTATTGCCATTGCCTTGGCTGATATTGACATGCAAACCCGCCCAGAACACTTGTCTAACCATACTTCCTGCAATCTCCCCGAGTCGAAAAGACAGGAATTAATATAAAAAATTACCCCCATAAACCCAAATTAGAAGTGTCAAGTAAAAATACTTCTAATTACTCAAATATACTAAAATGAAAAGATCATACCAAAGTTTTAGACACCATAAAACTTAAAATTATAAACCGACCTGTAAGATCTGAGAAGAAAAATACCTATATCCCAGCTTACACCACTCCAGCAGGCAGAAAAAAAAAAAAAAAAAAGCGCACACACACACACACACCACACGGGCGCGCGCGCGCACAGGTCCTGGGTCCATGCATTGAGACAATCAAGATGAACAAAAGAGTCTCAACCAATATACTTATTAGTTTAATATATAGATACGAGTAAAACACTCAACGCTCAACTTCAAATTTCTCCAGACAATCGAAAGAATTCTGGGGCTGGTTCACATTCGTATCCCAGATTAACAAATGGTTTTGCAAGGAATGCTAAATTCCCCCAATTTCACTCCTAACAGGAAAACTGAAAATAATAATAATAACAAAACAAAACCCTAATCATTTCGAAAAATTAAGTAGCAAACGAATTCAAGAAATCAAAATCGGTGAGAGCAGAAGATTACAATGAAGCTATAAATTTTAACCCGAATTTAAAAAAAAAAAATGATTTCCTTTTTCTTAAAGTAAAAAGAATTAATTTTTTAACGTGCCTTGTTGCTGTCATCGAAGGAAAGGGGCCGCGAGAGGATGGCAAAGATGGCTTTCTTGGAGAGCTTGTTGAGGTTGTCGCCGTTTGTCCGTGGGAGGAGGTCGAGTAGATGGTGGTAGTTGGAAGGAAGCTTGGATTCCCAAACGGCGTCGGATGAGGCAGCCCCACGGAAGGCCCGATTGAGGCGTGCCAGATTGCAAATCTCCGGCGGCGTCAGGTACAGAAACACACACGCCACGCAGCTCTCGGGTATATCCCCCAAACTCGGACCCCCGTTGCCCGACCCGTTTTCCGTCAATAGCGACAACGATGCGCCCATGACAAATGTAAAATATTATATCTGGCTGTTATTAAACAAGGGTTGGTTTTATAAGAACCATGATGGTGGTGGAGCAATGACGTGGAGGCTGGTGGTGGAGGTAAGTAATGAGGAAGGGGACAGCCGGGACCGTTTGGGGGGCGGGGGGCGGGGGGGGGGGCAGTGAGGAGAGTCCGACACACAGAAATTCAATGTCCCATTTTCGCTTGGTGCACACGTTTATTGGGTATTGGCGTATTGCTATTTGGAGAGTTTTGCCAAAGTGTTGTTTTGTTTATTGTTTTTAACCAAATTTTGAAGGGGAAAAAAATATTTTAAAGTATAGCTTGTTTGATGGAATTAAAATTAATTTTTTAAGAAAATTGATGAAATGTATTTAAATTGTTAACTTGGAGTTATTAGATTCAAATTTGAATTTTATTCCTAACAACCAAGGGTATAGTTTATACATTGTAATTACACTACACTTTATTTTAATTAATTAATGAAAAGTATAGAAAATTCCCCATTTGACATTTTAGTTAGTTTTATAAAAACTAGTATTATATCCATGCGATGCACGATCAGTTGTTACTCACGTATATCGAATTTATATGCTAACATATTAAATGAATATTTAAATAAAAATGAGAAACGGAGGAAGACGATTAATTACAAAAAAAGATACAATTAAAAGTACCTTAATTTATTTTTACAGTTTATATGTTTACCATAGAAAATTTACGCTCAAAATTTTATTAAAATAAAAAAGGAAAAGAAAATATAGATCGATGAACGCTCCTATTTTATTCTCTTTCATTTTTTATTTTTAAAGAAAAAATATTTATGTAATACTGACAAATTTTTTTTACAAATTAATAAAATTATAATTGATTTTCATATATTAACATACGAAATGAATATTTAATTAAGAATGAGAAACGAAGGAAGACAATTAATTACAAGAAATGTACAATTATGCATACCTTAATTTATTTATTTTTTAATGTTTATATGTTTACCGTTGCAGGAAATTTCTTTAAACATTATAATTTAAATTGACTTAAATCTTAAGTGAGAAAAAAATTGCATTAAAATAGAATTTGTAATAAGTGGAAAAATAGATATATCTGTGATATACGCTCAGAATTTTATTAAAATAAAAATGAAAGAAAAAATAGATCGACGAACGCTCCTATTTTATTCTCTTTTATTTTCTATTTTTAAAGGAAAAAATATTTACGTGATATTGACAATGTTTTTTTTTTTTTTTTTTTTGCGAATTTAAAAAAAAAAATGTAATTGATTTTCAAGAAGAGAAGACAGACCAAGAAATTTCGGGACGATTTGATCTTTGAGACAATTTTACGGAAAATATATATTTAGTTTGCTTTCACTCGTAAGTTTGTGCTAAACTTCTAATTAAGTTCATAGATAGTATTATACAACTTAAATGATATAATTTAAAACGAATGAGATGTTGAGATTAAAAATATAAACTTTTACATTTGATCTTTGATATGATTTTACGGACAATATGTTTACAGTTTATTCTCACTTGTTAATATGTATTAAACTTTTCATTGAAAATTTCAAATTGACACCCATATGACATATTTTTCTACTTAAATATAATAAAATAATTATCAAATGAATAATAATTATTACAAAAAATATATATAGTTTATACATTAAAATCTTGATGTCATTAATAGCATAACACGAATTATATATATATATATTGTATAGATTTTCAAATTTAGAAAGTCATTTTGGACAGAAAACTTTATATGTGTTATTTTTAACAAGTACTTTGTTTTCATATATGTATAGACAAGGGTTATTTGCAGATTTAGTCACTAACCTTTCAAAAGAGTTGCACATACGTCCAAACATTTTATTTTTGGCACCATACGTCCAATGTATCGTTTATTAACAGTACTATTCCCATTTTAGCACAATTGAAGGGAAAATGGGATAGTCACTTAAAGAATTTGCAAATTTTGTGCTTAACTTTTATTTTTGGGTCATACATCTCTAGAATTTCGTTTGTTTGCTGATTATATCCATTATGACAAAATTTGTCAATTTTGACGGGTATTGACCCATGTGCACTGTCGCGTTACATTATGGGGAAGTAAGAAATGACATTATTGAAAATCTTAAAAAATCCAAATGTTTAAAGAAATACAGTACAATGTCAACATTATTTAATTAAACAATCAAATTATTAATTCATATCAATTTGAATACATTATACGCATAATTACACACACAAAGCGCAAAATAATGGAATTCCTACAACAGTGTAATTCCTTGAAACTGAGGTTCCGAGATCGCAGATCTATATGTTTTGTTTGTTTTTTGTTAAAATTGAGGCAATTGATGTTGTTGTGGTTGAATCTGTGTACACGTGTTGCTATTGTTCGATTTTCAGTATTCTCATATTTGTATAGTTCATGTCTCTCAGATACACTCACCAATGGTGTAGCGCCCCGAGTTCCGTATACCCGATTCACTACGTCATTTTCTGTCTAAATTTTTCGAATAATATTTTTGCGGAAGAAATAATTGAAATTCATTTTTTTGCAACATTAAATAAACTGTAATGGCCGATAAAATTGAAACATTTATGAAACCATTTGAAATAGTAAATCGAACCATTAATTTTGTAAAGAAATTGACAATGTCATAATTTCTCAAATAAATGAACTTCTCTAAATTTTTCAATTGTTTGGAAAAATACGGAAATCATTAACGTCAAACTTTCAACCGTTTAACGATTATTGCCACCATCATTCATCGCTCGCCACCGTCTCCGAAATCTGCAAAACTGTTAAAAAGTAGGGTGAGTATTTCATGGGGGAAATACTCAGTAGACTCATCGCAAATTAATTTAATTTATAAGATGATTAAACACATAAATCCCGGCTCTTTATAAAACGGCATTGATAGAGCTTCTTTATAAAACTGCTCTTGATAAAACTCATATTGTGCATTACAGCACGGGACATATTTTACAAATCATAGGCTCTTTGAAAATAGCTCTTTGAAAACAGCTCTTTGAAAACCATATACTTATAAAAACATTTTAATTATGCCAAGCATAATTTCTTTTGAAAGCATAACATAAGATAGGATTGAAATCCTCATAAACATAAATAGACACAAGAACTTTACCGAACTTAGGTGGCAAGAATTCTTATGCAGTAAAACCATAATAACAGTAAGATCATAATAACATAGGATAAGATCGAAATCCTCATAAATATAAGAATTTTACCGAACTTAGGTGGCAAGAATTCTTATGTAGTAAAATCATAATAACATAGGATAAGATCGAAATCCTCATAAATATAAGAATTTTACCGAACTTAGGTGGCAAGAATTCTTATGTAGTAAAATCATAATAACATAGGATAAGATCGAAATCCTCATAAATATAAGAATTTTACCGAACTTAGGTGGCAAGAATTCTTATGTAGTAAAATCATAATAACAGTAAGTATACCAAAACATAATTCATGAAATTCATAGGGATCATTTCCATCATAACATAAGATAGGATCGAAATCCTCATAAACATACGCGACAGGAATTTTACCGAACTTAGGTGGTAAATCCTCATAAACATATGGAAAGACAGGAATTTTACCGAACTTAGGTGGTAAATCCTCATAAACTTATGGAGACACAAGAATTTTACCGAACTTAGGTGGTAAGAATTCTTATGTGCATAGCAATGATCCAAAACATATAAAACATTATCGTAAAAACATAGGGTATACTTACTTTTCATAAAAACATAAGGTATATTTACCTTTCATAAAACATACTTAATTTTCTTGAAAATTGACTTTCACAAGTCACATGACATTCATATGAAATCATAATTTAAATCAATTAATAAGTGCGAGTCTACCTCAAATCCGACGAGTGCAAAGTTGAGCGGGAATGACTTCAATTTCTTTAAATTCTCCGTACGCTTCGTCTTAGCCAATAAGTCACTTTAGTCTATCGAATATATAGTTCAAAATGATAAATTATAATTTGAGGACTAAAATTGATGTTTTGAAAGTTGAGGGACTAAAATGAATACTTTTGAAAGTTGAGTCGGAAACTCAAAACAATAGGGTTGAAATAATATATTTTAAAACAATAGGGGCTGATTAAAACTCATTTAAAACTTAAGGGCTGAAATTGATAAGTTTAAAAGCTAAAAGGACTGAATTGCAAAACTTTTAAAGCTTGGGGACTGATTTGAAACAATTTAAAACTTCAGGGACTGAAATGATCACTTTTCAAACTTAGGGGCTAATTTGCAAATTCTGAAAATCATTATTTTAAAACATCAGATTTATCTTCTCTCTCTCACTTTACTGTCTCTCGACCTCACTCTCTCTTCAAAACCGGCGAAGGAGGTAGGCGATCTGGAGAGTAAGGAAGATGCGATTCGCCGGCGCACACTGGCGTAGGGTGCGGTGACTGGTGTCGGTCAGAGTAAGATTCAGATTGGAGGGCTTAGGTGCGAGATTGGCGCAGAATCAAAGTGCAACCGAAACTCAAATTTCGAACTTAGAGTTGTGATCTTACGGCGGTGATTGAGGTAAGTGTCGGGGTTCATCTATTACTGGGTTTTGGGTTTTGATTTGTGAGGAGCAGTCGTTGGCCTGTGATTGAGATTCTGCGTGACAGTGATGATTGATGATGTTTGCTGGGTGTTTTGAAAATATGGAATTGAATTGGTGATCTGCAAATTGGTGGTGATGGAACTAATTCCGGTGGTGGTTTAACCTGTGGTAGCCAGTTATGCATTGAATTGGATGAAGCTGAAATGGAGGAAAACTGGGAGGAAGCTGGCCGGTTATGGAGGTTTTGATGTTGATTTGGCTGTGATTCATTTGATAATGAGATGATGGTGATACCGGTGGTTGGTGGATTGATGTAGGTGAAATGGAGTAGGAATGAATTGTGTATTGATGCAGTGATGAATTTGATTAAGACAGATGTTGGTTTAGAGTTCAATCTGGGCAGGGTGATGGCTGGTGGTTGGACTGATGATGATGATGATGATTGATAATGGGTTGGTGGTGATGGAAGGCAGACGGTGGTGGTGCAAATGAGGACTGCAGTGGCAGGGTCATCATTGGTGGTATGATGCAAATTGGTTTGGGTGGTTGGAATTTGCAGGGGAGTTGATACTGGAGTTGCTGAAACCATGGTTTGGTAGAGAGGTATAGGTGGTGGTTTGATTTCTGATGGTGATGAAGATGAAGATGATGAGTTTGGATGGCTGCAATGTTTGGTGATTCGGCAGTGGTAGTATTGGGGATTGTGGTTGGTACTGAGGTGGTGGTGTTTGCATATGAATGCTAAGTTGATAGCTGGAGATAGAGGTGAATTTATTGTGTTTCTTGCATGTCGTGACTTGTACTGGTTAGGAATTAAAGAAGAAAGTAGTGGAGAATTTGGTTGGATGGGAATTAGGTGTAACGTGTTAGAATAAAAATAATTAGGTTTAGTGGAAGGAAAAGAAAATGTTTAGGGAATTTTGGTGATGGTTGTATAATGAGTGCAGACAGGTTGTGTGATGGAAATGAAGCCGTGGAGTTTGCATGTGGAATATTTGAGGGGATGGAATGATGGTGTTGGAGAATATTAGGTGTAAAGGTGGGGAAAAATATAAAAACGAGGGGTGTGATTAGATTTAGGATAAATAGGCTTAATTTAGGATACTTAACTAAAATTGGACTAACTACGATTAAGGAATGAAATTAAAATTGATATATTTTGGACTTAAAATAAATTTGAAAATAAATAAATATTGAGATAAAAATTGAATTACGTATTTGGACTTGAAATAATTTGAATAAGTAAAATTGAGATATTTTAATAAATTTGGAATTCAAAATGATTTTGAAAATAATACTTTGAATAAATAATTAAAATAACATAATTTTAGAAATTCGAATTTTAATTTAAAATCGAACAAATTCGATATTTCTTGACTTGGCTAGACGAATCCGTCGCGGCATTAATTTCAAAACAATAGCGACTCAATTTTCTAAATATTAAAATAATTATTTATTGTATAAAAATTCTGGGTCGCTATAAATGGCTTATTCACAGTACGAAATTTCGCGATGCAAACTCAGAATCTGAAAATATTGAAAATCAAATAGTAGCAACAACATATACAGATTCAAGTACAACAATATCAACTACCTCAATTGTAAGAAAAACAAGATGGACCAAATCTACGTACCCATACCCACTTTTAAGGATTACTCAATGGTAGAATTTTCATTTTCCGTTGTGATTGGGTTTGTAATTATAAGTATGGTTGTGTCCGTTTACTTTTATAATTTCAAATTATAATGGGCACAATTTTACAAACTACTTTTTAACTATACACATTTTTTCTTTTCAATTTTAAATCAGATTTCATTTATTTTAGTCGTCAAATGGAGCCTATAATGTATTCAAATTCATATGAATTGAGAATTTGATTGTTTTAATTAAACAATGATTGCGATGTACAGTGTTTCTTTTTAAAACGTTTGGATTTTTAATAACTTTATAATAATGTCATTCATTAATCTTCCCTTAATGTCACGTAACAGTGTACATGGATTAATTACCATTCAAAATTAAGAATTTTGAATTAAAACTAAACTAATAATTAAAATAAAAATGACAAGAAAATTTGATTTACGAAAACAATGAATTAAATATGTTAGAATTATGAATCCATTTTAATCCTATCATCCATATTTTGACTTAGACAATTAACAGTAAATTATGGGGTATTGAAAATTCGTATTCCTAAAGTTATTTATGTTCCATTTCGAGTGATGCATACCAACTTTTTCCTACATGTAAATTGATTATATTTTTATGACAATTCTAAAAATGTAGAAAAGTATTATCAATTTTTGAACACTTTTTTGGATTACACTAAGTATAGGAGTATATTTTTATCCATTATCGGAGTTGGTGTCAATCAATTCAAGTCTAATGTATTCCTACACTTTCGAACATAGAAAAACATCACAAACATTAATAACCATGTGTCCACAATTATAGATGAAAATAATTCACAATTGACAAAATATATTACCACTACAATTTCTACTTAAAACCATATTATATTATCACCACTAATAACATATAACTTGCCCACAGGGCACATCTCCAAGTGGTAAAGGGGATGGGTGGTAAGTGCTCAGCGCAGCTGTGTGCTTGGTTCGATTCCCCGCAAGGTGGAATTGGCCTTGTGGCAAGCGGGAGTTATTGAGCGTTTCTCATGCTTACCATAAGCCCTTCCACCCTGGCTCCTTGGAGGCATAACCTGGATTTACCTTCCCGAACCAATAGTCTTGGGCGTGGTCGGTTCGAGCCCTCAGGGTGTGGGCTACACTTTTTTTTTTTTTTTTTACTAATAACATATAACTTTTATAAATACACCACACAGCATATACAAATTTACCCTTGATTTATCAAGAATTTTCAGTTTTAGTTTTTAGAACCCCGTTCCCAATACACTACTAAAGATATTCTCGTTTAATCGCACGTGTTGGGGATTCCTTGGCGATTGCCGGCGGTGTTTTTCAATTTGAGGACGATACACGGTTGAAGTTTATGACTTCAATACACATGCGTGGTGTAAGTGCGAGTCCATGCCGGGAGTTTGAAGGTTGCGAAGGTGTTGGCAGATAAATTTTGAAGGTTACTGCAAAAATGGCGACAAAATTTGCCATAGAGAAGAACATCACAGATAAAAAAAATTTACCTGAACACTAAAAGTTATAATATTACATCTGTAAATCGTGATCCTCTGAATCAAAGTCGATCGAAAATAGCACCCAAAACTAGAGGATCACCTATTACGTCTAATCAGAAATAATTGATTAATTAATCTTCAAATCCAGTTTGCTACCATAAAGCATTCCTTACCCAACTCAAGTCTCTCCCCTTTAATGTCCTTCCTACTGTTGGGTATTTGACCCAAATTAATCAAGTGCCTAGTGAAACATAATGAGTGTCTAGTTGAAACAAAGGATGGTGGAGCTAATTATGGTATTTGAATGATAATTAGTCTTGACTAATTATGATGTCTTTGAATGATAATTAGTTTTGACTAATTATGATGTCTTGGAATGATGATTAGTTTGACTAATCATGATGTTTTGGTGTTAGAGAATTTCATGTAGAATTCTCTCTATAAATAGAGAAGGAATTCAAGGAAGAGAGACACCATCACAAACATATGAGAGAGTGCTAATTAGTGTCACATTGTGATCAAATAGAGAAAATTGTGAGCCTAGCATATTGTGAAATTTCTTGTAACTCTTTGTAGTGTAAGTCAAAGGGTAGAAATTATATGCGGTAAAGCTCGTTTGTAGTATTTTCTCTGTGGTCTGTGGGGTTGGGTTGGTGAGTGAAAGTCTATATATTTGTAACAATTTAATATATAGTGAAAAGCTTTGGCGAGGGTCCGTGGACATAGGCATTTTGCTGAACCACGTAAATTTCTGTGTTCGTATTTATTTTCTTGTTTGCTTATTTTACTTTGAACATCAAAAGATCCTGTGGGAAAATTAAAGTGGGAATCGACGTGTCGAAATTCCCAACACCTACCCCTTCGTGCACCGAGAACGAAGCAACTATAGTCCTGGCTACATACTCATGAGGGGGTATTTTATCATCTGTGTCCTCATTTTCATCTTCTTCGATGTCGTCCTCCCAATTTCTGTTGCGAGTTTTGTACTCATCTTAACGGATTTTGGACTAGTCTAGTACATTCAATGGCAGAGATTTCGTTTCAATTTCGGTTGCAATTTTGAAGGATAGACCTTTTCGATATCAATGGCAATGCTTCAATTTTTGAGAAGAACAAGACGATAAAAGAAAAATAAATCTTGAGAAGAGAAAATATTTGAGAAATTGTGGTGTACATAATAAAAACTAGTGATAGAAAATTAAAAGGCTATTTATATAATTTTATAAGTTTTTATTTTGGAAATATAGAAAATATTTAAAAATGTGGTGTAGAAAATAAATTTTGTAGTGACAATATAGCCACCTATCATGATTAATTGTATCAAACCCATAAATTACATAATGTAAAAATCAAGTCAAAACATGGAATTAAAATATTAAAGTATCATCACAATTCTAACAATAAAGAGCCTAGCCTAGATACACGACTGAATATAAATCACAAGAAAAATAAAAAGAAGTCAACTCGTTCATCTTCTTGATCCTTGGTCTTCAATATTGTTATTGGCTTTGCATGGATCCCTCGGCACTTGACAACGTTTTGGCATGAAAATATGACAATTGGGAACCCCCTAATGTGTTTCTACTGTTCATCCTTTGTAGGATCAGAAAATTGGTTGAAAATCATGTCCAAATTAGTTTCCAAAAGAGTTTCAACCGAACAATGAAAGTTACCTTCATGAGATTTCTTTTTATCTCTGCACAGCATTCAGTATTTTGATCATATATTTTTATTCTTTTATTCGATTTAGGTGATTAAAAGTGTGTTAGAAATATAACTTATATTGCTACAATTCTTCATTAAATAGGATTTTCCCAATTCGAACGTTTACTGCCCCGAAATCAGTTCTCAAATTCCAACTAAAAATATATCTAGAATCTTTTGCGGATGGAATTAATTTATGATAATATTCTTATCATGTGTTATTCCTTTTTTACTTCTACTTGCATACAATTGACTCCTAAAAATCCTCAAGTATCTTTTTGTGGTTGGAGTCAACCATTGAATATTTGCAAATTGGTCCTTCATTTGATTCGTACACTATATTCCTTGAGCTTCTAATTTTCTTCAATTTCTTTTCCAACTCTCAATAATCTTCAATTGAGTCCTTGAATTTATGATTTCTTCTACTTTTGATCCACGTTAATGCTTGATTGACCTCTTCAACTGCTAATTTGCACAATTTAGCTCCATTTATCATCAAATTTTTCCTTATTTGCTTCAACTACATCATTTTCTCGATTTTGAGATTATTTCTAAAATATAAACAATAAACAAATAATAATCAAATCAATAGCAAATATTCTAAAACGATGACAATAAATCCTACTTTTGGCATGTATAAAAATACACTTATCAACAACCCTAGTAATAAACGAAAAAGTTAGAGGCGATGGCAAAAAAAATTCAAAGGTTGAGGATTAATAATGAAATAAACACTTCTTTTCTTTGAATTTTTAAGTGACTTTTCGATTTTGTCAAAATTAGACAAATGCTGCTAATAAACTACACGTTGTGATTTATGGTACCGGAAATCAAAGTTTTGGATGTATTTGCAACATCTTCGTAAGGTTTGGAACTAAATCTGCAATTAACTCTAAAAACTAATAAAAAAATCTTATTTCTACATTTAATTAATGCTTTTTGTTTAATGGTTAAAAAATAATTTATTAATTTTTTTATATATAATAATAATTATTATGTTTTAGCTAAAAACTATTTCTTTTTATTTTTAAATTACTGTGATTGTTCCAATTTATAAAATTATTAAATGCAAGTGTAATGTTTGGTACTATTAGAAAAGTTGCCTTAATTTACTGAGGGAAAGAAGAATGAAATATATATATATATATATATATATATATATATATATATATATATATATTATTTTAGATGAAATGAAATAATAATTGAACTTTTGCGTAATAAACACAACAACAATAATAATAGTAGTGGTAATATTAGTATGCAAAGTATTCCGTAATGTGATACAAGGTAATTTCTTGGCATACATTCTAATGTAATGTAATGTAATATTCTTAAGGAAGAAAAGATTACTTATGTCAATTGTTAGGTTTTACTTGCAATTAACCTGTCTTAGATCAGTTAAGCACACAATTCTTCACGCCACGCGTGCCGTCTAAAGAACATGGTATTCACGTGAGATGATTAAAATAAGTTTTAATTAAATTAATAAGGTTTGATAGTAATATAATCAATGTCTGATAAGACCATAGGATTTTAATATTTATTTCTACAAGATAATCCAACATTATCCAATTTAATATCCGTGTGACAGATAATTCTTAGCTTAGCTAGGTTAAGTAATGCGTCCTACGAATCAAGTTGCGTGTTGGAATCAAATAAGTGTTTGTTTGATGTGTGATTGAAAAATTATTAAAAAATGTGTAATGTGGTGAATACCGTATAAATGTGTGATTTGAAAATGAATTCGAGAAAAATTTGATAAATTTCTCCTTGGCCAAACAGGTCTCGAGTATAAATTGGTATTAGTATTTGAGTATCACTACAAGAAACTGAGTCCATAGCAAAGCCAAAAATCATCGTTGTCGGTCCAAAAGTCATCTCTATTGATCATTGGCGATGACAAATGTCGTCGCTTTAGGTCCGTGACTGAAGATCAATAGCGACAACTATTAGCGACGACATTTTTGTCTGTAATAGTAAAATATTTTAATTTATTTTGACCTGACCCGACACATTTTCAACCCAACCCAAATTCCAAACCGACCCTCCAACCCGCATTTTTTCTTTAATTCATATATATGATAATTGTGCAAGGTTGGATTCGAACTCGTGACCTAGTATTTGGATGACAACCCAACCACTAAGGCAAGTGACTTATTGTATTTATTTTTGTTTTAACAAATATATATTAGTTAACTTAAAAAAATTATATTTTAATAATAATAATATAAATATTTGTTCCAACAATTAAATTTAATATTCTATAAATATAAATAATCGAAATGATACCCCCGAAAAGAAAGAAAAATTAGGGACGACTCAAGTTGTCGCAATAGGGCCCCTATTGCAACGACGGCTGGTGTCATCACAAATTCTTTTGCGATGACAAAAAAGTCGTCCCAATAGAGGGCCTTTTTGCGAAATTTTTTTGCAATGACAACAAAAGCCATCGCAAATGGGGGCCCTATTGCGACGACTCTTTTTCTCATCGCAAATGGACCTTCAATAGAGACGACTTCGAGAGTCGTCGCTAATTTTCGTGTTAATAGCGCCAATTTCTTGTAGTGTATTATTGTTAAACTTTAAAAGTTTATTAGCCCTTGTTTAAACTCATTTTAATTTCATACATTTTTTCTCTCTTATTTTCAATCACAAGTTTTCAATATATTTTTTTCTTTTTTAATTTTTAAAGACAGAATCTTCAAGAAATCATTATTTTAAAATACATTATCTCAAATAATTTAATTATTATAATAGGTCTCAAACAAGCATTTAGAGCTAGTCTTGTCGCATTGTTTTAGGCAGGAAAAAAAATTGATTTTCCGATCCAATCATGCAGGACTCGTGATATTTATTTAAAACTAAGGCTATATTTGATTGGAAACATTTTCTAAGAAAGTGTTACGTCAAAGAAAAGATTTTCACATTTTTGTGTTTGATTGTAACATTTGACATTAGAAAACATTTTGTTTTCTAAATACAAAAGCATATAAAGCACAAAAATGCCTATTTTTTTTAAAAAATATTTTCTCAATTGGTGAGAAAAATTACTTGGACCCTAAATATATTGTTAAATACCGCCTTCAAATATTGAAAAGTCAACAATGACAGTTACACGATACAAAGTCTATTTTGTCCTTCCAATAGATTGCATAGGGCGAAAAAAGTAATTTGCAGAAATTATTCTAACATATTTGACATTTCACACATTACCCATGGAAACGAAAAAGGCTTACCACCTTATTTTTACTTTGGGTGTTTGATTGGTTTTAATCAATGTTTTCAGACATAACTCGACTATCGACTCGGTAAAGGGATCAAGTCAAGGTTATAGAGTCGACTCAGGGGTCAACTTGGACATTAAAATTATATTTAAAATATAAAAAAGAGTGGACTCATGGTCAACTTGAGCATTAAAATTATATTAAAAATATATAAAAAAAATTATCGAGTCGACCTTGGTCCACATTGGCCTGGTTTCTCGGGTCAACTCAAATCGTTGTTTTACAATATTTGTTTTAATTTCATGAAAAAACTTTGATGTATAAGTTTTTTATGCATGTTTTGGTTAATTTTATGGAAAATATTTTTTAAAGGGTGGTAGTAATTGATTTTCCATCTTACATGTCCCGATGTACATGGAATTCATTTTTTTTGACCATTCTCAATCAAACACGCTAGTAAAAGATACGTATATATTCTACCATATTCAAACTGTCGCCCCTATTTGATGGACATTACAAAGAGATAGTGATTTTTTTTAAGAATGTGTTCTCAAAAAGTAGGAAATTTTTTTAGGTTATGTGAAGAATATTTTATTTTGATTGAAAAATATGAGAAAAAGATAAATAAAGAAAGGGAGACTAACAAAAGCTTCGTAATCAAGGTTTAGTTTTTTTAAATTGAAAGAAATTCACTTAAATCTATCAAATAGCCTCTATTTTACAACATTTTGTTTATAGACGGTCACATAATAACGTCTCATTGAATTATTATTTTGAAAAGTCAACAATTTCAACTGATCAAAAATTCTCACCCATCATTTTTTTTTTCCAAAAAATTGATTAATAAAATGTTGTCATATCGCTATTTATAAACAATCATTCATAAATATAATTTAGGTTCTATTCAGCAAGAGTTAATTGTTTCAATTATCACTGAACTTATACCCTTTTATTCAATGGATCATTTACTATTGATTTGTTATATACAACTGATAATTTGAAAGAAAATTTTTAAATTTTCAGGTGAGTCGTGTCATCTTTACAAGCTTAGTGACCAAAACTCGATCAAGTTAAAGTTTGGTGAACAATTGAAAACGTTTTAAAGGTTTAGTGACTAGTAGATGACATTTTTAAAGCTTTCTTCCGTTTTAATTTGATGTATCGCGATTGATCGGTTGAAGGCGACGTCGCGTCTTCAATTTTGTTAGAAAGCTAAGCCAATGACTACCGTCTACCATTTTGATAAGTTTAGTGATCAAAACTCGATATGTTAAGATTTTAGTGATCAGTCAAAGATATATACATAAGTTCAATGATTATTGAGACATTTAACTCATAAGTTTAGTGACCAAAACTCGATATTTTAAACTTCAGTGATCAGTCAAAGACGTAGATATAGTTCAGTGATTATTGAGATAATTAAATAATAAGTTTAGTTATTGAATCTCGACACATTAAAGTTCAATGATTGATCGAAAATATAGGCATAAGTTCAGTGATGATTGGGAAAGTTAACTCATTCGGCAACTATGGCGTCCAAATTTATTTTAGGTTTTGTTATTCTTAGGTAATATGTGTAATTAAAAAGTGATCTCGAAAAATGTGTGTGGTTAATTTATAAATAATAATATTCTTAATTCTTAATTCTTAATTTTAATCTTAATCTTAATCTTAATATATATAAAAGTAGAATAGTCGTTACCAAAATAAACATATAATTTCCCGCCAAAAAACTTTATAAATTTGGAAGATTTTTGCTAAAAAATAGTACATTAAATATTTTAGCAATCATTATTTTACATGTATCAATATTAATTGCATTGATATTCGTGCTATGCTATTAATAATATCAAATTGTTATTTTTTCTATTTTATTATTATTCTTTTGATGATTATTGTATTATTTTGAAATCGAAAAATATGTAATATGGGTGTCAATTTAAATATCATAGTGAGAAGTTTAATGTAAGATAACAAGTGAGAGAAAATTGTAAATAAATTGTCCATAAAATCATATAAAAAACTAAAGGTAAAATTTTATTTTATATTTTTATTTTTCCTAAATATCTAATTCATTTTAAATTACATCATTTAAGTCCTATAATATTATCTATAATTAGTTAACTAAATTCATTTTAGTCATAGATGATTATTTTCCGTTCTGATTTTTTTTTCATCAAATTAAAATAAATAATAATAATTTTTTTATTAACATATAATTGAATTTAATTCATGGTTTGTTTTCCCATAAAGAGATAAAACAATTCAACCGTTTACAATTTTATTAAAATATTAAAAAATAATTACATGTCATAAAAAATGGTGAAACTTTATTTCTTAATCTTATTAACATGTACATGTGTCAATATTAATTGCATTGATATCCGTGCTATGCTATTAATAACATCAAATTGTTATTTTTCTATTTTATTATTATTCTTTTGATAATTATTGTATAATTTTGAAATAAAAAAATATGTAATATGATAGTCAATTTAAAGATCATAGTGAGAAGTTTAATGCAAGATAACAAGTGAGAGAAAATTGTAAATATATTGTCCATAAAATCATATAAAAAATTAAAGGTAAAGTTTTATTTTATATTTTTATTTTTCCTCAAGATCTAATTCATTTTAAATTATATCATTTAAGTCCTATAATATTATATATAATCAGTTAACTAAATTCATTTTAGTCATAAATGATTAATTTCTGTTCTGATTTTTTCTCATCAAATTAAAATAAATAATAATATTTTTTTATTATTGACATATAATTGAATTTAATTCATGGTTTGTTTTCCCGTAAAGAGATAGAACAATTCAACGATTTACAATTTTATTAAAATATTAAAAAAATAATTACACGTCGTAAAAAATGGTGAAACTTTATTTCTTAATTTTATTAACATGTATAGACAAAAAGACTCATTATATATATTTTATTTATATTTTCATTAACAATTTTTTTATTGACATATAATTAAACTTAATTCATGGTTTGTTTTCCAATAAGGAGATAAAACAATTCAACAGTTTACAATTTTATTAAAATATTAAAAAAATTATATGCTGTAAAAAATGGTGAAACTTTATTTTTTAATTTTATTAACATATATGACAAAAAGACTCACTATATACATTTTATTTATATTTTCATTAATAATTTTTTTATTGACATATAATTAAATATGCATTTAATTAGGTTCAATTAAATGCATCGCATTTAAAAAATAAAAAAACTATTAATCATGCAAAAGATTTCTTAAGTTGAATTCTATGTTCGTGCACCACAAATCTTGAGGTTGATTTTCACTTTCGTGTATCTTCAATATTGCTTTTATTTATATATAGTACCGCAAATATTTAATTTTTTACAATTACTTTTTTTTGTAAATTATAATATTTTGAGGGTTATTGATCTATTCACGTTAATCAAAAATATTTGGGCGAATTTTTTTTTTTCTATACAACATGTATTTAAAAAATTACATTATTTAATTTAAATTTAAGCAGTTGTTTAAATATATTTGTCAATAACAATTTTCGTGTATCACATGGATGTGAGCAACTATAAATTTTACAAACAATGTATTATTTAAAGAGATTTTCCAAAATTGATGAGAATTGCAATTTATTTCTATTTTGAGTATTCGTTGACAATTTGTATCATTGATCAAAGCAAATTATGTGTTAATTTTTTTCCCCTGTTTTGTAATGAAATTTACAGTAAAATTATTTCATATTATTATTCCGTGCAACGCACAGGTATGATATTAGTTATGTTAAAGAACAGAGGCTTGATATAAAGTTGTGCATCATGAAGAAAGGAACGTGTATGGTGAGTTTAGATTTACTAGTTTGAGCCACTTTATAATTTAACATATTTTTTTCTCTCTTATTTTCAACGACTCATTTTTTAATATAATTTTCTTTCTTTTAATTTTTAACCACACATTCATCAAAAAGTCATTATTCCAAAATTCATTTTCTCCAAAATTCTAATCTTAATGGGATCAAACAAGGACATATACGTGAGTTTTCTGAATATATTACAAAGTTGTGAATCATGAAGAGTTTAGTTTTATCAATATAATAATTAATATAAGATGTAGAATAAATAAATATTCAATTGAGGAAGTATACAGTTTTGTATTTTCTTCTTAGAATAAATAAATATTCAATTGAGGAAGTATACAGTTTTGTATTTTCTTCTTCTTACTTTTATTTTATGCTATGTTAAAAGCAAAAGGATTAAAGGTAACATGTTAAAGTTAAATTCTAATTGAGGTTTAAAATGGTAAAATTATTGTGTCCTCAACTCGATAAAGGATTAATAATTAGTAGTTCTTTGTCCAGGACACATCTCCAAATGGTAAAAGGGGAGGGTGAAAAACTCGCTCGCAGCTGTCGAATGAAGGTTCGAGTCCTGAAATATGGATGAGATCCATGGTAAGCGGGAGTAAAAAAGTGACATTCCTTCACTCTGTATCCTTGAAGTCATAATTTGCGATTAACATCTCTCACTAAGTCCAAGACAGGGAGGTGGTGGGACGCCTAAGGACGACACGACCCTTTAATAATTAGTAGTTCTTTTAGGAGCATTTTTGTCGGTGGTTGCAATGGTCACTTTTATTTTGATCTATTGTACAAACTTTTCAAGCATGGCTTCTTATCCCTTTTTATATTCTCAAAATTACTAATTAATTTATTACCAGAGATTCAGAGAATACACCTTCCAAAATCTAAAGCAATGAGCTTTCACAAAACTGGCATAGATTTAATGTGCATGATGAAAATGTTATTCGTATTGATTGCTTATTTTAAAGTTACTAGGAGAAGCAAGTTTCCTTTCTTTGATCCACCTCTTCGGGCAGGGAAAAGAACGCAAAATGGATAACGGATATCAACGAAAACCTAACAAAAGAAATCAATGAAAGGAAGCAACAAGAATTGGAGAGCAGGAAAAAAATGACGATGGACAGACAGTAAATGACTCCAAAGACAGGTGAAACCGCTTGACTCGAACCTGGCGGAATAAGACCTTGGACTGAGCTGGGATTTCAAGGATTTGAATACTTGGAGAATTAGCCTTGGATGGGAGTTTGAGGGAGGAGAAGGTGGTGAGGGAGAGATCGAAGAGAGAGAACTGGAATTCTCTGGAGAGCAAGAAAAAAGGAGCCGTTTTGATGACATAATGATACGTCAAATGAACAGTAAATGAACAATGTTTTAGGCTACTCCTCTTTTAATATAATAAAATAATAGGGAATATTCACCAAATTTGCACACTCATAGGACACGGGTACGCGACTGCTCTTTGGCACATAGCAAAGTTGTCGGCTCACAGTCTGTTAGACTCTACATTTCCAAGTGATTCCAACCACTTCATCAATACACAAGTCTCATTTCTTTGGGGCATCTTTAACGAGTGTATGGAAAGTGGAGATGGATTGAATGAGAGAGATATATTATTTTAAAATTAAATTATTATGAAGATAATGTGGATGTTAGAAGTAGAAAAAGAGAGGGAAAAATGAAAAAAAGAAGAGAGATAAATACAAATTTAAATAAATTAATAAAAAAATAGTTGAAGTGGTCAATTAGAAGGTCTAATTTTGGACCTTGTGATGGACCAAAGTGAAGAAAAATAGAAAGAAAGTGGGAGAGAAGAAAAAAGAAATATTAGAGTGAGACCCACGAATTTTTTTGTGTCACTCTTTCTCACACAGTTAAAGGTCCACCATTAAAGTTGCTCGAGGGCCCTGACCTCCTCGTCCTTACCATACAAGGAACCGGATTTCACTCAACTACTTGTGTTCTAACCACAATGAAAGTTCCAAGACTGTCAAGAGTCCAATCCTATCTGGTTACGAAAAGTATCATATGAGTGTTCTAGTCTCATTGAACATTAGCCACTCACACAACCATCTTAACGAAATTGATGACATGACGGATGAAATACATATGTGATGTCATGTCACCTTTAGTCAACCAATCACAAATAGGCCCGATTTTTCTACGAGGCAAGTGAGGCCCAAGACTCGGGCCCAATATTATTGGAGCCCTCCCCCCTTCTGTAAAACCCATATTTTCTCTTAGGCCCAATTAAAAAAAAGGAACGTGAAAATCAGGCTACAACTTTAGATACATACTACAACTTTTTGGAGGCCTAATTTATGACATTCGACTCAAGCATCGAAAATTACAGGACCGACACTGATCACGGAACACCAAATTGTCACATAGAAAATTTTAAAAATATCTTCGATTAGTTAGTAAACTTTAAAAAAGTCTTCGATTGCTCACAAAAGTTTTAAAAACATCTTTGATTGCTCACTAAAGTTTACGTAATTGAGTTTTGATCACTACACATAGGGGTGGGCAAAAACCGATCCAATCCGCCGAACCCGCCCAAACAGACCCAACCCGATCAGTTTGGGTCGGTTTTTCATGAAAATTGGGTTGGGTTCGGGTTTTTTTTAATTTTTTTTTTGGGTTGGGTCGGGTTGCGGGTTTGGTGAATAACCCGACCCAACCCAACCCAAAAAAAAGGACTTTTTTTTTTTTTTTTTTAAAGTAATGAAACTTGACTTATTTAAATATTGATTGAACATATTTTAATTTTATTAGCAAGTGTTCAATTTATTGTATTTTTGGTTATTGTAGTGTATATAATTGATTTGAATTAAAGATAAATTTATGAGTTTTTTTTTTTCAAAATTTTTACTAATTGGGCCAAAGTCCAACCTGACCCAACCCGACCGAAATTTGTTGGGTTGGGTTTGAATTCGTAATTGGGTTGGGCTGGGTTGATTTTTTATCAACCCGGCCGTAGTGGGTTGGGTTCGGGTTGGGCAAAAAACCGACCCAACCCAACCCATGTCCACCCCTAACTACACATGTAAAAATGACCTGAAAATTTAGAAAAGCACTTCCAATTATTAGTTGCATACAACTAATTAATTATTTACAATGAGTTCTAGGAAATTTGCCAAATGTTTTTCATAGATTTGGAAAGTTGAATAATTTGGTGGCGAGAATGAGGCAAAAAGAAGTGAGGAAGAAGATGGGTGTCATGGCCGGCGGTGTGTGGCGGTGGCAAGTGGGTGGCGAGGATGAGTTTTCCCATTTTTAATTTAGGGGGTAGGTGAGGGGAATACAAATTTGTTCACCCTCTTTATCGAGGGTGAACATAACCCTCATCCATTACTGTTAATTCTTTTCAAAAAGTAAACACACCTCCCCTAGAACCCCCCCTAAAAAGGCGCTAGCTGAATTCTCCTCCCTCACCCCCCCTAATACATATATCACCCCTCCTCCCCCCCCCCCCCCCAACCATATTCATATTTTTTCATTCTCTTCTTTTTTAAAAAAATTTTAAATCGATATTACAGATAATTTTTTATTTATTTATATTATACGATTTAACGGGAGCTTCAATAAGAGTATAATATCAATATATAAATTTTCACTATTTCAAAACTTAATATTTAAATCTACAAATTATTAGTTCAATTTAAGTATAAGTCTCTGTTTGGTAAAAAAAAAAAAAATTATTGTTAACAAAGAATATAGTATTTTTGAGATAAATATGTGATTAAAAAATGATTTTAAGAATGTGTATCGTTAAAAAGTAGTTTGAAAAAATATGTATTTTGAAACGTTTGGCTCGAAAATGTTGGCTAGTCCACGTAGAACCAAAACAAAGGTTTCGATTCAGCTTGTGGTTTGACGATTTTTTTGTGCAGTCCTATGTAACATCTAAAATCTTATCGCTACAATTTTTTTGAACATCTTCGATATGAGTATAGTATCAATATATAAATTTTCACTATTTTTTTTTTTTTTGGTAATAAATTTCACTATTTCAAAAATAAATATTTATCATATAGAAATAATCATTCGTTATACCTCTTTATCGCAACAATTGTTTTGAAAATCTTTAATATGAGCTTGACTTCAAATATTTTTAAAAATTATAACATGTATAAATATTTATTTTTGAAATAGTGAAAATTTAATATTAAAAATTATGTGAAAATTTATATATTGATACTTTACTCATATTGAAAATGTTCAAAATAATTGTAGCGATAAGATTTCAGATGTTACATAGGGCTATACAAAAAAATCGTCAAACCACAAGTTAAATTAAAACCTTTGTTTCGATTCGATGAGGACCCGTCAACATTTTTGAGTCAAACATTTTAAAATATATTTTTTTTCAAACCAATTTTTAACGATACACATTTTTAAAATTATTTTTTAACCACATCTTTATCTCAAAAACACTATATTCTTTGTTAAAAATAATTTTTTTTAACAAAAAGAGACTTACTTAAATTGAACTAATAACTTGTAGGTGATAAATATTAAGTTTTGAAATAGTGAAAATTTATATATTGATATTATACTCTTATTGAAGCTCTCTTTAAATCGTATAATATGAGATTAACAAAAAAATTATTTGTAATATCGATTTTAAAAAATTTAAGAACAAAGAAGAAAAGGAAAAAATATTAATAGGGGTGGGTGGGTGATATACGTATTAGGGGGTAGGGGAAGAGTTAAATCCAGATTGCGCCTTTTTGTGGGTTTTGGAGGGAGGTGTTTTTACTTTTTGACAAGAATTAACGGTAATGGATGAGGGTTATGTTCACTCTCGTGAGAGTTAAAGAGAGTGAATAAATTTGTACTAGGTCAGGGTGGAAAGAAGATGGTGCTTTTTGTGGGTAATTATGAATATGTAATCATTAAATGAAATCTGTCATTTTAATTTATTTTCAACCATTCATTCTCGACTTCTGCTCAGTGAAGCGTTTAGTCAAATAGTTGGTGCTCAATGGTTCCCGTGAGAAGACGAGGAAAGCTATTCAGCGGCCAACACGAGACGAAGACAAAATGAGAACTGAGAAGAAGACTGAAGGCTCAAATCAAACAAAGCATAGAAAATTTGTGAAATGAACAATGCGGCTAAGTAAGTGGATCAGCTGATGAACAGTTACAAAATGACTAATGAATAGTGCTAAACAAGTGATTCTTTTAAAAAAAAAAAAAGTTGAGTCGCAACCTTGATAGCGCTCGCCTATCATGCTCTGAGCCTTGGTGAAGAATATAAATCGTATGTCATGTCTTCAAGGATACATGATGGAAGACCACTTTTACACTTACACTTGCCCATTGATCAAATTCATATTGGAAGATTCGAACCCTTAACGCAATAACCTCAAGCAAAATTGAGATTTTTTCACCTTCCCTTTTTATCACTTGAAAATATGCCCCGAGAGCTAAAAGTGATTCTTTTATTATATATATAGGTACAGGGAATAGGGATATATGAACCTCAATCCCCTCAACCACCAGTTGAGCTATTTAACATCAAAATTTGTGTGAGCGATTAGGTCGAGTAACTAGTGGATAAAAAACTATATGACATCAAATCTTATCGTGTCCGTGTCCGTTCAACCTTACAAAAGACTATATGACATCAAATCTATCAAAGATTCATAGGTTTTAACATAAAACTGTGGTTCTCAAAATCAATTTGCATTACAGCAATTTCCATCAACAGGCATAGTTCAATCTACATTCAAACTAGTTGAAAAACCCATGGGATAATTCTGAAACCGACGTGTGAATTACAGGGCGAATAGCCCATGATATTAGCCCAAGCATTTTAATCTTCAAGTTCAATAATCTTGACTATGGATGCATCTCCAACTTTCTGGAAAACAACAACTCGATCATGCGACTTCACGATTCCCAAGGCCTTCCCATGATCAAGTGCAATTTTCAGAACCAACTCGTCGGTTGCATCTGTTGACTCGGCCTACAAGATAAACAGATGTTTAGTTAGCACGATCTGCATCAAGACAATTTCACTGTAGCTAATGACCGTTCTATAGAAAGAATAAACGTGTTTCTACAGTTGATTCCAACCCAATCCGGAGCTGAGGTCGAAAGGACATTAAAACTATATATATTTTTATTAGAGTGAAAACTGCAAATATGGACTGTGGATCATAAATTACGACAAAGATCTTACCGGAGGTCGAGGATCAGCAAGCAAGGGGAGAAGACCTCGAACTATAAGTGATTGCCTTGCCTGACCATGCAGAAAAGATTCATCAGCCTAGACCGTCAGGAGAAGAAATATTGCAAAAAGAGATTTATAGAAAAAGGGAAACATCAAATAAATGAGATGGGAAATAGATTAAAGAAAACATGTCACACATTAGCTTAAATTCTCTAAAAGACAAAAATCATTAGCTATCAAGAAGCAGCAAGCCAGCAACTAGGACCTAACAAGGAAGGAAGGGGAAAAAATGTCTCTCTTTGAGTGCCAATACCATTCTCAGAATTTGTCACGTTTATATTAAATAGAAATAGAAATAGATATGTTACCTTGAAAGAAAGTTTCAGTGTGAATGACGATACAACAAAAGAAAGTTCAAGGCGTGTTCGCTGGCATTGTTTTGTTTCTAAATAAGTTTACCAAACACTTGCTAAGCCTCCGTTCGGTAAATTGTTTATAAACACATTTTCCAAACTACTTTTCTACCACATATTTTATCTTGAAAATATCATATTCTCTATTTATAAACAAAAAACTTTTACCAAACAGAGGCTAAATGATAACATACTACAGTGTGATTGTGTGATAGGAGAATGCCTCCCTGATGAGTATCAGTGTGATTGTGTGATAGGAGAATGCCTCCCTGATGAGCTGTACTTGCATCTATATCTTGGATAAAGAAAAGGCCTTTATTGACCAATTAAGACAGTATTGAGTCTATTTCAACAATTGGATGATGTTAAGGTAGACGTCATCGTTGATGTCCCAGTTGTAATATGCATGTCCTATTTCTTCGAAATTGTCACCCCCGGTATTCAGTGTCAGTCTAGTGTAGAGCTGGGAACTAATCCCCAATTTGGTAGACTTGTTTATTATAAACAAGTTTTTATATATTTATTATTTTATTTTTTTCACATTTCCCCAAACCACTTTTTAACCACAATCAGTTTTTCAAATTACTTTTCAACTACACATTTTACCTTAAAAACCACAAATAATTTTTTTTATATACAAACCCCAGCCGCCGAACAGTCCTTAAAATGCCCAAGGATCCAATCATAGAGGAAGCTCATTTACCCTGAAATTTGGCATTTAGTGAGGACAACTAAAACTATGACTGCAAACCGACTATGCAACCAAAAGAAAAGGTTAGTATTTTAACATTAGATTAGAAACAATAAATTTGAGTCGATTGTAGAAGGTACTGCGTAAACAGTTTTTCAAATGTGTTGAACAATGTGTTTACCTCAAATGCACATTGGTTTGGCTTGAGGCGAGGGATGACAACTGATAAAACAGGCATTGTCGGCCTATACTTCGCTATTAATCTGCATTTAGGAGTATTAAAATATTTGAAGTCTTACGAGATTCAGCAACATGATAAATATTTCAAGATATTCAATGCAAAAGCACCACATAATATGTACCTTGCAGACCTTCCAGAAGAAGTAAAACAAATGATAATAGATGCCTTCACCTTAATGGCTGCCCGAACCTAAAGATGAAGAAAATAATTGCTTAAATCTTCTGCAAATTCAAGAACAGAGAAACACTACATTCACAAGAAAATATTCATATGCTCAATTTCCTTTTTCTTCTTCTGTCCCTATTTAAGGTCATAACGTACAGCAGAGGAAGCAATGGATTCCAAGTGTGTCATAGGTTCCCCAACGTACTTCACAGTCTTCTTGAAGTATTGGTCCTGATCGGAAACCTTCTCTGCCTGCAAGAAAGCTACGTGCAGATTATGCCAAAGAGAACAGATTGCAGTGTGTGGAATGTAAATCGAAGAGGAAAAATAGGAAAATAATCAAATGATATTCCTAATTCAAGAAAAAGATGATGAATAAATCTCAGGTGTCATAAAACCAAACCATTAAATGCACTTAGATTTAACAGGATTTTCAGAATGAGGTTATCCAAGTAAAAAATAACTGCATATTTTTACCTCAGCACAGATTTTGCTGACAGTGGAAATAGTTTCGATAGGGTATAATCCACGTAAAGTCTCAGCACCAAGAAGAATAGCATCACATCCTGAACAAAAATTAATGAAATGAAATAGCTTCAAAGTGCAATGAGTATAAATTGAATGAAGTTCAATATAAAGAAGATAAAATAGAGAATACAGATTCAAAATTTAAACCAAACATATAAATGAATAAAATGTCATAATACATAAATCATTAAAATGTATAGCCACAAGTTGGTCTTACTCCCCTCGGAGAACAGTGACTTACCATCCAGAACGGCATTAGCAACATCAGTTGCCTCAGCACGGGTAGGCCTCAGATTGTTAGTCATAGTATCAACAACACGAGTTACAACAGCTGGCTTTCCAGCCATGTTACATTTGTAAATGGCAGACTTCTGAAAAAAGAACACCTGCAAATGGCGATGAAAGTTAGTTAGCAAAAGGCTTTCCAGTATGGATCCAATCCATCCCTTCTATTTGATAATATCAGCCAATGGTCTCGCATGAAAATACGAAAGGGATAAAAGGAAACAGATTGATTAATTTGAAATTTTATAAGAATTAAGGCATGAAACATACAATAACATGGCAACAAATTTGACATAACTTGTTATCTTCAACCCCAAAGTAATCACCACCAACTATCCACCCCAATAACTCATTCTTCCTTGCCCCTTTAACTGGTCAACAAATTTATCTAACCCAGAAACATGCACGTGCAAAAATCCCAGAGAGAGAGAGAGAGAGAGAGTTTTTAAGCATGCAATTGTTGATGTCTCTATATGCTTGTATGTGTCTGTAATAAATAAGAAAGAGCAATCTCACTTCATAAATTAACTAGTTTCCTACTGTCTGCGACATTTGAAAAATGAGTATCGAGAGAGTTACAATTATCAAAAACTGGACAATGGGATAGGGCCCGTGGGGTGAATTTATGGTGCGGATGGTAGGTTGGGTGTAAGTCAGAGTGTTTTCGCATGGTGTAGATTGTTTTTTGGGGTGTTGGCTAGCGTTCTTACTCAAGGTTGCTAGTGGTCGTGAAAAGTAGTCAACTGAGCAAATGTTTGGTTGGCGAAGGAAGAAATTGGTTGTAGAGAAATTCCATGATATTTGTGGATGTACAACGTTGTGTGCCCATTGATTAATGGTGGATGGTGATAGCTATTGGAACTAGCTGCAGTGGGTGGTGCCGTGGTGGTGCTAGTTTTGAAATATTATATATCTATTTGATTCCTTAAAAAAATTGAATATAAATACTGGAGAATTCAGTCAAAGCCGCAAAAGGCTATCATTCTGAATAATGAACATATTTGCAAACTTAAACCTGAGATGAATATGGCAAACCTTTGAAAAATTATCAGGTGAAACATTTTTGTCCAGACTACAAGAATCAATCAAGTCAAATGTATAATTTATATGGAAAAATACATATGATTTTCTTTATGGAGGGAACCCAAACCCCACACAAAACCTTCAAAAATATAACATGATTGCAACTTGTAAGTAGTTTTTCTACAAGCTGTCTTGCTCCATTAGGAGCCATTTCACCTAAGCATTTGAAAGTTAAATCAGGAGCCATTTCACTAATGGCAAGACAGAGTCGTAAAATTCTGATATACGACAAGAGTCAATTCATGGGTGCAGATATTAAAAACTCAAAAGCACATAGAGAACTGAAGACTCAAAAGGGAAAGAAAAACAACCCACCTCTCAGTGTCATGCATGCACAATCAAGATGCCGTGCTTTCGTCATTTTGGAAGTCAAAATATGAAAGTTGAAAGTTGACTAAGTATTATCGCAGGGTACAGACAGATATGTTTATTTCCGAGAAATCACAAAGTATTAACAGCCCGCCATTTATATGTTCATCTATAAAGAAGCAACATTGGGTGAAGAACTTGCTTAACATTTTTATTCACCATTTTTATCATAAATAGTACATCATTGGGTATTCCCAGAAGGGGGAGCATCTTCATATGCTATCTTTAACACAGAGGAATAGGACAACAAATTCAATTCTGCAGAACCAAAAATAAAAACAACGATTGGAAAAAAATAAAAAAATGAAGTATCAGCATCTAAATGTTTTACATTTTTCCCTGAAAGCAAATATAAAAACCAACCTTCTCAGGCGGCAGATCTATACCAAGGTTTCCGCGAGAAAGAATGATACCATCTGCCTCTTGTAGGATCTCATCGAAATGGGTTAAACCCTACAAAGATAGCAGTGAGAAAGAAGTAAGCCAATGAACTTTTGCACAGTTGTAGCTTGCAGGTCAGCATCATATGCCATCTTATCAGAAAGCAATAAAATATCTCTGTTCTTTTATAAAATAAAAGAAAGAGGTAAAATGAGAAATTCACCTCTATGTTTTCAATTTTAGCAAAAATTTGAGTTTGACTTAGATCGCCAAGCTTAGATAGATATTCACGAGCCTGCATTCAGTGCAATAACCAGAAATTGAATAATCCAAAATGTTTGGGGAAACATACCAGTGTACAGAGCAATATAGAGGATTCAAGAAGCATTCTTTTCTTTTCTTTTCATTTTTTTTTTATTTTTACCTCACGAACATCTTCTGCACGTCGTGTATATGACAATGAAAGAAAATCAATTTTATTCTGAACACCCCATGTGCTAATAACCTGAAGTAAAATTGAAATAACACTAAAAGTTAGAGATTGCATCAATTAAAGGCAAACGTAAAAGCTGATTTTGAAACTCAATGCCCAGCTTTTAGAGAAATTAAAATCAATACATCACCAATCCACCAATTATCCTTCAGGAAATCTTCCAAATAAATGCACAAGTTAAGACTTAAGAGAGCATATTGACATCTAGAAAAGAGCAGATATTGCAACAACTCACTCACCTGCTTGTCCTTATCAGATAGAGTGGGCATTTCAATACATATCTGAGAAGCATGCATGGTAAATAATGACCCGGACAAGGTCGCAGAATTCTTTACCACACAAACCACGTCATCACCGTTTACTTCATCTACCTGCCAGGCCAAATCACAAACTTCAAGCAACCTACCATAGTAAACAAGTTATTCCAGTTGGATTATACAACCTTACGCATAACACTATAGTTCTGTGTACATGCTTAGGTTTTTTTTTTTCGCTATTTAATCAGGAAAACAATTTGACATGGAAAGCAAAAGAAAAGGAAGAAAATGAAAGAAAAAGTTTCATGAACACATACTCCTTGGAGCAAAGATATCAACAATGAGAAGTTAAATGAAGTTTTAAAAAAAAAAAAAACGAAAGAAATCAATATATAAGTTCATGCTGTTGAATCAAATTAGCATTTCAGGAACTCTGCTTCATACCTCCAGCCAAACAGAAGTGGTTTCGCTTCCAGTAAAGAGGTATTGACCCAAAAAAATGGTGTCTCCCTTCTTCACAGCCTGCAAAAAGTTAAGCTTAGTTCAGAGGCAAAATTAATTGCTATAATAAACATAGAGTGAAGTGGTGCAACTATAGAGCTAAACATCTGCTGAGAAAAATTCTATTGAATGTCATGTGACCTGAAAAATAAACACAATTGAAAACGATGACTTCCAAAGTTCTGGACAAAATTAGGCCTTGAGCTTTACTAGGAAAATTTCGAACGAGAGGAACTAACATGTCTCAATACAGACAAAAAATTGTTAGCACTATATTCAGATAAAATAAGTGGCCTCGGAGAGAGTTTATGAAATTATTTTAATGGAACTAATCTCCGTGAGGATGAAACATTTATAGTGAAGTTTATACAAGGCATGCTCTTTGACTTTTCAGTGTTATTTACAAACTCTCAAAAAGCAATAGCACTAATGTACTCAATACTTTGCAATTTATGAAACAGAGAGAACTGAAAAAAGAAAATATAATAAGGTAATTCTATTAAGGTTAGGAGCATTATATACCTTGGAGAGTCCAGCAAAGTTGATTGGCAAAACTTCAAAGGATGCTTCCTGGCCTTGATCTGGCGTCAGAATAACTTTGTCATCTGCCTCAAGTGTTATGTCATTCTCAGTCTTATTAACAACCTGTAACTCGGGACCCACAGAATCCAGCATAACCTAAAAGAATTTGATAACCAACAAATATTCAGTTTAGTTTGCCATCATAAAAAAAAAATCTTTGGAGCAATTTATCTTCACCATCGCTACAAACTTTCACATATAAGAACCATTAAATTATTCTTATTTGGGAGGGACATCATAGAGGCAGCATGATTCATACATGACTTTATAATTTTAGTTTTCTCAACTTTCCCAGCAACCAACAGTCAATATATATATAACGTCAGAAACAAATCCATAAAGCCTAAATTTTTTGTCTTCATCCCCCGTTCATTTTTTCCAAAATTCAATTTCAACCACACACCCACAAAAGTTCATTATAACAAAATGTATTTCTTGTGAAAAATGGGGTTCAAACAAGGGCAACTGATTGAATCCTGTGGCTTAGTATCTTTATTCAAAAATATTATTAACAATCAAATTACAGGGAAATTTGAAACAAAACAAAATACATACAGAACAGAGCTTCTTAGTGCTCTTTATAGCAGCCTTCAAATTATTCAGGGTTTCCTGATGATACTCCGCATCATTCCACGAAAAATCAAATCTAGACACTGCCCACAAAAAATAAGCATTATCCCAAAGACAAAAAAATAAAAAATAAAAATTGAAGAAAAGATTCGATTAAACTACCAGACATTCCAGCTTTAAGACAACCGGAGATAACCTCGACCGATCGAGAACGCGGGCCCAGTGTCCCTACGATCTTTGTCATTGCCGGAAAGAAACTCTGTATACGCACACCCGATTACTCCCGAGAATCCACATCATTAATGCATGAGTGGATCAGTATGTTATACTCTTGAAAAATTGTCCAAATAAATACTTACAGCTCTGGATGGCTCGAGAATGTTAGCCATCCTGATTGGCTCTTCGAGTAGCAAGTGATTCGAATGCATTCTCCTGGATTGCAAAACTCGGAAAAGATGATGTTATTCGAGAGTATTTGTTTTCTTCTTTGTTTTGGTTTGGACTTCGTTGAACAGAGAAAAACAAAAGGAGATCGAGAGGAGGTGTCGTATTCCTAAAGCAAACGGCGTTTTTTCTTAGAGTAACCATTATTTACTCACCGTTCTTTTACGTAATTATTATAACTAGTATTTCACCTGTGCGATGCACGAAAATTATTAATCGCAATATTTATTTCAATAAGTATTCGTAAAATTTTAGTATTTATACATAGTCAACACATATAAATGCATAAAAAAATATTTTCTATTGCAATAATTATTAGGATTTAAAAAAATAACATAAAAAATTCAAATTATCAAAAAATTCTTTGAATAGTAAACGTATATTTATATATTAAATAATAAATTACTATTGATTTCAATAATTTCAATGAATTATTAATAACTTCATTGAAAATATAAATTTAATAGTTTTTTAATAGTATATCACATTTGATATAACATTATGTGCACTTATATTGATGCATGTAAAATATATTAGTATATTTCTCATAACTTTTACATATGCCTTTTGTATTTAATGTACTTTTTAATTTTCATTTAAAAACATCAAGCACAATGATTAAAAAAGAAATAGTCAATAAATTTGAATTTAATCAATAAAACTTTATTTGCAAAAATAAGTAGTCAAAATATTTTTTACCTCGAAAACATCACATTCTTTATTTTCGAACAAAAATTTTTAACTATCATTATTTTTTATATAATTTAATAGTGCTTTTTTTTTTGGGAACAAATGTATATAGTGCTCAAAAATGTATTTCAAATTTGTAATCATTACACTTTCCAAAAATGCAAGCATTTTTTATTTATTTTTTAATTCTTGTGTCTTTGTCAAAACATTTCCAAATTTAGTAAGTACATTTTGGAGAGAAAGTGTGTGTGTGTTTATTTTTGGTAAAGACTTTGTTTTTATATATAGATAGATTTATAAATAATACAATTTTTCAAATCACTTTTAGATCATGTTCAACGTGTTATTTGTGTTTTCTTAATAAAATGTGTGATTAAAAATTGAAGAGAGAAAAGATGTGTGATTCGGTAAAAATTGTTTATAATAAACATAATTTTCAATATCAATTTTTACCGAATCACACATCTTTTCTCTCTTCAATTTTTAACCACACATTTTACCTTAAAAAAATCAAATATTTTATTTATGAAATAATCTATACATAAATTAAAAAAATTATTTTTTAATCACACATTTTTCAAAATTTACTATTACAAACAGCATTATTTCAAAATAATGGGTCTCAGGGTTTAATGAGCATTATTGTTTAATCTCTATTTGATAACACTGTGATTTATAAACTTATTTATTTATAATTTTAACTTAAAATTAGTGGTTGAAATTAAAGAAAAGAAAATGTATGTTATTAAAAAAATGATTTAAGAAATTATGTAATCTATAAATTAATTTATAAATCAATTTATTTTATTTAGCAAACATTTGAGTAGCTTCTGTTTGAGACTCATAATTTGAAATAATGTATTTTGAAATAATAAGTTTTTGAAGAATGTGTCGTTAAAAAGTAGAAAAAAATTTGTGTATGCGTATATTATTTTATTGGTATAATATGGTATTGAAAATAATTTGAAAGGAAATGAGACTTGGAATAATGTCTACCGATATGTTGGGCTCGACTCTCTCCTATTACCTTTATTTCTCCTCCATTTTCAGATTTTAGTCATGTTTAATACAATTTTTTTTCAAACAACCTCCATTTGGGAAAAAATTGTTTACAAATTTTATTTATAAAGGGTGACGTGTCAACATTTAATTGATCTATTTTGTTAAAAATAAAAAATGATGGGTGAAAATTTTTTATCAGTGAAAATTATTGACTTTTCAAAAAATTGTTCAAATGAGATGTTGTCATGTGATCGTTTGTAAATAAAATTTATAAACAAACATTTTTATTCTTTAAAATGATGAAAGCACTTTCTAAATTCATCTATGGTAAAGTGGTCTCGTCCGTTGGCGAATGCTTGACTACTATGGAAGGATTGAATTTGGCTGTAGAGCACAACCAACCAATCTCCATTATTGAATTTGATTGTAAAAACGTAATAGAAGCAGCCATCAACCTAGACTTCTATGCCTTTGAAGTTGTCATTCTCCACCCGATCATGCTATCGCTTGTCTCATTTTCTAAAGCTAAATTTTATTTTGTTCATAGAGAAGTTAATAGGGATGCACTTGTGCTTGCTAGGAAAGTTGTCTTAAATTTTCATGTTTGTTCTTGGGAGGATGAACCCCCATATTCTATTGTTACTTGTATCTCTTATGATGTTGAATGAAATATAACTAAGTTTTCTAAAAAAGTTCAAATAACTCCTAATTTAGATAAAAATAATATTTTTAATTCTTGTGAATAAATAGGGAGTACAATAATTTTACACATATGTAGCGGATGTTTGGTGGGGATTTGCCTCCGTTTGGTAACACGATTTGGTTTATAAATTTGTTTATTTATAATTTTGAAATAAAAAATAATTGTTAAAAATTGGAGAATGAAAATGTGTTTGATTAAAAAATGATTGAAAAAATTGTGATTATTTTTATAAACAAAGAAGATTTTTTTAGCAAACGGATACTAAAGTTAAATTTTTAATTCCTCCGTTTGATAATATTGTTTGATTTATAACTAATTTATTTATAATTTTGAGGAAAAAAAAAGTGATTAAAAATTGGAGAATTTTATAAATTAAAAACAGTTCATTTACCAAATTGAAGCTAAATTTTGGAGATCGATCTCCCAATTTGTGGTGTGTTTGTTGATCAAATCCGTGAAATCAGCAGATGGGTAGTCCATCACGCCATCTGGGTTACATAATGTTGACGTCAGTTGATGGGCATATGTCAATCATGTTAAATGGTACGAGACTGCGTGATTTGGACGCAAGCTGTCAAGACAGCACGTACGTGTGTTGTCAAGTTTTTTGCAAAAAAGTTAACTCCAATGTTAAAAGCTCTTATATTCTATATCTTTTGTAAATTTCTTATTTTGATAATACTGGTTGATTTATAAATTGATTTATTTATAATTTTGAAATAAAAAATAATTGTTAAAAATTGGAGAATGAAAATGTGTTTGATTAAAAAATGATTGAAAAAATTGTGATTATTTTTATAAACAAAGAAGATTTTTTTAGCAAACGGATACTAAAGTTAAATTTTTAATTCCTCCGTTTGATAATATTGTTTGATTTATAACTAATTTATTTATAATTTTGAGGAAAAAAATAGTGATTAAAAATTGAAGAATTTTATAAATTTAAAACAGTTCATTTACCAAACTGAAGCTAAATTTTGGAGATCGATAAATGTTTTGGAGATCGATCTCCCAATTTGTGGTGTGTTTGTTGATCAAATCCGTGAAATCAGCAGATGGGTAGTCCATCACGCCATCTGGGTTACATAATGTTGACGTCAGTTGATGGACATATGTCAATCATGTTAAATGGTACGAGACCGCGTGATTTGGACGCAAGCTGTCAAGACAGCACGTACGTGTGTTGTCAAGTTTTTGCAAAAAAGTTAACTCCAATGTCAAAAGCTCCTGTATTCTGTATCTTTTGTAAATTTCTTTCTTTGACAATATTGTTTGATTTATAAACTGATTTATTTATAATTTTGAGGTATAAAGTAGTGGTTAAAAATTGAAGAAAAAAATATATATGATTAAAAATGATTTGAAAAATTGTATGTTTATAAATTAGTTTATAAACCAAAAAAGGACGATTATCAAACGGTGGCGTAATTTTGAATATTGATTTAATAATTCAAGAAATTAATTAAGAGCATGTTTGATAATGTGAATTTTTTTTTTGAATAATAGTACAAATGGTCTCTAATCTTTGGATTTTTTGTGAAAATGATCCCCATTATTTAGATTTTGGTATTTATACCCTCAGAATCACCAAACATTACGAAAATAGTCCATACTATTAGATTTCGTTAGTTTCCACCGTAAAAAACGTGTAAATAGTGCAAATGGTCCCTGACCTTTGAGTTTCTTGAGATAATAGTTTCTAATATATTAAAGTCATATTTGGCATATTTAGTTTGTAACCTCCAAACGTTTTGCGTATTTAGTCCCTAATATATTAAGTCCCTATACATTTGGCCTATCTCAGACCAATTATTTCAAATAATGTGGTTTTTAATTGTAATTTTTTAAAGAGTTTGTGATTAAAAAGTAAAGAAAAAATTGAACTTATTTGTAGATTATTTTATTAATGGAATGTATGGTTGAAAATGAGTTTTAAATAAACAAAGTTTATTTTGAATTTTTAAAGTGCACAATAAAATATTTAGTAAAAATTCACTCCTTTCACAGTTCACTATTGGTAAAAAAAATAATAATAAATTCAATGAACATAAACAAATAAATACATTGGACGTCATTTTAGAAATTGAATAACAAATATGTTTTTATCAGTTCTATTTTTCGATTTTAAAAAGCGATTAATATCGATTAATCGCAAACTCGTTTTCTTCCACACGTTCTATATATATATATTATTTTTATTTTTAATTTATGCATAAATTTTTTTAAAAAAATCTTACTTTTTAACCCAAATTATCCAAACTTAATTTTCAAATCGATCGATTCTCAAAATCGAAAATCGAAATCGAAAGTAGAACTGACAAAAATATATTTGTTATTTAATTTCTAAAATGATATCCAATGTATTTGTTTGTTTATGTTCCATGAATTTTTTTTTTTTTTTTTCACCAATAGGTTGAAATGTTAATGAGATGAATTTTTGTTAAATATTTTATTGTGCACTTTAGAAATCCAGAATAATTTTTTTTTAAAATTCGTTTTCAACAACACATTCTATTAATAAAATGATCTACAATTAAATTTTTTTTTTTACACTTTTTAACAGCAAATTCTTCAAAAAATTATAATTAAAAACCACATTATTTGAAATAATTGATCTGAAATAGGAGCTTAATATGTTAGAGACTACATACGTCAAACGTATAGGGACTTAATACGTTAGGGACTAAATATGTCAAACGTTTGAAGGTTACAAACTAAATATGTCAAACATGACTTTAATATGTTATAAACTATTATCGCAAGAAACTCAAAAGTTATGGATCATTTGTGCTATATACTCGTGTTTAACTGTGGAAACTAACAGAATCTAACGGTAAAGACCATTTTCGCAACGTTTGGTGATTCTAAGGATATAAATGTCAAAATCTAAACGTTGAGGACCATTTTCGTAAGAAACTCAAAGGTTGGGACCATTTGTGCTATTTATCCTTTTTATTTTTGCAACTTTTTTTTATTTTTGATGGATGTGTGGTTTAAAAATGTTTGAAAAGTCAAAAATGGTGGACTTGACCAAAAATGGATGGTTGAGATTGAGTTTGAAAAATTGTGGTAAAAGTTTTACCTTTACAAAATAAGCTCTAAGTGTTAAAAAATCAACTAAAGTGGCTTCATGTCGACTTCAATTATATATTCAAACTCCACCCAACCCGTTTTAGTTTGTCACTTCGCCTATATTTGATATCTCGAAATCAATATCGAATGAATGAGAAATTACGGAGAGAGAGAAATTTGGTCAAATTTTGACCATGCGATCGCATGATAGAAAAATCATGCGATCACATGTGAAACAATTTATGTATGCAAGTTACTTGCCTCTTTTATTTCAACTTGTACTAAGAAAATTTATGTTATTCATACAAGAATATTAGACCAAGAGTATTGTGTTGGCATAACATTTATGGAATTAAATGTAGTAAATGAGATATGAGTTGATTATAAAATGATGAGTTAAAGTGATTATGATTTCATTCACATTTAAGAGAGATAATGTCAAAGTTAAGAGGTAAAGTGTATGATTTATATTCAATTATGAGTATGCTAAAGTTTGACAAGAGAATATTGAAGATGTTAGATACTTATATAACTTTATACATTTTATGTTGAAATAAACCTCTTGTTACATGCATAAAGTTTTATTCACTGGACCATGTGATTCATAATTGTTTCATATCTCTTTTTATAGGTAGTGAAGCATTAATTTTTTGTAGCGTGGATTCCTTATGGAGAATACTGGTCGAGAATGAAGAGTACTTATTGGTAATCAAAAGAGATGAAGAATTAAGCCATTTTGTACTTTAGAACTATTTTGGAATGAAAATCTTATTTTTCTAGTAGTTAAAGTTAAATACTATTCGAGGCTAGATTTTGAAATGTATAAGTAGATTTTTATGAAAAGAAATGGTCATTGTATTTTAAAGTTCCGCTTGATGTTTAAATATTATTCTTATGAAGTGTTGAAATTGTTTTTAACTTTGTTATTATTAAAATGAATAATTGAAGTAGGGATGATGATCCTAAAAGGTTAACAGAGTAAAATTATTGTTTATAACAATTAAATTGGTTATAAACAAGTTTAGAAAGAGTTTTTAGCAAATGTACCAATTTTGCCTTGATTCTGAAATTACGCTACTAGTAGCCTTCAGTGGCTATATTTTCAGTTCAAATGAAAGCTACTGGTAACCTTCCTCAAAAGAAAAAAAAATGTCTGAATTTTGGGACTGTGACAATAGGAGGTTTGACTAATGAAAAAGTTGAGTTGTGTTATGTAAGTATATGCAAATGTTACAAATATGCAGCAAAATTATTTGAAATATTAATTTTTATTTAATAATCAAAGCGTTACTAATGATAAAAGTAAAGATGTGGTCGATGACAATGGAAACCCAAAAAATATAACGACTAATGTTGTGTATGGGGAAGTTTTCCAACATTTGTAATACTCTTGGTAATAAAATTATTATTATTATTATTATTATTATTTAAATTGACATTTGTTGCTGTTAATTTTTATTGTACATTATACTTTATTAATGAAATATGTCCATGTATCGCACACAGTTATTGTATTAAATTAGTGGGTGGTTTAAAATGACATGTTGTGCATTTCAAAACGAGGAATTAAGATTGATACTATCAAGCCACTTTATTGGGTAAAATATCAATTTAATTAATATATATATATATATATGAAGACTTTCCAAGTCGAAATAAATAATCAGAGTTTTTAGTTGTGAAGATTTTATAGCATTTGATATTTTATCTTCATTCTACATTTCAATTATTTCTGGGTATATTTTTTTATAGTGAAATTATGTTACTAAAGAGTTGCAAAGTGAGATGAGTTTTTCGTGTCATGCGTTGCGATGCAATAAGAGATTGGATTAATTAAGAAGTTGAGTTGTGTTATGCAAATGCTACAAATATGCACCAAATTTATTTGAAATGCTAATTTTTATTTAATAATCAAAGCGTTGCTAATAATGAAAGTAAAGATACGGTTGATAACAATGGAACCTAATAAATACTACTGCTAATGTTGTGTGTAAGGAAGTTTTCCAACATTTGTAATATTCTCGATAATAAAATTATTATTGTTATTATTATTTAAATTAAATTGACACTTGATGTTGTTATTTTTCTTGGTTTTTTCCCATTTTTTGATATCAGTACGTTATGCCCTTGTTTGATTTTTAGTAAAATTTTCTCTTTTTTTATACAGTACTCAATTTCAATCATCTATTAAAAATCAAGTCCACAATATTTGACTTTTCAACCATCTATTCTCCTAAAATCACTATTCATTTTTAAAAACTCTTTTTAAAAAAAAAATACCAAAGTTTCAAAGACACTTTATATTTTGTTAATGAAATATGTCTAGTATCTCAAGAAAAAAGCTCAGGTCACGTGACTACGCAACACGTGCCTACCTAACGGACTCGTCACACACTAAACGCCTCTCACTCAGCCCAAACAAATTCCTCCAAACGCCTTCTTTCACGTCCGTCTGTTCTCCTCCGTTTCCGTCAACTCTAACCCTAACGTCGTCCATGGCCTCCTGTGACGATGATTTTTCTCTTCTCGACGACCACCAAAACCCTGATTCCACCCAACCTTCCACCACCACCCAAACGCCGCCCTTTAGCCTCAATCCTTTCGATCAAGACTCCGATCCGTTCGATTCGGAACCTGATCCGAGTTCCCGATCCGGTAAATGCGCTATCGAGCGTGATGACATCAACGGCGTATCGAAAAGGACGAGACTGCGCTCCGCCTCCTCCTCTGCCGGTGATTACAGGAAGGACAGAGAAGAATGGAGTGACACAGCCATCGCGTGTTTGTTGGAGGTGTACACCGACAAGTTTATGCAGTTGAATAGGGGAAATTTGAGGGGAAAGGACTGGGAGGAGGTGGCGGCTACTGTTAGCGAGAGATGCGAGAAGCAGAGCAAGAGCGTGGAGCAGTGCAAGAACAAGGTGGATAATTTGAAGAAGCGATACAAATTGGAGAGGAATCGATTGAGCAACGGTGGCGTCTCGGCAAGTCACTGGCCTTGGTTCCGGCAGATGGAGCAGATTGTTGGGAACATTACAGCGGCCAAAGCTGCAGCTGATGAGGAAAAGAACTCCGTCAGTGGTGGATCCTCCATATCTACTAGGCAGCCAAAGAGGTATATATTGAAAATAGAGCTGATTAATTGTAATTAATGTGCACTGTCAATTTCATTTTCTTTACAATCTATCTTCCTGCTGTTATTTTGACTTTTGAGAAATTGCTGTTTTGTGATGTTAAATTGGACGAACGGGAACTGCAGCAGATCTTTTCTTGTGAACTGAATATGGTTTCAATTGGCCATATGCTTAAGAATTTAGTTAAGTTTTGTATTTTGGACATTTTGTAGAAAAATGAACAAATTTTAACTGCCTATTTGAACTAAAAAGGGTAACTGACTGTGACTTAACATGAAACTTAGACTGTAAATTGAGTGACTAACAGTTCTTTTAACTCATTTAGCTTATGATTTGGATCTTACTTGTTTCATGGTAGAGTCTATACATCTTGAGTTTGGAATTTAGGATATCGGCCTTGTTTGATTTTCTGATCAATGACGTGACTTCTTTTTCTTCTGTATTGATCTAAAATATTCTGTGTGGGCAGACATGCAACAACAATTGCAAGTCCCGGTGGCCAGGTTATGACCGTGAAGTCGAAACCATCAACTAATCTTAGGTGGCGAAGAGTAGTGCTCAAAATTAGTGGTGCTGCTCTAGCTGGTACTGCTCCAAACAACATAGATCCAGAGGTTTAATGCTAACTCTCTCTCTCTCTTTCCTTCTCATCTGTTTTTTTCCTGAAAATTGGATCCAATTTGTAAGCTACCTGATGAATCAAGGCATCATGATATTTGTCAACACATTAAACTTTGATTTTGAGTTGTTGTGAAGTCTTCTTGCTATGTCATGAATAGATAGTAATCTTTCTACACGTGAAGGGTGACGCAGCGATTGGTATACTCATTGAGAAAATCTATAAGAGTCCATGCCTCCAAGGTATCCTTTTGCTAATCAAAAGATGAGATAATTACATTGACATTTCCGGAACTATCGGACTGTTTCCATCAGAGAAAAACGAATCTACATTCTCATTTTATTCTTTCCTTCATTCAATATTTAAACTATCTTCTTAAATAATTTTCTCAAGACTTGTTCTTCTGTCGTATCTAAGAGCATTGCTTTAGCTTGAAGAAAGTATCTCTCTCTAGTTGTTTGCTCAACTAGATTACATCTCAATATTATATATATTTAAAATTTATATTTTCTATTTTAAGAAAATGAAAAAAAGTATGCTTATTTTTATTGTTTGTGCTTATTGTGTTGATTTATTTTATGTTTTTGAATACTACAACATAATATAAATGTGGAGATATTTTGAGCTTTGGTCAAATTATTCCAATCCATCTCTATTAGCTCAAATTATAACTGATTTCTATCGTTGTCCATTTTTCACTCAAATTATTTGCAATGAATCTTTTTGATTAATCTCAACAACAGTAACAAATTGTAAATATCTCTGAAAAGAAAACAATAATACGAAGAAACTCATGTAAGTTAAAAAAATGGGTTGTTATTATCTGTGCAATCTCAAAATATCTGCATTCATAAGTATGATGAGCAGTGTTCATTTCCCTTCTCTAATCCACAGTAGTTTCCCTCTAATCAGAGACATTACATACGTACTTCCACGTCGCATTGCACAGTCCGTGTTCCAACATTTTAATTAGAAATGAGTAATTTATCTCGTGACTGGTAATTCCTCAAGTTTGATTAGTTTTTCTGATTGTAATCATAGGTAGCCATGCTGGTTGCACGAGAAATTTCAATAGCTTGTCGTTATGGTGTTGAGGTATTAGTTATTTCTCTTCTCATTTGCAAGAAGGGTCTTTTGTGTCTTTGAATTTTATCAACTATGGATTCTTCAATTTTTAGGTTGCTTTAGTTGTTGGTGGCCGTAATTTCTTTTGTGGAGACACATGGGTTACATCCACTGGGTCGGATAGGTGTACTGCATATCAAATTGGGTATGTTTCTTGAATTTTATACATCATCATGAATTATGACTTGAATTGTTTCTTTATCTTATTATTAGATTATTAGATTATGAAATGAATTCAAATTTATATCTACTTATGGACTACTACGCTATTAGAATTTTCCGTGCAATCTGAGGTCTATTTCACTTGATAAACCACAAGCATATGATTTTTGGTGTGTAATTTTCAGAATGTTGACTTTTGAACCTAACTCCATAACTTCTTTTGAGAAAAATTATTTAGGCCCTGTTCGGTGGCTTGTACAAGGGGATTGAAATTATTTTTTTGATTTATTTGTGTTTTCTAGGTAAGATGTAGGGTTAAAAATTGGAGAGAGAATGTGTGTTGTTAAAAAGTGGTACAGGAAATTATGTAAATTAAATTGTGTCTTTTTCAATTTAATTGTTGTAGCCGAACAGAACCTTAAAGATAAAATGTAAGAATTTCATAATCTGATCACCTTCCTGATCCTATTCTGAACTGGACAAATTTTAGGAACTTGGTTAGTTTGGAAGCTAATCCATATCCATATACAGGAAATTTCACTTAATAATATAACTTGCTTGTTTAGGTTTCATTATATCGTGATTATAAATGAAGAGTAATGGGTCTGAAGAAATATGTGGATAATAAATGGGTAGTAGTTTTGAATATGTGATTAAAATCAATGTTTGACTGACTTTAAACTATAAGGAGATTATAATGGAACGTAAACAAGCACAACATGAGACCAATGAACTATGCTACAGGGAGTTTATAATCTCAAAATTACCACAATATTCTAACTTGTATAACCAAACAGCTGTGAGAAAATCATTCATTCGTTTATAAGAACGCATGAATTCCTTATTAATTTGCTAGGATAATCTTTATGGCCCTTCTGTTCCACTCAAATATAAGTTGCGCGCAACACAAATTTGCCGATGCGTGATTTTCGAAAGGGCAATTTCCATTCAAATTTAAGTTGCGTGCGAAAACAAACTTGCAAACACATGATTTTCAAAACAGTAAGACACTAACACGTCGGCAACACAGTCGATTTAAGTTATTTAAGATTTAAGTTTCATATATTATATTTTTATTTATATAATTTTAACAAAGGACCACATGACACGTCGATACTTGCTCGAAGGGTTAGCTAGGGTATGCCCTGTAGGAGACGTACTACTTTGACCTTAGATTGTTTGGAAATAAGGGTATTGTGGCTTGTGCAGCTCAATCTTAGTGCATAGTTCATCATTATCAAAAAGGGAAGTATGTGTCATTGTGGTTAATCTTTCTCATTCATGAGCTAGCTGACAATGATAATATTCTTATTGTAACCAGAATGATGGCAACCGTAATGAACTCCATACTGCTGCAGTCAGCTTTGGAGAAATTGGGTCTGCAGACACGTGTGCAGAGTGCGTTCTCTATGCCAGAGGTTGCTGAACCGTATAGTAGACAACGAGCCATTCGACATCTTGAAAAAGGAAGAGTTGTAATATTTGGTGGTATTGGAGCTGGGTCGGGAAATCCACTCTTTTCTACTGATACAGCTGCAGCTCTTAGAGCATCAGAAAGTATGGCATTGATTTACCATTTTTTATCTTCTTGATTTCTTACCTGTTCTGATAGAAATTTCAAACCTTGATTCATGCAGTTCAAGCAGATGCCGTGTTGAAAGGAACAAACATGGATGGTTTTTTTGTTTGCGATCCTAGAAATAACAGTATTGCAGCAGAGCACATTTCCTTCCGGGACTTGGCTTCTAGAGGTGCATGTCCAATGGACATGATGGCTATGACATACTGCGAGGAGAATGGGATTCCAGGTCTGTAACTCATTTCGTGCTTTCGGTCCAATCCAATCCAATCCATCCACCCAACCCCAACTTTTATGCATCTTGTACCTGTTGCTGGCATTCACATCTGTGCTTTAATGAGAACCATTTAATCCTGCATGGTTTCTTATTGGACATGCTATACTTTATCTCTACTAAGATCGTTCTTTTCTGGCAGTTGTTATTTTCAATCTTCATGAGCTGGGAAATATATCAAGGGCATTATGCGGAGAACAGGTTGGTACGCTGATCGATCAAACAGGACCTATTGGTTAGCGTTTGGGGACTTCATTATCTGGCCTTAAGATTTATATGTCTGTTCAAGTAACGTCCATACAACAGAGTGGAGTTTAAATCGACTGCTCTTCGATGAAGCTGTTCGTACAATATGCAAACGTGGTAAAATTGTTCATAATTTCATACTTAAATGATTGAGGTCAGGTAGCTGCTGATGGATAAAATTACTGATCAAAATATATAAAAGGAAACTCGATAATATCTTCTGGCTCTTCTTGTAAGACGTGTTGTAAAATTGGGTTATGTATTTGGAAGGTTTGTGGATCCATTATTCCATTACAACATGACAACGTCTAATCTTGTGTGAAGTAAAGGAATTCAGTCACATTATTCTAGATATATTCAGTGCTTTTTTGTTTTTGTACTGACACGATTCTACTTTTTCTTTTGTAACCATACCCAGAAATCCCTTTTTATTTATTTGTTTATTTTGCGGGGCTCGTGATGCACTGGTAGTAATTGAATGTTGTGCTAAAAGTAAATATTTGCATTTGCATTTCATGAAAACTGGAAATTCGAAACAGGTCTGGAAAATTGTATTAAAAAGTAAAATTTGACGGCCATATTCATATTTTGATATGGAGAAGCGTCAGCAAAGAATATCTACAGGGTGATAATTTGTCTACAGAAGTTTACTATCAAGTATCTTCTGAAGCAACTCGAATTAGGGTGCTTTTCATGCCGAGGGTGGAAAGAAAATGAATTTTAGAAAATTGAATTTCTGAAAATTTGAAGTTTAATGTGTTTAATAAGTTTAATTTTCTAGATGAAAAAAGTGAGAAATTTTTCACCTTTCGTTAAGATTATTTTTCAAGACAAATAAAACAAAATTTAACTATTTTAAGCAATATATATATATATATACATATATATATATATTTCTTTATTTTTTCACACATTTGTACTGATAATAATAATAATGTCAATTTTTGAAAAATAAATAAATTAATTAACAACAATAAAAAGGATCAAATGTGACAAAACTAGGAAAGAAGTTGCCACGAAAATAATTTCTTCTCTACTGGCTGAAAACCATTTTCCTCAAAAAGCAAGAAAATGGGTGTGTGAGTTTCAAAGATGAAAATCATTTTCCATGTAAAAATTGTTCCGTCAAACACAAAAAATTGAGAAAAGAAGGAATTTGTTTTCCTTTTCTAGGGAAATTCGTTACAATCAAATGCAACCTTAGGTCGGGTTTGATAACACATGTTTTCCATGAAAAAGAATTTCAAAGTTTTCCAACTTTGATGAAAAATAAAAATCATCAACCCACTAAATTAAATTTCCCATGAAAAATAGGATAAAACATTATTTAAAGTATTGTATCATGAAATTCAATTTTAGGGAAAATGTAGTATATCGAACAACTAGGATGAAAAATATTTTCTTGAATGTGACATTTTTCATGGAAAATGATGTTATCAAACTTTGAGACGTAGCCCTTGTTTGAGATCCATTATACTCAATAAATTTTTGAAGAATGTGGTTAAAAAGTACAGAATCTTTTTTAATTTATGTTTAGATTAATTTATATTAAAATGTGTAAAAAAAAATGAAATTTTAAATAATAAGTACCAAACGAGGGGCATAATAGGCTTATAGCACAGCATATCATCAGGGCTACAATGTTGTTTAGGAGAAGTTACTCAAAAGTTTGTAAGAATCGAATCAAGGGACATGCTTGGTCGATTTGTTTCAAAATTTCATATCAAACCGTTTCTTTAAAATTTTTCCAAATCAAGCCAAATCATTTTTCGCAGTTTGGTGCACTTTGAAACTACTATTTTGCCAACAAATAAATTAGTAAATTTCAAACGAGTTTAAAGATATATATAACTTTCGAGTTAAAATGTACACTTTATGTTTTGTAATAATAGTGTTTTGTGTAACATCTTTCACATTATTGCAAAACTAAAGATGCGAACTGTAGTACAAATACTCATCAAAACATGCACAAAAATCACTTCAGATAGACTGCCCCGATTCAATAGCATAAGAGATATTATTATATTTAATTTTCAATTTTGCTGCGTATTTAGGAAATATAATTAGGGTTGATTTAATAGTTTTTATTAGATATTTTCTCATTTTGAATATGATCTTTGAAACCACTATATAAATGGATCTTTTGCACTGTAATTCAACAATCCCCTTAACATCAATCCGCAAGGGTCATCATAGGTCAGGTATCTCAAAAGCAGTTACCTGGAAAATCGATCAACACTTACCATCTTCACCCTTTAGTGTGGATGAAGCCATCCACACCTTTCTATGAGGGCAGCTTTACCAGTAAATCTTCCAGAATGCTCCTCTCCCTCAAGAATGCCAAAATCATCAATAGCTGAAAAGAAAGCAACAAATTTAAATTCAGTAGACTCGTCGGTGTGCTTTAATGATCAAACGGACAAACAACATGTTTAAAAGTGATGGAAATGTAAAAAGCCAGCTTAAAGAACTCGAGAAAAAGCAGCATTTGAGAATGGTGCACTAAATTATCGAAGAAAATAACTGGATCCTGCAAGGGGTTGATGAATCAATTCAGCCAAAATAGAAAATCATTGTGCATTTGACAATTGTTTAGACATCTACCAAATTGGAAATTATGGCCATAACACATTTTAGGTCTCCCAAGAAGTTCATAATGAAAGGTGGAGCTAGGAACGGCAGAAAGTGAATTCCTTGGTTAGTGCTCCATGACAGAATTGATAGTAGTAGCAAATCAAAGATGGACATTGATTTAAAACTCTTTATAGGACAGAATAAAACACGGAGAATCAACCAAAATTTTGAGAGCATCAATCTAATCAATGGAAGAATTGCGGTTGAGACCAATTCTTAAAAAAAACCATTTTGGACATTCTGCCACATGGCAATGTCAATGCAATCTGAAGAGATAATGAAAGGGTGCAAACGTAACTAACTATGAGAAATAAATTATTACATAAAATAGAAACTGTTACCTACAGAAATGGTACGCTATCAATGTTGATCACAACAAAACAAGCAAATTAAAAGAATAACAAATTGCACATGTTCCAGAAGATTATAATTAACAAAAAAACAGTTTCTAAGACAAAATAAATTAGCTTGGAAATGAGAAAAGCTTACACCATTCCTAGCGCACCAATAATGAGGTTTAACAAAAATTCACTTTCCATAGTATGATTGCATTTGGCTTCCAATAACAAAGGACAGCATCCATGGCGATAGACATGTCAAGTGGAGCAAACTGGTTCATGAAGGTGTTAATGTTAGTGAAACACTCTCAATTACATTTTTACCTATTACGAAGAAATGAAGTTTCAGAACTTAGATAAACGATAAATTTCCAAGAGAAAACTCAAGCTTAAGTGCTGAATGCTGACAATTACATAAATTTTCTAATTCAATATGGACATCCGTAAATGTGCACGTACATGCATGAGCACGCGTTTGTATAAAGTATCCTATGCTAGCAATGTAGTACTTCCCTCCCAACTCTGTTACAACTCACAATCGAAATTCCCTCACTCTATCTAATTCATTTCTCAGCTTGATCTAATTAAGCATCATGCTCATGGGGGTATCTTTAGATATTCAGTCCATGTCTGAGAGCGATTATGTGGAAATTTTAATTGATCCTACAGCTGCACTGTGGCCCCTCACATGGACAGATGCAGGCACCAATCAGAACAAGTACTTCCACGTGGTTTCCAAAAATAGGACTCCAGAATTACCATTCTACCCCTCTCCCACTTACTTTAACGGTGCATTTGCATTGAAGGGTGTAATTGTGTGTATTGAACACGATAAGGCTGCCATCTCAGACTTTTATTTTATTTTAATTTTAATGCGTAGTCAAAATTGTTGACTATCACTTTCTGATAAAAGTTACAAAAATAATCGCTCCCAGACACAGGTTAATGTGGGTTAATGTTTCTAACTCTAAAGGGATAAAATGAACAAAATGATACATGAAACACACTTAAGAATCATTTTATTTTGACACACTTGAGAATCATTTTATTTCGACAATTCAATAAATTATAAAAAAATTTGTGAATACTCTATCCACCACCAGGCAAAAATATTTTACACATACAATCCTGCAGTCTTGCTACAAATACCAATTATAGCTCCCTAGCAGTAACTAATATAGTGGTCGGATAAGAATTTGTTACACGGAAAAGTAATAGTTCTACTAGTCTGAAGTTTTGTTTGCACTTATAATGTCACACAATTGTAAAAGCCCCATCTACCCTCACATGATTCACATCTAATTATTTCACCTTTTGACAACTTCCACTGTAGTTGCCAATCTTGTTGATGAGAACATTTGTAACATTAAATGGTACTGATGCACATGTGAGATAGGGGGCGGGGAAGATTTGCACTCAAAAAAATTGAAAAATACAAAATAGTGCAGTATGGTCACAGGTGACTACTGATAGAACTTTAAAAAACAAAATGTAGACACGCTAGATGGCACTTAATCCAATTAAGCCCATATTTGGTCCCCATTTTTTCAAAACTCATTTTGAATCACACATCTTAAGGGGCAAGCAATTTTTAGCAACTTTTCAACCAAACATCTTCTAAACTGTTATCAAAATTGACTAAATATCTGTTTTTTAGTTACACCAAACTGGGGCCAATTAATTTATCTATAATGATTAATGGAAAAGCTCAAGTATAAATGTTTTTTTTTTTTGATAAGAAACATAATTTTATTGAAGATAACTCAATAGATTACAATGATCATTAACATTACGAATTTTAAGAACTTAATATATTATCACATGCCAGATGAGAATTAATTAAAATTATTATCTAATAATGATCAATGGAAAAGCTCAAGTATAAATGTAACATTAACTAAAATATTGAAAAACTCATGAATTTTGAGAAAATGATGAATGACATCACTTGGAAGCTGGTTTTTCATCACTTCACAGCAGAAATAAATGAAAAACATAAATTTCAATTCCATTAGCATCAACAAGGAATAGGAAATATACAGAAACAAAAGTGACTAATTTCTTTACACAAAAATTAATTAATTAGCATTAAATGAATACGGAAACCAATTTCTACCAGCTCTATCAACATGTACAACGTTGCAAACAATATTGAGTAAGACCCATCTCAACACAGTAACCTTCAAAAACAAGGTGGTTCTAACATGAAGCCTAAGATTTGGATTTTAACCATATACTTGTTCAGATCATGTCAATGTCACTCCCAAATACCCAGCCAATAAATACGAAAAACCATTCTTTCTGTGTACGTCTTTGTGGATATCTAAAAACGATGGTAATCCAAAAGGAATATCATGTCATGGAAGATATTTGCCTGAGGAATCAATCATTATCATCTACCGTGATCACTCAATCTTCTTGAAATGTCCTTGGGAAGAGGGAGAGACCTAAAAGCAAATGCATGGAAAAAAATTCTCAGCTCATAAATTCGTGCAAGAAAATCATTTTTGTTGGTTATGGTCAACCTAGATTCCTCCCAAGCTTCCATCTTTTTTGCGACTGGCAATGAACGTATTGCTTCAAGTATACTACCTAGTGTAACATCACATATTCCAGTGTCCACAGATTTACAACCTATCAAAAGGTACTGTGAATAAGCAAAAAAATATTCATACAAGGAGAGCTTCTCTGTAATCCTAGATCTTTCAAGAGGCACAATGTCTATGATTACTGGGCTATTACTATTACACATAATGTAATATCAAGAGTTAGCGAAATATTCATATCTTTTTTTCCATATCAGATAAGAAATGGCGTATAAACAAAATTCAGAAACTGTAAGACAAAAAGTTCCGAGGCTTGAATGAAGGCACAAACTGACAAACAAGAAAATGCAAACCTAATTAACATCCAGTTTTAAAAGGGACTTGTGCATTTCAAGCTAAAGAGCTGTACAGTTTTCAGAAGAAGCCAGTTCGTCTACTAGCCCGAATTCTGTAAATGCTCAGAAAACAACATAATTCTTGACCGGCATTGTTAAGATTGAAAAACTTTGAACTCACCTCCTTGTGTCTCCCACTATACCAGCCCCTTCACATGTCTTCTCCTTCTCCCATTACCACCCCTTGCTACCTCTGATTTTCCCACACCTTCCCCTCCACCACAAAGCTCCTCTGACTCTTGCGTTCCCCCCTCCATTGCTACCTTGGAAGGTGAATAAATAGGGAAGGGGCAGGTCAGCAGGGATGCAGGTCCGTTAGAAAGTGGATATCTTTCTCCTTGACTAATGTAAGAAGGCTCTTTTGAAAAAAGTTCCTTTACATATTAGCTTGACCTACAATTCAAATTTAATCCCTTGGGGCCTGGGCTTTTAGTATCAGTTTTCACACTTAAACAACAAGGCTTTCGGGTAGACTTATCTGATTAAGTGTTTGCTTTTGGACATAAATCATGCATTTGATTGCTTCAAAATTTAAACATTACTACTGAATGTCAGTCATAATAGAGTTGAATTGCCTTATGTAAAAGGAAAGTTACATACAAAATAAAGGTAAGAAATCAAGTCCAATAAAATTTATAATATCCATTCTTTTCAATATGCACCAAAATTAATCCCAAAAGCTTCCCATGTCAGGATGATGCTTGAATAGCTTATAATCAAGTGGAACGTAATTGAACAATAAGAGCAGTTCTATATGGAGCATCACATAACAAATCATTAGAAGCCTGGAATATCGAGGAAGTTCAATACTTAAGCCAAAGCACATATGCACATGGTTTATAAAAACCCGATTGATGCCTACCTCAAAGTGAGGTGAGCAGAAAATGCCTCAAGGCAGTTTTGAAGGTGTACGCCTCAGTTGACTGAGGCACAAATCTTATAACTCTGCCTCAACGTTTGTGAGGCGTGTGCTCCTAAATTCTCCAGACTTATTCGCTTTATTTCCTGGAAGGATCGAAGAGAGCGCTAGCAGATCAGGCTGTAGGTGCATGGACTTGGTTGTGTGCCCACAAAACATAAAAATTTTAATTGATCCAATTTGGGAATAGCCCATTGCCCTCTAAAACTTTTTTAAAAAAATTGTTTCTCATAGACCCACCATGGAAATACTCCACCACCACACCAACTAAAATAATAATTACTTTTTTGTTATTTTATAGATTTTTCTTTTGTTTGTAAAACAACTTTAAATTGTTATATTTTGAATTTATTTATGATCTATATACTTATTTGCATTTTAATAATTTTATGATATTTTTATTATTTACAGCAATGCTTATGCCTCAAAAATACCTCGAGGCCTAATTCTCACCTCATGAAGGAAAAACGCCTCAATTTCCAATTATGCCTTTTCAAATATTGATATGTAATTTTTAGAGTAAGGAAATTGACTATCGACATAGTGACAAAATTTATAGATAAGTTGTAGCTTTTCTTTTCTAATTGACAAATGACAATACAATCAAGCCAATTACCATAATCCCAGCCTCGTCCATATAAATCCAGGAAGTCGATACAACAGCTCATAACAAAGTCAAGAAATTTACAGATAAGTTGTAGTTTTTCTTTTCTAATTGACAAATGACAATACAATCAAGCCAATTACCATAATCCAAGCCTCATCCATATAAATCCAGGAAGTCGATACAACAGCTCATAACAAAGTCAAGGATAAACCAAGTCAAAAACTGTTTGACAACATAGTGAGGGAATGATGTCAAAATAAATCTTCTGTTTCAATAATTTGAATTGGTCCAGTGGAAGTGGAATTAAGAGAATAAATTGTTCCATGATACTAAAATGTAAATGCAGATTCTCCAAAATATCAGCCAATCAGCCACTAAGCACATATTTTAAAGGGTAAGCTAATCTAGATTTAAGTAGTACCATGAGTGAGGGAAAACATTATCGCAGACAGCTAGAGGCCTAGTAGTCGTTCATAGAGTATAAATTTACTGTATCAATTCAACAACAAATAAATATTCCTAATGGCTACCTCAAATGGTAGAAGGGTCACAACTGATGAAATTAATTTAACCTAAAGCAGCCAATCACCATTGACAAGTATTGCGTCAATGATAAGAGGACCACCCCAAAAGATAATGTTATTGGCATATGTCAGAGTTCAGACAAAGCAGAACTTACATATTGATGTTGCCCAAGTGATTGCAGAAATAGAGTGGAACAAAATAACATGCACATCAAATGAGCTAGAGACTTAACATCTTTCACGCGAGTGGCAAAATTCCAACTTTTTAATGTTTAAAAAGATTCAAATCATCCAACTAGATGTTAAATACAACAGATCATCTTTCACGCGAACCACTAAATTCCAGGTTGTTTCTTATTGCTTTAAATTTTATCTAAGTTGTTTTCAGGACACGCATCTTTCAATCAGCCTTCAAAAAAAGACCTTTCTACCTTGTTCTCCCCCCCCCCCCCCCCCAAATGAGGACCACAAGCTCAACCCAAGAGAAAAACATTGTAAAAGGTTGCACCATCAAAAGTGACCTGAAAGATTTTATATGCGCATAAAAATGAATAACGACAGCCGACCACGTATATCAATGGTCAACTTAGGCTATTGAGATATAACTGCATCTAATAACCCCACAAATGCAAATTAAATAAAAGCACAAAACTGAAAATGATACCTATCCTTAATTATTGAAATTCATTTTCGTATGACTGCATTCTCATTCTCTGTGAGAATTTGTTTTTGAATATGTCAACCCTTATTTCATCAAATGGTCCAAATCCAAACAACAAGCTATCTCCATTCTCCCAAATCTCAGGACCACCTCTTTTATTTTAAAAGGATGTGTTTAATACTTTCTTATCACATTAATACTAAATTACATGTTTGCACCACAATCATTCTAATTAATTCAAAATCCACGGTAGCAATCAATCTAAGGAGAAATAAAATAAAAAAAGCAATAATCTAGTATCGCAAAAATTTCAATGATTGGACAGATTGCATCAGAAGATTTTCTTTCATATCATATATTTTAAAAGTCATTATTATTAAGTTAATACAAGATAAACAACCAAAAATCCGACTTTCAAATTCAAAAATGAAGTACTCAAATCAGATTTGGTCTCACAATGCTAAAGTCGTGGTCGTCATCAAGACAGCAACATCGGGCCTCCTTTCCATACAGCACTTTATGACACGAGCTTCCATTCATTCACCTATTCACAATCACAGTAAAAAATATAAATCAAACCCCAGTTCAGAAAAATTGATCGTAGTAAAACCTAAATTACAAAACTTTAGAAAAACACAATAACCTAAAGAGAGAGCATGGAACCAAATAAGAGCCAGGGGGGCGGTGGAGTGAGGGGCAGTCGAGACGTTCCGCCAACGGAGGGGGTGTTCGCTGCCCCCGTAATATGCTCCCTGTAGGATTTATACACTCTTCATTAATGTCTACCAGGGCTTCACGGGCACCACTATGATGCCCTTCCAGTCACTGGTGTGGGGCCACACTGTTATGCCTGTGAAGGGCACCACGGCATTTTCGTAATGTCTACTTTTCTTTTTCGATTATGCTAGTTGTACAAGACATTTCACAATGTCCTTGACAAATTCGTTTTTCTCTTGAGATATTGATAAATAAAATATCGTGATATTTTGAAATCAAAAATATTATCACACTACTCAATGCTCACTGTAATATTTAGAAAAAATCAATTATGCTCTATCATCTCATGGGTTCTCCTCTCCACCTACTGATCACTGCACTGTCGACGACCCACCCCACCCGTCGAAAGTTAGCCCCCCCACCCATTGGAAGATAGTCACAGGTCAACTGTAGCTCGAGAAATTTTTTGCATTTCAAAAACAAGATTTTTTTGGTCTGAACTGGTGTTATTAAGAGATTTTTTTGGTGGATCTTATAGAGTAAATTGAAGTACAAGTTATGAGATAAACCAATAGGTGATGCCAACCTATTTCCCATATCGTCACCAAGAAGAAGAATGTGGATGATTCTCAAATTCCCGGGTGCCAAACAATGGAACTTAAATCAGCCTCTACTGCCCACGTTTTATTTGGATGGATTTAATTTCATGTCCCATTTTGATATTGATATGTAATGTCAACTGATTAACTATGTAGTTGTTTTATTTATTAGACTAATGGATATTTGCATTTTTCATGAGAAGAGTCATCTTAAAAGTTTTGAATTTCCTTTTTGGAGTTCTTTGAAGCATTGTAATGTATTCTGCCTTAAATATGCTACAAGCATTTATGTGGTGTGGTTATGCCAATCATTTTTGAACTTGACTTGTAGTTTTTCAGCTCTCATAGTTCTCTTCAACTGGACAAGGTTGGTGTTAGTTATGCATATGGATCGATCAGTACATTGGTTAATAAATTCATGTTTAACTCGACTTGTACGTTATATATGAACCTGCCAAAATCACCGAAATCAACCTACCAACACAAGCTAATAAACTACAACTGATTTCAAGCATTCGTTTTCCATCAAAATACAAACATTAAATATACATAATCTAATTCATTTCTTCACTAACGTCCTACACATCTATTGATTTAGCATCTTCTCTTTCCTTTCATCATTTGGACTTTTTTATTCTTGCGAAATGTTATCATGTTTATTTCCGTATCCTCTTCATCTGGTATCCGGGCACAAGTTTTGAGTAGGCACGACAAAACATCTTCATTTGGACATTCATCCAATTGTCTGACTACAGGAGAAGAAGAGCCTTTCACGGTTTAACGTCATTTTTTCTGCCTCAAACGTTCGTACAAAAATATTGCAAATACATGAACCCAGAAATAGGATTGCAAGCCAAAAATTGCAAATACAATCAAATTGCAGAATCTAAAACCAATACCATGAACCCGGAAATAGAAAATTTGAAGAAATTACAAACTATCATGCAACCACATTATAGTTAATCGTCTTGCCCTAACCGAAAATTTAGGGAAAAAGTTATAGTCAGATGAGGTGGGAGAATAATAGGATTCTTGCACTAGTTTCTTTCTCCTACACACTAGTCGACGGCGAGTTCCTCCAACAGAACCACTGCACCACTACAGACCCAACAACGACTGCACAGTAATCGACGACTGCAAGGGATTCAGCGACTGCATGGTAATCGAAGAATGAAGGAAGATGATGAAGAGATTTGTGAAGTTTCTGAACACAGAAGTAGGTATTTTGTGAAATAAGATGATGTGGACTGATTTTGAAAAAGAACAAGACATTTCGGTCATTTGTTGGTTTATTGAGGGCTATTTTGGACTTTCAACATGAAATTGTCAAAGACATTGTAAAATGCATTGTACAACCAGCATAATCGTTTCTTTTTTACGCGAGGAACTGCAGTAGGTACGCAATTTTTCCCGTGAGACCCGATCCCCGTGGGGACCCGTTCCGAATGGGACGGGGAAGGTAGTGATTTTATCCCAATTATGGGGATGGGGACGGGGATGGGATTGAGGTCCCCGACTTATCCCCGCCCCGTTTATAATTTAAAAAATTAAAAACTAGTAAAAATTTAAAAATTCAATACATTTTAAAAAATTATATATTCTTTCAAATCAATTTAGATGATTTCAACCTAGATTACTAACTTAAAAGTATGGAATAATAAGTTTTAGTTTTTTTTTTTTTTTAAAAAAAAGGTTGATCCAAAAAAATAATATAATAACGAGGAATTTTTAATCCTCGCCCCCGCCCCTCCCCGCATGTAACGGGGATGAGAATGAGGTCCTCGATCCATACCCGTACCATTGACATCACTATAGGTACTCATTGAATGGGGGGATTTATTGATTTAGCCACATGAAACATACAATTTTTTGGAATGACCACTTTTTGTAATTTGTCTATATTACCCTTAATGAAGTTAATTATTTACTTTGCAAGATATGTCCCTAAATTTAATTTGGTTCATTTAATTCAATACTTCTTCTTATATTCATATTTTTTAATCTTTTAAGTTCTTTTAAAAATGTTCTATATTGTGATAATTTCTCAAAAGATTTAAGATGTTCTTTTTTAGTTATATATCCTAATGTTATTCCTTCTGAAACTTTATCTTCGTATTCTTCTATAATTTTATGAACTGTATTTATATTTTTTGCTGTTTCAATATAATTAAATTCTATTCTATTTAGGATAGCATAGTCAATGTCTTCCTATATCTCTTTTAATTTAGATTGTCCAATAGAATGTATATTTTTAGATTTTTCAACAATAGCCAATAAAAATGAAATTTCTTTATTTTCTAAATATAGTTTATGATCATAATTATTAGAAGTTGATTCCTGTGAAGTATCCATAGATTATCGGGTTGGTAAATTATTATACAAAATTTTCTGGTATAAGTCCATTCTTTGATCTAGAAAAATACAATAATCTGCAATATATTGTTCGTATTTTTCTAAAAGTTTATTATATTCTTCAGAAGATGTGTTTTCATTTTTCATTTGATGTTTAATATCTTCCATTTTATCTTTCAATTTTTCTAAAATGTTATCTAGTCCTTCTATTGTATATCCTGGCATTAGGTTTGAAATGTATTTGTCATTATTTTATTTTTCTAAATCTATTTTAAGCTCTAATATATCAGAATAATCTATAATGTATTGATCATGATTTTCTGAAAGTATATAATATTGTTCAGATGATTCATCCATATCTATTAATTGAGATATAATGTTATCTATTTTTTCCATTATTCTTTCTAACAAATTGTCTAATCCTTCAATAGTATATCCATGCATTATAAACACAAAGATAAATAATTTATAAAGTTTCAAGTAATTTTCCAAATTCTATCAGTGTTTGAGAATTGATAATATCTATATCAGCCATGATATCTATACTTGGTTCAAATGATATATTATATTTTGAAATATTTTTCTTTCTCTTTTCTAATTTATCAATTATATCTTGAATATCTTGTATTATTATAGATCTTACAGTACATCGAGCAAAGTTTTCTATCAAATTTTCTTTAAAACTTTTTAATATCTTTTGTGATGCGTAGAGTTGCTCTTGGTATCTTATTTTATCAATTTCATTCTCATATTCAATACATTTTTTTACTTTTGATATTCTTTTTAACTTTATATGGACATCTCTTATATCTGGGTTTTTTCATGATATAATTACTTTCATTCATGATATTAAGATTTTTAAAAACTGGGAAAGAAAGATTCATCTCTTTCATCACTATCATAATCTATTATAGGATCATAATCATTATCACTACTAAACACATATCCTAAATATAATTCATTATTTATTTCAGTATTATCACTATCAAGCCAAAAATAAATAATTGATTTTGTAATTTCTAATCCTAATATTTTTTTTAATGTTGGAAAGATAGCTAACAAACATGTCATACAGACATGATATAACTTTTTTATTTTATTATTTGGTCTATTAAACTGTTTATGCATGAATAAATGTTCAATTATGCTATGATATTTATCATTATAAGGACTGTTTTGATAATTAAATTTAACAATTCTGAATTCTGTCATATTAAAAGCTCTTCTTCCTCCTAATTTCGTAAAGATAGATATATTAAGAATACTAACATCTTTTCATGTTCTTAGTACCTTTGTATTTTCCTCCTATTGTTAGTGACATTCAGGCTTATAGGTTCCTACTCCACACCCTTCAATATTCTCGTGCCTTCACGGGTTATTAACTAAACCTGGATGCCTTCACTGTATAACCTTTTAGATGAAAAATATTTTAGGACAGAGTGTAGGAAATTTTCTTAATAATATATCTTCTTTTTGGAAATAGGATTTAGAAGACAAAAATTTAGAAACTCATCATAATTTGATAAGCAGATTGGGATTTTATTGATAATATGAAGATTAATACAAGATTGGCATGAGAATTTTTTCAAAAACAGAAGATTTTTTGGCTTTCTCACAAATTGAACGCTCAAGAGAGTTCTGTCTTTCAACTAGCCTGGAGGCCTCTATTTATAATATTACATTGGACACAATTACATCACTGCTTACATCATCGACCTAACAATTTCACAGCTTTTATTACATAAGGACACACATGTCCCTCTATTATTTATTACATCACATGACTCTTACATTATAGGGACACCTATCCCTCTATTTTTTTGTCTTTATATGGCCCCTACATTGTCCTGCCTTGTTGCATTAAAGTAGATTTATCAAACAACTTCCACCTGTCCATCAGTTCTGTTGACATGTGGGGCAATTCCTGGCTATACACGCTTCTTGTAAGGTAGCAAAGGTTCCATGGATTTGTTGAGTGTCAAATTTGTTAACGTATTCCTTCAAGATTGTTGATTTTTCTTTTCCTCCATTAGTGAGGAAGGTCCATCTATTATACTGGCAGATGCATTTGAATTTTTTCTCATACAAGTTTTTGGCAATGTTGTAAAGAACTTTAATTCCCAACACCCTTCGGGATCTAAACCATGATCTTGTAATGTTTCGTACTGGCTTGGTATTTTTTCCAACTTCAATTTGAAAATTGCGAGCAACATATCCAATTGTGGTAATATGCTCAGCAGAATAATATATCCTTCCATCAATTTCAGGAATGATCGAATAAAATTTTAAATAAATGGGTCTTCCTTGGGCAAACTTTGAAATTTCTCCTTTTAGTAAATCATCAATTTTTTCAATTTCTTTCAAATTTTTTCCTGGATAGATAATATCCAAAAATCCATAATAAGCTGCCATTTTTGTCATGACGGGATCTCCTCCCTGAGTAACGATCAATCGTGGGTATACATGGTCTCCAGACGAAATGTAATAACAATCACATTCTTGAAGTTCATATATAACTTCGACAGTAGTTTTATATTCGTTTTCTTTTGGTAAAAAAGGGGAATCATCTTCCTCCTCAGTACGAATTCTGACTACCTTTGTATGTTCATCTTTGGTATTGATTGTTATTTTTCGAGGACTTGCTTCATTTATGACAACTTTCTTAGGACTTGTTTCATCTCTTTTAATCGTTGGTCCACTACTTCTTCCAGAAGATGTACCTGTTTTTATTTTTGATATAACCTATTTGGTATCACCCTGTTTGGTAATTAATGATTCAAACTGAGATTCAATTTCAATTATTTTATCACTCAATTCTTTGGTATAATTGTAATGAAATTTCGAGATTTCCATCAATTGCTTGAAACTTTCCTGGAGAGTTTCTGCTAATTACTCAATTGCAAGTTTTATATCTTCAGCTTCCTCTGTGAGGAAGTTCATTCGCTGTTTGACGTCTATCAAGGATTTTTTTGATATTATCCATCTGCAAATTCAATATTCCTACTTAAAAAATCTGCAAGATAATTATTGACACCTTTAATGTGAACTATATCAAGATTATAAAATCTCAAATAGGCTTGCCATCTATGGAGCCTCCTATATTGAGGTTCTAGTGGTAACTTATTTTTTACTAAGCCTGCAACTTGAGAATTTTCAGTTTCAACAATGAATTTTTTGAATAATAAAAATAATGAAAACTTTTTTATTCCTCTAATAATTGCTAATAATTCTTTCTCATGAGTAGTATAATTTATTTCTGCTTAGTTAAACGTTCCATTGGAATATCTGAAAATTTCATTAAGATCTTTTTTTAAAATTGCTGCCCAATATTTATTCAAGGCATCAATATTAACTATTAAATTATCTTTTTCATCTGGTAATCTTGATTTTGGTAAATTTTTACATTCTTCCTTTAGTGATTTGACAATTTCTGTGTGTTCACCACTCCATCCTTTGGGATTTGTTTTTCTGAGTAAAATTTGAATTTATGTCTCTTTTTTGATAGATTTTCAATAAATCCTTCTGCATAATTTAAACATCTTAAAAATTTTTGTATTTGTTCTTTTGATTCTAATTTGTCTGGAAAACTTTCTATCTTTTTATATATATGAGTTTGTAATTTTATCCCTCTTTTATCTATTGATAATTCAAGAAAATCAATTTCTTGTTTTTCTATTATAGCTTTATTTTTTGAAAGAACAATTCCTTCTTTTTTGCATTCATTTATAAATTTTATCAAATGATTTCTATGTTCTTCTCTATTATTAGACCATATTAATATATCATCAACACAGACAATTAAAAATTCATTAAATTTTCTAAATATGTCAATTCTTCTTTGATATATTTGTGGTGCATTTTTTAAGCCAAATGGCATAACCATCCATTCATACTTACCTTGGAGTGTACTAAATGTTGTATATTGAATACTATCTTCTTCCATTTTTACTTGCCAAAATCCTGATTTGCAATCAAATTTAGAATAATATTGTTTTCCTTTTGCAATGTTTATTAGTACTTCTTTATTTGGTAAAAAGTATCCATCAAATTTGGTATATTTGTTTAATTCTTTACAATTTATCACCATTCTAGTTTTTCCTCTTTTTTGTTTAGAATGTTTCATTACCATGAAAGTTGGACTACTATGGGGTCCATTACTTGGTCTGATTAATTTTTGGTTAAATAATTATTTTATTTGATTTTTAAATTCTTGTGTATCTTTTATAGTATACATCGTTGGTCTAACTCTTATAATAACATTTTCTATTAATTCTATTTTAGCTTTTAGATGATGTGGTTTCCAAAACGATAATGGATTTTCTCCACAATTTTTTTCTAATTGATCAATGATTTTTTCCATACTTGTTTGTATGTTTGTTTTCAAGACTTTTTTATATATTATTCTTTTATTTTTTTATTTCATTTTGTGTAATTGATTTTTTCTTCCCATTTATCACCACGCTGTGTTGGCTGAACTCTGTAATGTCTAAATTCTCTTGGTATTTTTAGTAAATGTCCACAATGTGTTTGTAATATTATCATGTAATTATTTTGTTTATAATATTGAAATTTTTGTATAAAGTCATTTCTTAGTAATATATCACATTCTAATTTGTTATAATTATATATTTTATTTACAACTATTTGTTTATTCCCAAGTATTATATCAATTTTATCAGCACTATTAATTATATGAGTACTTTCTCTTGTTACTCCTGTAATTTTTATCTTTTCATTAGTATTCCATGATTTTAATAAAAAACTTTTGAATATTGTTATATCACTTCCTGTGTCAATTAATGCACAGGTTGTTATATTTATTTCAACAATGGTAATTTGAATATAAACAGCTAATGGAAAATTTATTTGGCTATTCATTTATTCAGCTTTTCTACATAGTATAGTTTAACCATTATGGGTTATATATAATCCTTCACGTTTTATACTATAATAATCTTCTAGCCCATTTAGGAAGCTCATTCCTAATAATACATGAGGATTTACTATATTGTTATCTACATGACATGACACTAAGAGATTTATTCCTCCTATTTTTATTGGTACTTTAACTTCAAGTTCAGTCATATGTATTTGTCCATCAAAATTTATATATCTATACGGATCAGTTCTATGAGATATTAGTCTTTTGTTTCTGTTTGAAGCTATATGACATTCACTAGCTCCTGTATCGATTAATATATTTGCTTCTTTTATATGTTCTTTTCCATTGAAATATTCACCTTCTATCTTCATATTTCCAGCATTTCTATGAAGTTTTATTTCTCTTATATTACTAGTTTCTCCTAATTGTTTTCTATTGGGTAAGCTTGTTGATCCTCTAATTAATCAGCCATCTTCAAATGTTATGTTATTATTAGGGTATTATTCTTCTCTTAATTCTATAATTTTTGGTTTATTTTTTGTTATAGTAAGTTCATAGTTTTCTGGGACTAAACTTATTTGTTTATCTGGTTCCACAGCTTTACCAAAATTTTTGCATTCTTTATGAATTTTAATATATGGTTTTTTAGAATAAATGTTTTCATAATTAGAATTAGTAAATGTGTATAATGTTATGTATTCTATAGTCATAATTTTATCTCCCGATTCCATTATATCATCTTTATGTAATTTGAAATGTAGTCCTAAACTTCATTAAAATTTCTATCTTTTAATGATATACAATATTTTGGGTAACATGTAAATATTAGTTTCTTATATGCTAGATTTCCTTTTACTGTTCTTAAATGACTATCTTTTAAATTTATAATTCTTCCATCGTGTAAACTTACAGTTAAAGGTGAATCTAATATTTCTCTAAACAAGGATTTAAACATTATTTGAATACCTTCTAAATAAACATATTGAATTTTTTCACCTTGTTTTCACCTTGTTTTCTATTGATCTTTGTTAATAGTTCTGTAATCGCATTTTTTTATTAAAAGATTTAATTTTTGTGTTCTTTGAGTAGTTCTAACATCTATTGCCCTTTCAATTTTATGATATTCATTTGTTGCTACTCTTTCTCTTTTTCATATTCTGTCTAATATTTCTCATTTTTCTATTTTCAAATCTAAAGATAACTTATGGATTCTTCTGAACTTATTATTGTCAAAAATTACTTTTAATCTATAACCTTATATTCCTTCATATTCATGTTTATCTATGTTCTTATTATTTTCTATCTCTACTATTTCTCTATTTTGATTCTGATTCACTTATATAAACTTCTTGATCATAATATTCTTCAATGTCAGAAATTTCACTTAATTCACTTTCTATTTCTAGATATTCTTTTTGTAATATTTTAACATTCTTTTTTGTTACAGTCAGGGCTTGTATGTCACATTTCTCCACAATTTCAACATTTACATTGGCTTTTGTCTTTTTTTATAAGTTTTATTTTTCTATTTTTTATTTGGGTTATATCTTCTCTTAGGTTTTATATATCTTTTCTTAAAGTTTTTGAATTTTTTAAATTTTCTTTTATTACTTTTTCTTCTTACAGGGTAACATCCTCACTGGGTAGGTTTTTCTATATCTTCACAACATATTCTAGTTAATTTTTCTGATCTCTTTAATAATTGTCTTTGCTGACATATATATGCTAATCTTTCAAATATGAATTTTATCCTTGATCCTAATGTTCTAGGTGTTCCAGGGTTGTCTTTGATAAATTTTTCAAATTCTAATTTAAAGTATATTCCCCATGAACCTGGTAATTTATTGTAATACATATCTCTGTATACTTCTTGGTTTTCATTACTATAGAATTGGACATAATAGTATTCTTTGAATCTACAAGTGTATTATTTGATTTTACATATATCACATATTGTTAAATTTATTAGTCTCACTCTTACATTATCTTTTTCTCTAATTGATTCTATTTCAACATTATTTATCCAATTTTCTCCTAAAAATTCATCCGCAATATAATTTACTAACTTTTCTACACCTTTTTTTTTATCTGATTTTATTAATTCTATTTGTATATTTCTTCATATTATTGCCTTTGTATCACTACTTATTCATTCCCACCAATTTCTAACACGTCCTTCAAAAGATGCTACTAAAAAATTTATCATTCTATCAGTATTTTCCCATGTGTCATCTTTATGGTATAAAAAGAATAGTATCATCGAATCTGCTCAAGTTAATAAGGCTTTTTTAGTATCTATTTTACAATTCAAATCTAATTTTGTTCCTCCATGATTAATAGGTTTATCATAATTATTATTTGGTTCAAATCTATCTTTATATTTATTTCCTTTAGGTGGTTGTCTATATCTGATTCTATCATAATATTGTAAGTGTGATTTACTATATAAATGTGCATAATTTTCATCTGAATCTGGTATTTCTTGTTTGGAAGTTCCTATTGGAGCCGGGCTAGGTGCTCATCCAGTATTTATTAAAACTTGGTATTCATTAAAATTTTCTAGGCTTAATTGGTTAAAATTTTATATAAGCAAATCTAATTCTTAATTCATTTTTATTTTGTTCTTCAATTTTTTCTTCATCTTTTAATTTTCCTAAAGTTTTTCTACAGAGTTTTGTAATTCTAATTCCTCTTCTAGTATTTTTGATAATATGTTTTTTCGAAATTCATCATCCATACTTCCTGCTTCTATTATAATTTTTTCTTGTTCAAAGTATTTCTTTCCTATTCTAAGTATTTCTTTTTCTATGAGTTTTTTGTCTACTTTCTTATCTTTGCTTTTATTATTTTCTTTGAATTCTCTAATATCTAGTTTTAGTATATTTATATCATTTCTCTCTTCTTTTAATTCATTTTTTTGCTTCTTGAACGTCACTTATTAATGATTTTATTAATATTTTTAGATTTTCAATATATTCACTTATCGATATTTTATGCTCTTAGTTTAATAGTTTGAGTTTTTTGTACCTTAAATAGTTTGTTATAGATATCATCTATTTTTAATTATTTCTTCTATTGATATGATCCTTTCATTTTCATTATTTCTTATTTTTTTCATTTAACTTTTCTATCTTTTCTATAATTATTTCAATTTTATCTTGATTAATTAATTCTCCTATTTTTCTTTGGAATTCTTTTAAAATTTCTTCATCTATATTTTTAACTTCTCCTATCATTTCTTTTAATTCTTTAAATTATATTGTCAGTTTATTTTGAATATTTAGTAATTTTTCTTTGATATTCATATCTTGAATATTTAACTGTTGTAATTCTTCAATAGCCAATTTATCTTGTATGTTTATATTTTTATATGTTTGCCATAAAAATGCACTTATCCAATTTAATTGCATGTTAAGAAATCCATCAGATTCTCTCCATGAGCTTAATGGTTGAAACATAGTTGTATTAGATCCTTTTATTTGGTAAGATCCTACTGGCAAATTAATATTTTCTATTATTTTTTTTTCAAATTTTATTTCTGGAAATTCCGTCATTAAATTCTTCCTCCGGTATGCTCAACTTCTAATCTTAATTCTGTATCATATTTTACTTCTTTACATATCATTATATTGTATTCAAAAAATTCTTCAATTTATCTTAACATTGTTTTTCTTTGTTGTACTCTATAATATTTTATGTAGTATTTTATTTCTCCAGTTATATCATATTTTTTCATATTGATTTTTTCTTTGTTATTTATGATCATAAGTATATTAGGTAATTGTTTTAGAATTGTATTAAAGTATTTTCTTTTACTTTCCAATGATTTTAATCTTAGAAATCCTTTTCTTTTTATATTTCTCTCTTCTATCATTTGATCTAATAGATTTCCTATTTTTTCTATTATTGAATCTAATTTTTCATTTGTTTTTATATCTAGATATTTGATTAATAAGGGTTCTCCTCTATGATAATCCATTTCTATAATCTTTATATAATTCTTCTAGTATATCTTTATGGATTAAATCTAATATTTCGTTTATGATAAAATCTTCTTTTATTAAATCGAAATTTATGAGATCATAAATATCTCTTCTTATATCCTTGTCTAAATCTTTTAGAGTTCTCAAGATTTCTATTTTATAATTATAGGGTAATATTAATGTATGCATAATCATAAATCTTGATGTATATATTATATATTCATTTCTATTTTTTGTTATATAATATTTATCTTTTAGATCTGCCATATGACTCTAATACCAATTGAGGGGGTGCTACTATGAGCGAACAAAAATCAAATAAAATCATATAAACAAAATTAATTAAAAGTATATAAATGTAAAGTTTTAAGGACTAAGTTGTAACTTTTCTAAATTTTAATAGACTAAGTTGAAATATGATATTTAAGGATAAATTTGGTAGTTCCTAATTTCTAAGGCTATTTTAATGAATTGATTAAGTTTTTGGTTATTTTCACGAAAGACCATTTTCATGTTATCCCACCATTGAATGGGCAATGGATAAATACTCGGGTTGATGCAAAAGTCTGTAAATTATGCTGTCATGTAAATCAGACTACCACATCGTTCTTTTACAATTATTACAATTTATAAACAAATTTATAAATAACATAATTTCTTAAAATATTTTTTAACCACACACATTTTATCTCTCCAATTTTCAACCACACATTTTACCTAGAAAAAAAATTATGACAATTCACATCCGAACAGTCTGTAAAGAAGTTCACCGTCAGGCAAATCACACTAAACAAGTTCAGTGCGATATACTCGATCCAAAAAGATTTTGTAGGGAGAATCGAACTAGTTAACCAAAGGCCTTCGCTTTCATCTACCTCCCACCAACTCGGCTATCCCATGAGGGCTTCTTTCTTCTACAAAGGATTGTTAAATACATATTCAATAGACTCTTTATATTTAAAAAGTGTATTCTACATAATAGATACCATCTTTAAATTTAAATAACAAACTTTTTTATAAACTCCAACAAACTTTTTATTTTTGGCTATTTATTTTACTTTTTCATAAAAATATTTATTGACTTTCTTTATTTTAGTTAATATATATATATTTTAAAAGTGAATGATCAATGATATCAAATATGTAATAAAGAAAATTAACGTAGGAATATTGAAAATTGAAACTTTTTAAATGCATTTAATAATAGAGAGTGAATTTGATTCTCCAAATTTGGTGAGTTAAACACACTCTGTAAATTAAAATGTTAAATTAGAATATTCAAATATCATTTTAAGAGCATCTTAAGTTTAAAGAACTTATTGAAAATACTCTAAATGGTAAAATTAACAATAGTGTATGTTTTATATTTGCTTATTTAACTTTAATCGAATCCACACTTTTGAAGAATTTAATTTTAATTTCGATCAAATAGAACTAAAGATCATGTTTGGTGGGATTAAAATTAGATTTAAAAAAATGATAATAAAAAAAATGATAGAAGTTAATGAGATGCATATTTAAAAAGTTTTGACTTACACGAAATATATGTTTAAAGTTAATTATTACCTTAATTTAGACTAAAATCTGAATTGCAATTGATACAAAACAATACAAGGGCTAAATAAGCATTTGTTTGGTAAAATTTGTTCATAAATTTTTTTTATAGACGGTCACTTGACAACATCTTATTGAACGATTTTTTTTATAGAAATTAGCAGTTTTGACTGGTCAAAGATTTCCGCACACTTTTTTTACTTTTTTAAAAACCGACTAAAGAAATATTGTCACGTCGCTATTTATAAATAATATTTATAAACGGTTTACTAAACATAGGCTAAATAAGGGTTAAGTACAAAAGTACAAAACTTTAAAGTGCCTATTTTTTAATATTAGGTGTATTAAAAGATATTTTAAGAATCTAATACATATTATCAAAATCAGGTAATGAAAATCATATTGACAGTTTGTAATTAATTACAATTGTAACTTAATTTCAATTTTGTAATCAATTCCAAATATAACTAACTAATTAAGTTGCAATTGTAATTGTGCAACTTAATTACAAAACTTTATTTTAATTTTGTAATTAATTAGAATAATAACTTAATTTCAATTTTGTAATCAATTACCGACGTAACTAACTAATTTAATAAAAAGTAAATTACAATTATGTTACAATTGTGACTTAATTACCATTACATCTTAATTGCATTAATCTGTAATGAATTACAATTGTAAGTTTATTTCAATTTTGTAATTAAATATAATTTTAACTAATGAATTTGTAAAACTAATGTATGAATTCGTAATTTGTAATTAATTACTATCTCAACACCACCACCATCACTATCGTCTCAGTGGCAACAACATAGTCCACCACCACAACTAGAAAAACAAACAGAAGCAAATGGAAGCAAGATTTCTCTATTGCAATTTTCACCCTTCCTTCAAAGTAAAATCCAACCAAGTTGTTAGCACTAAAATTACAAAAGACATTAATCAAAGTAAAGCATAACTCTGGTAGTTTTAATTGAGTCCTCCCAAACAAGTTTAAAATCGAGAGAGAGAGAGAGAGAGAGAGAGAGAGAGAGAGAGAGAGAGAGAGAGAGAGAGAGAGAGAGAGAGAGAGAGAGAGAGAGAGAGAGAGAGAGCTGCACCATAACTATCAACAAATGTTGAATACTCATTTGTTATCATCAATTCATTCTCCAAAACCAATGCATCATCATATATTTTATACTTCCCATCAAACGAATCGGAGTAGAAGAAGACTTGAGTTAATCCAAAGCAAATTTGCACCCTCCAATTCTGGAGCAAAGCATTAAAACTAGTAGTGGAGAACTCGAGAACTTGCAAAACTGGCAGTTAGATTCCAGTTGTTTTGTATATTGCGTGGATGTTTCTTTGCATTTTACAAATTTGTGTTGCTTTGGAAATTGACTAGAGCATCCGGATCACCACCTGAATTGATGGGTCCGAGTTTATGGAGTAGAAGAGTTTGCTGTGTAGAGTCATTTTCTTCTTTCAAAATTGCATGAAACGATGATGTTTTGGACGGCCGTGGTGGTGACCGATTTGAAGGAAACTTTGGTTGAAGTATCTAATGATTTAGTCCAACATAGCAGGAACTATCTCAAACGAGGCATCATTGGGCAAATTTTTGGAGACAAAATGGTGAAGCAGGAGGCTTTCAAAACACTGACGAACACATTATGGGGAAAGCAGAGAGGAATTAAAATACAATTCATTGAGAAGGAGTCTTTTTTCTGCGAGTTCGAAAACGAGGAAGATTGTAGGAAGGTTTTAGCAGGAGAGCCTTGCGTCTTCAAGAAAATGTTGATTGTTCTATAGGATATTGATGAACACTCTACCCTTGATATGCAACCTTCTCATACAGCCTTTTGGATCCAAATACGTAAACTTCCATTCATTTTCATGAATAGAAAAATTACAGAAATTATCTGAACCCAATTAGGGGAGTTCATGGATTTAGACGCTGATCTTCAGGGGTCTTGTTGGGGGATCATAGATGCGTATTAGATTTAAAATCGACACAACCAAACCTCTTGTGGTGGTTATGCCAATTCAGTTGGGTTCCATGGGAGAGATTATGGAGGTCAAAATTAAATATAAGAGGCTCCCGGATTATTGTACACTGTGTGGACATTTGGATTGTGTTTTCAAATTCTATGGTAAAGAAGTACTAGATATCCGTTGCAGACCAGAAAATCATCCTTTTGGCCTTCGTCTGCGAGCTATACGTGGGGGTTGGCAGGATAATAAGAAAGAGGAAAACTCAAAGGAAAAGTAGGACATTTCCTCGAGGGCTGAATCTCCAAGTAGTAATTTTGGTACATTGGGGGGGGGAGATAATGGCTGGAAGTTTACATACATCAGTAGATAAAAGGAGAAGAACGAGGGAGTGGGAGAATGACAATTGAGCAGATTTGTAATCAAACTCAGTCTTTGGACTAGAGAAGGATAATAGAGGATCAAGAGGAGATCTTAGAAACAAAAATACAATCATCGAAATTATCCATAATAAAGGAACCCCTTAACCAAGGATTGAAGAAAACCACACACACTTTTGATTCATACCAACATGGGGCACGAAACAAAGGTGTTGACAACGAAGTCTCAAACCATGTAGGAAGCATGAGTGGAGGACTGAGGCGTGGTGTGAAAATACCGATCCTCACTTCCTAAAGAAATCAATTGCTATTTAGACTAAAAGGAAATCGAGTCATGATATAGAAGGTGAATTGGAGATGAAGAAGGCAAGAGGTATGGATATTGAGGAATTGGACCTAACTAAAATAGCGGTTGTGGCTGGTGACCAGCCCCGCCGAGAGCAATGAGCAATATATCATGGAATACTCGAGGTTTGAGGAGCCCTCAGCATTTACAAATCTCAGGCGCCTTGTCTTTGACAAGAACCTTCCCTTCTCTTCCTCATCGAGACCCGACTTTGGGGACAAAGAGTGAAGGAACTACATCATCGTATTAGCTTTTCACTCATGGGATTCATGTTGACAGTATTGGAAATAGTGGTGGTTTAATTTTGGTCTGGAAGGAGGAGTGGGATGTGAAGCTTATCTCCTACTCAAAGTTTCATATTCACACTTCGATTTCTTTCAACAATGTGCCTAGATGGAATTTAATCAACTTCTATGGGGACCCTAATACATCTCAACGATACAACTCCTGGATGTTATTGCGTAGATTAACATAGGCTTGCACAGCCCCAATGCTGTGTATAGGTGATTTTAATGAAATCTTGTTCACTAATGAAAAATGGGGAGGAAGCGATAAAACCAGGATATTTATGGATGGCTTTAGAGAGGTAATGAATGATTATGAATTGATAGATCTCGATTTCTCTGGACTAGAATTCACTTGGTCAAACACACACACAAGCTGAAAATAATATTTTTGAAAGATTGCATAGAGCATTGGCTAGTAGTGATTGCCTGGAGTTTTTTCCAAATGCGACTATCACTCACCTTGACTTCTATGCCTCTGATCATCGAGCATTGGAATTGAGACATGAAAGCTTTCACCAAATAAAAGAATTTAGGAAGAGAGGATGACAATCTTTATTTGAACTTATGTGGCTTCGACTGTCAGAATGCTTGGATATTATCAAAGAGGGGTGGAAAGTGAAGGGCAATACATATTCCAAAAATAATGTAACAAGGATGGATGAGTTCCTACGTAAGATGACATGTTGTCGCAATATTCTGGATTCATGGGGCAGCAAAAGTAGAGAAATTCCAGCCAAAATTCGGAACATTCGTAAGCATTTGAAAAGGTTTAACAACATACAATTTTCAAAAGAAAAATTTGCAAAGGCACGACAACTTGATTGGGAATTAGAAGGCCTTTTGGACATGGAAGAATATCATTGGCGACAACATTCTCGAGCAGATTGGATTCATTCCGGAGAAAGAAATTCTAGTTTCTTTCACTACAAAGCATCTGCAAGGAAGCTCAAAAAAACCATTGTGGGATTGAAAGATGATGATGGACAATGGAAAACGATACCGGAACGCATAGAGGAGATAATTGTAAATTATTTTGGCAGTTTATTTCTAACATCTAATCTTTTAGATGATGAAATTGAGCAGGTTACTCACAGTATTTTACCCATCATCACTGATTCTATGACTGATATTCTAATGGCACCATTTACTGAGGCAGACAAAAAGGAAGCTCTCTTTTCATGGGTCCAATGGAAGCACCCGTTCAGATGGCTTTCGTGCAATTTTCTATCAAAAGGTGTGGGAGATTTTCAAAAAAGACGTCGAGGAGATCTGTTTATCAGTATTGAATAATGGAGCGTCGTTTGATGAATTGAACCATACCAATGTGGTGCTTATCCCAAAGGTGAAGAGTCCTGTGAATATTATACAATAATTCTGACCAATTAGCTTATGCGATGTAGTGTACAAGATTATCACAAAAACCATTGCTAATCGACTTAAATCAGTACTGGGAAATGTGATATTAAAGAATCAAAGTGTATTTGTGCCGGGGAGACTGATAATGGATAATGTGATCGTTGATTTTGAGATGATGCATTCGATTTCTCACAAGAGGTTGGGGAAAAATGGCTTGATGGCTTTGAACCTTGACATGTCTAAAGCATATGATCGAGTTGAATGGATAAATCTTGAGGCTATTATGCTTCTACTTGGCTTCAACCCAATGTGGGTGGACTTGATTATGAGTTGTGTCTCCTCTGCTTCTTTTTCTTTTTTGATTAACAGGGAGGCTAGGGGTTTTGTTCTCCCTAGTAGAGGATTACGATAGGGATGCCCACTCTCTCGGTACCTTTTCTTGATTTGTGCTGAAGGATTATCAAGTTTTATTTCTCGTGTAGTTGACAGGGGGGATGTTGGTGGAATAGCTTGTTCTCGGTATGACCCTTGGGTTAGTCATCAATTTTTTGCAAACGATTCATTATTGTTTAGTAGAACCTCATTAAATGATTGTCAGCATCTTATCTTCCTGTTGCAATTTTATGTAAAAGCATCTGGGCAAAAAAACCAGTATGACAAAACCTGGTGTAACTTTCAGTCGCAATGTACCGGCAGACGAGCAACTGGTTATTCTTGATCTTTTCAGTTGAATACTGGAAAATCACATGATAAATATTTGGATCTACCAGCTCTCATTGGGAATAAAAAATAAGTCTTCTAATTCTTGAAAGATAGGGTGTGGAAAAAATTATAGGTTTGGAAACGTAAGCATTTCTCTGCTTGTGGTCATGGTGCTCATTAAGGCGATTGCCCAGTCTATTCCCACTTATGTAACGTGAGCCTTTAAAATTCCAAATTCTTGCATTGATTCTTTGCATAAACTTGCTACATACTTTTGGAGGGGAGGCTCGGGTGATACTCGTGGGTTGCATTGGCGTAGATGGAAGAGGACGTGTAAATCGAAAAGGGATGGTGGAATGAGGTTTCAGAATATTATGGATTTTAACCAGGCTCTTCTAACAAAACAAGCATGGTGTTTATTCCAATATCCCAATTCATTAGCAGGGAGAGTTCTCAAATGCAAATACTTTTACCGCCATCATTTTATGTCCAGTCAAGTGTGACTCCATGGATCATTCTTGTGGAATAACATCATGTGGGGGAGAGAGCTGCTTTTGAAAGGTATTATATGGAGGGTGGGGGATGGTAATTCTATTTCAATTTTCAATGACCCTTGGATTCCCAAATTAGGTACTTTTTGGACACAGTCAACACCGGATCCGAGGGTTAAAAAAATTGCTAATTTGATTTCAAATGGATAGTGGGATAGAGGACTTCTGGACCAGATTTTCTCACTCGTTGATAAAGAAGCTATCTTAACTATCCCACTTGGTAAATGTAGAAGACTAGACCAAGTTATTTGGCATTACACAAAGCATGGAAATTAGACTAAGTTATTTGGCATTACACAAAGCATGGAAATTAATCTGTCAAATTTGGATATTGGCTTGCACATCTATTAGACCAACCATCTGAGGAGGAAGGATGTAGTTTCAAGAGGGATGAAGAATGGTGGAAGTTCATCTGGAACCTCAATATCCCTCCGAAAGTAAAGGTGTTTATCTTTCGAGCTTTTAATGATATTATTCCAACGGTGGTCAATTTACATTCTCACTACATCTCAATCTCCACAAGGTGTTGCCTCTGTAATATGGATAACGAGACTATGTTGCATGCTATCATCGATTGTACTCGTGCATATGATTTGTGGACAAATTCAAAATTTTCTAACTTGGTCACGAGTTGCAAGGCAAATAACTTTGCAGAGTGGATTCTATTTTCAAAAAAGAATCTGCAACGAAGCAAATTTGAACTTCTTTGCTTGGTAGCATGGCAAACTTGGAGGGATAAAAACTTTTTATCTCATGGCAAAAGAGTGAAACCCATCTTGCAGACGCTCAAAGAGATGGATTCTTATCTGGAAGAATACCAAGCAGCTCAACGGATTCTTAATTTTCCTGCAGAATTTGGTCCTAATGCAAAGGCATCTCAGTGTACGGTTTCAAGAAGAAAATCTTGGGTTGCCCCTGTTAAAGACTCTTTTCTCCTCAACACAGATAAGGCAGTGAACGGGGATGATGAAATCATATCGGTGGGAGCTTTAATTCGAAATCATAAGGGGGAGGTGATGGGGTCACCAGCCAAGTGCATTGTTGGGAATTTTTCTCCATTGGCAGCTGAATTATTGGCAATTAGAGAAGGACTCGAATTCACTCTTGAGTTGGGATTTCAAGTGCAAAAAGTTGAGATAGATTTGCTTCTCGTTGTCCAAGCTATCATCTAGGCACCCATGTTCTCACCACTGTTCAATGTTATTTTGGAGTGCCAAATATTTTTGGATTCAATGGGAAGCTGCACTATTAATCACATTGCACTAGCTACAAATCAAGTCGCTCACGAGCTTGTCTCTTGCTATAAATACTAGAATTGAATTCATGTGATGTGAAGATGTTCCACTTTCTATTGCTAAATTTGTGGATCTTGATTGTACTGGTTTAAGTGATCAATGAAATTATTTGTTCCAAAAAAAAAAAAAACTACAAAAGTATGGTTTCAGGTAATTTTCCTGCCAAATAATTGGAAGTGGGCGGGTTTAGTCGGATGTATTTGGGCTATTGGACTGCAACCCGTTATCATTTTACACCCAAAAATCTGGATTTAAATCTAAGGTGAAATAAGTTTTGTTTGCTAGTTGTCCTTATATTTCTCTACAAATATTGCTCCTAAAAAATGCGTAATGATCATCATAGTATAATGGATTTTGCTTAGGATTTTAAGAAAGAAACTGAGAAACTTCACTCACTATCTTAACTAGAAAAGAATCTTTCTAGATGATATTCTAAAGGAAAAATTACGTAACTACCTAAATGCTGTGTACTGTAATTGAAAAATACCTGATTTTCAAGTTATTCGTAATATTACTGAATTTCTTGTCATGACTTTAGAAAAATACCGGATTCTTAAGAGAGAGAATCTAATATTTGATTGACATCATTAACTAGAAATCCTTTTATTTAGGGAAGTTGTTACCAATTATTTAGGGATTTAAATTAGGCAATTTGTAATTATCAATAATCACTCTACAATTAATGGTTTGCTTCCTACATAATGGTTTGGGTATTTTTCCTTCCGACTGTTCACGACTTCTACTATTTTCTGTTGAATAGCATCAGATTTTCAGGCAATTGCATTCTGTAATGTTACAATCATGTATTTTTATGTAATGTTACATATTACAGTCATTGTATAATAGTTATCGTTTTGTAATATTATCTAATATTAAGATGACATTTGTTTAATATTCATTACTATTATTTTTCTTCGCGTCGGGTGAGATTTGAAGGAGTGTTAGAGTCATTGTAATGAGATGTAATGAGCGGTAATGTACCGATTTCATCAATAATGCCAACATAGAATCCATTTCATCAATATTACATTTGCTGTGATGAGCTGTAATGTTCAAAATCAGATATAATACACTTATTGTATTTTTTGCTTAACATGTCTGTGTTTAATCTGTAATTTCGAAAATGTAGACATGGCACACACGATGTAATGATATGTAATGTTCAAAACCAATCTTAGTGTACCTATTGTAATGATCAGTAATGTTCATAATCAAATTTGCTGTAATTTCATGTAGTTGTATTGCAATCTACATACTCAATTGGTTTCACCTGATATATTGTTGATGAAGTTGTAATCATCTGTAATGTTCAAACACATACATGATACACCTGTTGTAATGTTATTTAATGTTCGTAAGGCCAATTTTCATGGAAAAAATGGCACACAACACATTCACTAGCTTTGACAACAGAGAAAAAAAATTAACTAAAAAAACAAAGTTATAGACTTACAATGCACAACAAATTGAACTTCTATTTCAATTTTCCTACAGATTTGAGACTGAAAATATCTCAAAGAATTGTACTAGACCAACAGCACAAGGTCCAACCTATTTTATATTAGAAATTAAGAACAAGCAAATGAGGTTAATATACCAAGTGGGGTGGTGGAGTTTGAAGGCGGCTTGAACATGCCGAATCAAGTCCAGAGGCGAGGAGGATGAACACGACGTCCTTGAGGTATAGGTAGAGGTAGTGTTGAACATACGACTGAGATTGACGAAATTCGAGTTGATGTTGATCAGACGGGTCAGATTCAAATCGATAAATTTTGTTACCATCGGCGAGGGTGGAAGGTTAGGCTCCCCTTCCATTGATTAATCTCTTCAGCATCTCCGTTTGAAATTTCCAAAATTCTAATAAAAAACTTCAATTGGATAAGTGTGTGTGAAGGAGTGAGAGAGAGAGATTTGGAAGGTAATTGAAATCCTTTCCAATTTAGCATGATTCACGTGTGTTGATATATGATTATGAGTCGGATAAGGAAGGTAAATATTCATCCAGATTTTATGGATGAGAGAGGGAACAATTTTGGGTGAGAAGTGAAGAGAGAGAGGTGAAGCTGAAGTAAGGAGAGAGAAATGAAATCACGTACCATTCATTTTTTTTTTATTACAATGAAAATCTCCCCCCAAGGGTAGGAATAACTAATGTGGGATCTAATTAATCATATTCTAAACACATCATTCTAACATCATTATCTTCCTCGTCTTCTTCCCTGCAACCACCTTGTATCCCAACTCTCCCTTCTTTGTGCACGTCTCATTTTTTGCCAATGTTTCTCGATCTCTTATTATTGCATATCTCAAGAAAGGCTCAGAAATCTTTCAAATTTCCTAGTATAAGTGAGGGAAAAAGTGGAAGTTGGATTGAGAAATAAGATATTAACATGATGGATGAAAATGAGCGTCATTTTAAATAATATTAAAAATAAACATTTTAAAAAAAATTCCCCTCGCTCTCGTTCTAGACGTGAACAAGGGCTCACTCCCACTGTTGGTGGCTTCAGTCGCTGGGTTCCTTCCAACCTCTCCTTTCTGTTTCTCCTTATGGTCTTCGGTGTTTTCTCTTCGTGGTCATGGACCCGGACGAAATCAAGAAATTGTGTGAACAACTGAAAAGTGAAGATCTCAACAACTCTGGAGTCTTGATTGGAGCTGAGGTTTGCAGCGATGGATTAAATAACCAAAGATCGTACTTGGTGGGGAAGATCATTAGCTCCAAAACGTCCAATAGAGACGTGGTGCAAAGGGTTTTTCGACTGGTATGGCAGCTCACAAGGGGATTTAAAGTGGATATCAAAGGTAACCATAATGTGTTCACATTCCAATTTGATTTAATAGCTGATAGGCAGAGAGTACTAATGGGTGGTCCCTGGCTGTTTAATAACCAGCTCTTGGTGCTCAAAATGCTTGATGAGGCAGGGGATTTATCAAATATCGACTTTAATACCACTTCCTTCTGGGTTCATTTGCTGAATATACCGTTAGTGTGCCACACAGACCGAGCTCTTTGTGAAATTGGTAGACTGATTGGCGATGTTGTGGATGTGGATCATGAGATTATTGTTCCTAGGGTGAGGGCCACCATAGACATTAATAGACCACTGAAGAAAGGGGTGGTTGTACAACTGGAATCATTGGGTAGGAAATTTGTGGTACCACTACAATATGAGAGATTTCCAGAGTTGTGCTTCCGCTGTGGGATTATGGGGCATCACGTGAACGACTGCCTGTAGGAATGAGTGTTTGAAGAGGGACTGAAAATTCTAAAGTATAGTGAAAAAATAAAATCCCTAGTCACTGGAGTTATACGGAGACAGCACTCTCCGAGGAAGTCGTCTGGAGGTAGGAGCAGTTACAGATCAGATAGTAATGACGAGGGAATGTCTAAAGAATATTCTTCGAGCGGAACTAAAGGAGTCCTGATAAGGAGCAATTTTCAGGCTAACATAGAAGAGGATATCTTGGAATCAATGGGCAGCAGTATGGAAAAACAAAATCCTAACAGAGGTGGAAATGCTAATAAAGCCCCTGAATTGTATTTAGGAGACAGGAATGAAGCAACTAAGGAAATGAACAATCATGAAGGGATGGTTAAGGAGATATTGGATAAGGGAGAGGTGTGCGAGAAATTTAAACAGCCCATGGAGGAGAGAGTGGGAGAAGGGAAGCAATTCAAGCAGCCAATCGAAAGGCAAAAGGTGGAAAAAATTGGCGAGGGGAATGCGGGGACTTGCCATATGCTCTCCAGGGAAGAGTGGATCCGAGAACTCTACATGTATAGGGAAGGGAAGCCCTAGAAGCAAGAGGAAACTTCCCTGGCCAGATGAGGTTGCCAAAAATCACTACAAACTGGTGAAACCTGTGATGCAGTACCGTAAAACATCATGAATTGTCTTAGCTGGAATGTGCAGGGGATGGGGAACTCCTGCACATTATCTTCCCTGCGGAGTCTTATCCGCAATCATTCCCCCGATGTCGTCTTCCTTTCTGAGACGAGACTCTCTGGTGAGAAAGCCGCAAGGGTAAGGTATCCTTTGGGGTTCAATTCAAATTTTTTTGTCGACTGTATTAGCAGAAGTGGGGGTCTCATGCTTTGTTGGAATAACGAATGGAATGTTCAAATTAAATCTTACTCCAGAGGCCATATCGATGCTTGCATCTACAAGGAAGGATCAGAGACTTGGAGATTCACGGGCTTCTATGGTAATCCTATATCCCATCTTAGAGAACAATCTTTGGATTTACTTAAAGACTTAAGGGAATGTATGATCTTCCGTGGCTGTGTGTAGGAGATTTCAACGAGACCTTGTATCTTGATGAAAGGTTGGGGAGCAACAATAGACCATCCCAATTTTGTGACAAATTTTGCTCTACACTGGCAGATTGTGGACTTGTGGACCTTGGCTTTATGGGGCCTGCTATGACATGGAACAATGGAAAATTGGGCGAATTTCATATCCAAGCAAGGCTGGATAGGGCATTCGAGAACTTGACTTGGTCCAACCTATTTCCATTGAAAGAGGTTATCAACCTTCCATTTTCTAGCTCTGATCATAGACCATATTAACAGGAGGAAAATGGCAGTTATTAAACCAAAGTGTTTTGAACCCCTTTGGACTCATGAGGAGGGGTATCTTGAGACCGCTGAGAGAATCCCCAAAGAGGCATTAGTAACTAATGGTGCGATCGACCCTTGGCTTCAGATCACAGATACACTTTCAGGATGCCTAAACAATCTGACTGAATGGAGCAAAGCTAAACTGGGGAATCGTAAGAAGATCCTTGCATAATGCATGAATAGAAGAGACCAGCTCTTGAGCACTGATAATCCAGGCTTGATCATGAATGAGGTTACGAAACTTGATAAGGAAATTGCTGATATTCACAGGAGCAAGGAAAACTATTTGAGACAAAGAGCTAGAGCCGATTGATTGAAAGGGGGTGATCGAAACACTAAATTCTTTCACAGGAGGGCATCTGAGAGAAGGAGGAAGAATGCTATTACATGACTAAAAGGAGAGGATGGGAATTGGATTGAGGAGGAGAACCTTCTGGTGTCCCATATTGAGGAATTTTTCTCAACACTCTTTACGAGCACTTCAACATCAGGGGAAACCTTGGAGGCTGGGATTCAAGACATTCAGAGGCAGCTTTCATCCGATGATGTCCTTTCTCCTTTGGAACCTTTCACCCTTGACGATATCTTGGAAGCCTTGTTTAGTATGGGGCCACATAAAGCACCTGACCCTGATGGTTTTCATGCACTATTCTTTCAAACGCACTGGGATCTCCTAAAGCACCAGATGTCCATAGCCTGTCTCAAAGTCCTGAATGAAGGCCATTCTGTCTGATCGATCACCAAACTACGGTGGTGCTTATTCCCAAAAAATCCAGCCCGGAGTACATTTCTGATTTCCACCCTATTTCCTTATGCTGTGGTTCTTATATAATTATATCTAAATTCCTTGCTAAAAGAATGAGAAATGTTTTACCATCTCTTATTTCGGAGTCTCAAAGTGCTTTTATTTCTGAACATTTTATTACGGATAATGCTATTATTGCTTTTGATATTTTGCACTCCATGAGTAGGCGTAACAATGACAATAAAGGGTTCTCTTAAGCTTGATATGAGCAAAGCGTACAATAGGATTGAATGGAGCTTTATCGAGGTAGTCATGTGGGAAATGGGGTTCCCAGCCTTTTGGATGGAGCAGATTATGGATTGCATTTCTACATCAGAAATTTCTTTTTCCATCAACGGTCAAATCAAAGGTAGAGTGACTCCTTCCCGCAGACTTAGAAAATTTCACCCAATCTCACCCTATCTCTTCATTATTTGTGCTGAGGCCTTCTCTGCTCATATTCAGGAATCGGTTTCCAAAGGAAGGTTGAAGGGGATGTGTTGCAAAAGAGGAGGACCGCAAGTCAGTCACCTGTTCTTCGCAGACGATTCTATACTTTTCTCTAAGGCTAGAATGGGGATGTGGAGGAAATCTTGGTGATTATCCAACAATATGGGGCGACATCAGGCCAACGGGTGAACCTGCAGAAAACGAGCATTTCATTTTCCCCTAGTGTCTCGTTAGAGATGAGAAATTCTATTGGTTCATTACTCAGTCTTCAACTCCTTGAACAACACGATAAGTATCTGGGGCTTCCAACCGTGGTAGGAAAAAACAAGAAGAAGACTTTTGGGGCTATTAAGGATAAGCTATGGAAAAAGGTGCAAGGTTGGCAACATAATTTATTCTCAAGCACAGGAAGAGAAGTTGTCCTCAAGACGATCCTACAAGCAATTCCTACATATATTATGAGGGTTTTCAAGCTTCCCTTCAACCTGTGCAACGATATACACGGGATCCTTTCTAGATTTTGGTGGGGGTGCCAAAATAGACAAGAAGAAGCTCCATTGGATCAATTGGAGGATTATGTGCAAAAATAAGAAGAATGGGGGAATGGGATTCCGAGATATTCCCACATTTAATATATGCTTACTTGCTAGTCAAGTTTGGCGTATTAACCAGAATCCAGAATCACTCGTTAGTCGGGTCCTGAAGAGCAAGTACTTCCCCAATTGCCACATTCTGGACATGGAGGCTAAGCCAGGATGCTCCTATGTTTGGTCTAGCCTGATGTGGGGAAGGGAAGTGTTGGATAGGGGTTTTCATTGGAGAATTGGTGATGGTTGTCAGGTGAGAATCTATAATGATGCATGGCTTGCAAATGGCCAGGCAATGAAGGTACTTTCCCCCCGGACTCAGGGCCTTGACTTGGTGGTGGACCTCAAAACTGTCAGTGGAAAATGGAATGTTGAACTCATTGAATCCTCCTTTTGGACGGTTGATGCTGTCAAGATCCTCTCGCTCTCCCCAGGTAGTCTCAACGCCCCAGACAAACCAATTTGGAACTTTGCAAAGGATGGCTAGTACACAGCCAAAAGGGGATATTATCTTCTCACGGATAATGGGCAGAATGAGGAAGGATGCAGTGGTTCGTATCCTAATTCATGGTGGGATATTCTCTGGAAACTCGATATCATCCCTAGAGTGAAACATCTTGTCTGGAGGATCTTGAACAAAGCTATTCCGATAACGGACTTCCTCCGGTCTAGGCACATTTCCTGCCACTTCAATTGTCCTAGGTACGGCGCTGTTGAAACTAATTCTCACATTTTTTTTATTGTCCTTGGTGAAGGGAGGTGTGGAAATGGTTGGGAATCTGGAAACTTTGGAAAGACCGCCATTTAACTGGCATGGATTTTAAGCTAGGCGAGATTCTGGCGTGCTTTCTTCTTAAACATAATTCTGCAGTTCTGGAGCTGACTTGTGTGGGCATTTGGTGTATTTGGAAAGCGAGGAACTAGGTGTACCATGGGGGGAAAATTCAACCAGCTGAATCCACGAGCTGGTTTGTGGAGCTCTTGGTCCGCGACTTCAAAGAGGCGAACATGAAGATCATTGCTTAGAAAAAAGAATATGCTTGTGATCAAGTTTGCTGGAAAGCTACTGTTGAGTGGCCGGATGGTTTGATTCTTACTACTGATGCCGCAACCAGGAGGGATGATGGTTTTTTTGGGCTTGAGGGCTAGTTTAGGGATGAATCCGCACTGGTGCACTTGTCTTCGCTTACCGTGGAAGGAACTTTGGAGATGCGGAGTTGGCAGAAGCCTTAGCGATCAAAGAGGGCATCAAGCTTGCCATTGAGAGACAGATTCCTAACAAGGCCATTGAAAGTGATGCACTTCGAGTTATACATGGCTTGATCTCACATGATAGTTGTCACCCTAACGTTGGCATCTTGGATGAGATTCGAGAGCTCTTGATTCATAGTAATTGTGGTTCATGCTACTTTGTACCTCGCGAGAGGAACGAAGTAGCCCACAAATTAGCTCATTTTGCTGTTTTTACTACATGTAATCACTTATTAATTGATTGTATTCCACGGTTCATTTCTCCGAGTCTGGTGGCTTGGGATTGAACCTTTGCTTTCATTTGAATGCAATTTTATCCATTTCAAAAATAAAAAAATAAAAAAAATTGAACCCTCTGAATTAAAATTTTACAACTGAAATCTTTTCATTTTGATAATTACTAAAGTTTATTTTGAAAAATTCTGACTAATAAGCACCTCTTTGACCTGGTTGTCGTCAGGTGGGTTCCATCTAAAGGGGACCAATTTCTAAATTTTTTATTTGAAAACACAAATAATGCCTTCTTTGATTTCCATTAATTTTTTAATTTTTTTTACGGTATTCAGTTTTAACCATCCATTAAAAGTTAAGTCTACAATATTTAACTTTTCAACCAAATTTCAATCATCAATTCTCTCAAAATTCATTATTCATTTCAAAAAAACTATTTTTAAATAATACCAAATATACTCACTATGAGATGTAACTCTTCTTGATTAGGACCATATATGATTAATAGCATCCAATGTTAAACCAAAACACGTCAAAATATAATTAATTAAAGGAGCCAAACAATAATACGTGTCATTTTGGTTTTCATTTGATAATGTATAATAAATTATGATTAGTTGAAAGAATAATTGATACAATTATAGCAAAACGGTCTATAGTTGTATCAAATTCTTTTTAAAATATATCAACGAACATAATGAAATCACGCACTGCCCAATTTTATCATAAGATCTTAAATTTGTTAAAGTTAATTGTGTAATAAAATTGTCGACAGTTCATGACACGTAACATTTTAGTCTCATATCACTTCCTTCCGAGTTCCCACCTCAATAAGTGCAATTACGTGCAGTTCACGGTTGATTTAAAATTTTATGAAAGAGGTAGAGATCGTGCATACCAAAATTTCATTTAATTTATTGTCTATGCTAAAAGTGACAATAAATAAAGAAAAATAGAACGATAGGTCTCAAATTGTTATAATCCAATGATGTGGCAGTGACCATGGTGAGTAATAGACTAATTAAGGGCGTGTTTGATAAAAGATGGCAAAGAAAAGAAAAATATTTTCCTTTCTCACCTCAAGCTAGAAAAAATATTTGATCACAATTGAACCAAAACATGCTTTAAAAAACTGTATCTAAAAAAGATTTGTCATGAAAATTTATCAATCAAACACTAAACATTTAAAATATTTCTTTTGATTTGACATTTTTCAAGAAAAAAATTGTCCAATAAAACACACCCTAAGACCAACTCCAATCGTGGTGTAATTTACACCCCCAAAAATCACTTTTACACCTAAATTTACATTCTGATAGATCTATATTAATGTTTTGCTCCAATGATTATCTGCAAATTATAGGATTTAAATTTGGTTTTTGCACGATTTTTTTAGCTAGTAAAATTTATGTTGATCTATTTATTTATTTATTTATTTGTGAACATCTATAAATCTTACGAACAAATCGACCTAAAAAAATCAAAATTTGGTGAAGAAAATAAAAATATTAAAAAATTAAAAATGTGTAAATTAATATAAAAATTCAAATTGTAATGTGAATTAATATAATATATTTAAATTATATATCTCACATCAAAATTTTATGGATTGATAGCTAAATTTAGGTAAAATTTGTTCCTTGTGGAGGTGTAAAACAAGATACAAATGTAGATATTTTTTAGATCTTTGGTCGGAATTCTATTTTACATCCGTTTTACACCCCACCATTTGGAGATCAATCCGACGACTTTAAGGATGTAAATTACTAATTAGGTGTAATTTAGACCACGGTTGAAATTGCTCTCATAATATATTTTGAGGGAGAATACTTGGCTTGTATTTTTGCTAGGTAATTTTCATGGACCTATAAATTTCACCAATTTTTTATCAGAATTTGGTAAGTTTTTATCAAAAGATGGTCAAACAAAACAACGCTAATACAAATTCCACACAAACATGAAAATATGACCCAAAAATGGAACATTACTGACGTGACTCCTCCTATGTTTGGAAAATGAAAATGTGTTCATGTAATCAAATACATGACTCACACCTTCATCACCCAATATCGAAACGACATTATAATATGTCTCATTTTCATGTCTATGTCAACCACTAGGAATATTCATGGACAAACATTAAAAACAAAATGATAAATAGATCATTGGATTGTGTTTTAGGATGAAGATACGGTGTTTGTCATTTTTGTAATTTTGGACAAATCTCCTCTTTTATATATGAGATGATTACTGGGATTTCATTTTGTGCCCTCAAATCTAGTTAATAAACCATCCTCAGGTACTACATTATTACTCTCATTGGCCACTCAAAGAATTTAGGCGAAGTAAGTTAACCGAGGTTCAAGATTGTAGATTCTTACCTATAATTCTTAAAGTTTCAGAAATCCCTATAATCACACGTGTAATCAACAACTTCTTTTTTTTCCCCAAAAATGGACTACGAAATTTGGGGCCTGATTCTGGCCTTACTATTATGGGCTGCATGGAAAATTGCGACGGCGCGTGGGAACCGACAGTTGAAAGAGGTTGGGAGGTTGCCGCCAGGACCGACGCCGTGGCCTGTGGTAGGTAATATTTTTCAACTGGGTTTAGACGCACCTCACGCATCATTTGTTAAGCTGGCTAAAAAGCATGGTCCAGTAATGACGCTCTCGCTGGGGTCAATGAACACGGTGGTGATTTCATCAAATGAGGCGGCGCGTGTTATGTTCAAGAATCACGACGTGGTTTTGGCGGGAAGGAAAATATACGAAGCCATGAAAGGAGATTATGGCAATGAGGGTTCACTGATAACGGCCCAATATGGTCAACACTGGCGGATGCTACGGCGGTTGTGCACCAACGAGTTCTTTACAAGGAGTCGACTCGACGCCATGCGAGTTGTACGACGACGGTGTGTTGATCAAATGGTGCAGTTCATACACGAATCGGGTGGGTCGGGAACTACTGCTGTTGACATCGGGAGATTTTTCTTCCTGATGGCTTTCAATCTTATGGGCAACCTCATATTTTCAAAGGACCTTTTGGATCCGAAATCCGAAAGAGGATCCGACTTCTTTTTCCGTGCAGGGAAGGTTATGGAGTTGGCAGGGAAGGCTAACGTTGCAGATTTCTTCCCTATTCTAAGATGGCTTGATCCACAAGGAATAAGAAGAAAAACGCAGTTTCATGTTAATCACGCTTTTGATATTGTCGGAGAATTTCTCCAAGAGAGGTTGAGAACCATGGAGATTAATGACTGTATTCAAAACAAAATAAGAGATTACTTGGACGTGCTTTTGGAATATCGAGGTGATGGTACAGAGGGACCTCGTATTTTTGGTCCTAGAACCATAAACGTTATCATCTTTGTAAGTATTTTCTACTTATTTCTAATTAGTCACAGATTATACCGGTAAGGTCGCGGATTTTGTTACTATCAATAACTGTTAAAATGAAATGAAATTGAAGTCATTTTCGAAAAAAAAAAAAAAAATTGAAATTGTTGTAAAACGTCTGAAGTTGGGAGACTAACTTGAAATAAAACTTTTATGTGACCTATACTATTCTATAATTGAGCCGAAAATGTTTTGGAGTTTGGACAAGTTTTAAAAAAATATTTAAAACTAATTTTATGTATTTTTCTTATAAAATAGACTATCTTTCTTAGAATAATCTCATTCCGTCTAGCTAAAAACTAAGGTCATGTTCTCTTTACTATTTTGAGGTTGTTTTCTGTTTTTATTTTCGAAAACATTAAAAACGCGTTCTCTTTACCATTTTCGAAAATGTATTTTGGAGAAAAAAATTGTACACAAAACGCTCAAAACCTCGTTTTAGGCGTTTTAAGTGTATTTCAACAAAAAATGTTCAAAACGAGGAAAACGCGTTTTGAGATTTTTATTTATTTATTTATTTTTGAAAGAATTATCCTAACATGGAATTAAACTTAAAATAAAGTGTTTTTTCTTTTTTTGAAAAATTATCCTAACTTGGAATTAAGCTTAAATAATTATTTTTTTGATAATTATCCCAACTTGAAACTAAGCATAAAATAAAATTTTATTGAATTCAATATCAACATTACAAAAACAATTAAGTGAGAATTCTTATTGTTATATTTCAAAAAAAACGCTTTGATAAATGGACTTTGGTGGTTTTGAAAGAACTTGCATTTTCTGGAATTTAATAGAACTAGAGCTTCCTCAAATTCCAAACCTGATCAAGTTGTGTTAATATAGACTCTTAGTGCTCACATTAGTGTATTGCAAGTAACCATATTTTCAGTGTATTGTAAAAGGAAATTTGAGTTTGAGTCAATAGTATTTTGCAAAATTTCAAACAGAACGTGTTTTTCAAATTTTCATTTTCAAAAACAGTTTTCAGAAATGACAAACCAAATACGTTTCCAACAAATTTGAAAACAAAAATAAAAACAGGAAATATAAAATATTTTCGAAAATAAAAATACAAAATAAAATACAAACAGAACGCCACCTAAATTTTTAGTAAATTATGATAAAAATTATGTGTTGAGAAATTGACAAAAATTGTAAATCTCATAAAGTATGTAGTTAAAATTCTCATCGACATTATATCAAATGACTGAAAACATGCTTGTTACTTCTACCAATAATTTTATGTAGATATTTTTTGGGACATAAAAATGAGACATTATCGTCGTGACTTCTCTTGGTTAGATGATGAAGATGTTACCATGTGATGACATCACATGACCCACATTTTCATCACTCAATGTCGAGGCGCCACATCAATATGTCCATTTTCTCATAGGTCAATTATATTGACACCACACATTTGTTAACCACATCATATTTTATTTTATTTTTAATGAATATTCCTAAGCTTTTCTTATTTTTACACTTATGCTAACTCTCAAGTTTTTTATATAATTTTTTTTTTTTATTATCATCAACCATCTATTAATTTTCATATATTGTTCATAAAGATGATTTTTGTTCAAAATATTTCTTATGAGGGGAAAAAACTTATTTATCTCTCATATTTTTAAATAATTAAATTAAGTAAATAACTAATACAAAAGTTAAAAAAAAAAAAAAAAAAAAATTCCCTCTTTGCAATGCACATTAGCATAATATTTGGATATAAATTGTGAATAAAAAATATATTAATTAATTGAAAGTTAAGAATAATATTGCATTGAAAAAAAAATTGAGGACATAAAAACAAAAGTAAGCAAATATTAAAAACCTTTCATGTAAATAAAATGTTGTTTCGATATAAAATAAAAAAATTGTGGTGTGAATATAATCACCCTTTTTCATATCCCAAAAAAAGGTCAATGTAGAAGAACTCTTTTTTATGCAATTAAAATTGATGGAATTTTTTTTTTTTTTCCAAATTTCATTAAAAATGGTATTAGTAAGATAAGTTAGGTTTAGCCCATGTTTGGTATAGTTAAAAATCAAATTTTTAGTAGATTTTGATAAAAATTAATAAAATATATGTTTGAAAAATTGATAAAAAATTATTGGTTTCATAAAATGTATGATTAGATTTTTAATCAATTCTTCAAACTACACAATTAGAGACTACATATTTACCCTTTTAATATTTTTGGTAGAGCATAAAATTTTTAATGGTACATGCTGCTTTTTACTATACACAAACACGTGAATTGCATTATTATTATTATTATTATTATTATTATTATTATTATTATTATTATTATTTTGTTGAGGGTGGTCATTAAAATCAAATGTTTAATAGAGTTTGATGAAATTTGATAAATTTGTATAAAAAAATTGTGTGTCATATTTAATATGTGATTAAAATTATTTAATACCTAATTAAATTTATTTATTTACACTGTATGATTTATAAATTGATTTATTTATATTTTTGAGTTAAAAAGTAGTAGTTAAAAATTAGAAAGAGAAAATGTGTGTTATTAAAAAGTAATTTAAGAAATTATATAGTTTATAAACTTGTTTTAGTTTACTTGGTTCATGAAACTGATGCTTAGATTAGAATATATGCACTTGTTTGATTCTTTTTAAAATTCTCTTTTTTTTATCTAGTATTCCAACAATAAATTAAAAGTCAAACTTACAATATTTAATTTTTTTAACTAAATCTCAATTATCCACTCTTTTAAAAATCACTATTCATATTTCATTTCAAAAAAAAAACTTTTTATCCTTTTTTTTTTTTTTTATGTAATCCTTTCAAACATGGTTTGTCTTTTATCCTTTTTTGTTTTTTGGGTTATTATTTCCAGGAGATGTTCACAGCAGGGACTGACACCACCACCAGTACGCTAGAGTGGGCGATGGCGGAGCTCCTCCACAATCCCGCCGCGCTTCAAAAAGTTCAGGCTGAGCTAAGAACCCTAACTGAAGGCGGGGAAAAGCTTGCGGAGGAAAACCTTAATAAACTCCCATACCTTAACGCCGTCATTAAGGAGACATTAAGGTTACACCCACCTCTCCCTTTCTTAGTCCCTCGTATGGCTATGGACTCCTGCAAAATGTTTGGCTATATTATTCCCAAAGAAACCCAAATTCTTGTAAATGTTTGGGCCATCGGAAGGGATCCGAAAACTTGGAAAGATCCATTGGAATTTAAACCTGAACGGTTTTTGGATCCGAATGCTGTGGATTACAAAGGGCAGCATTTTGAGTTTATACCGTTCGGATCTGGTCGGCGTATGTGCCCGGCGGTGCCGCTGGTGGCTCGGGTGCTCCCCTTGGCTTTAGGCTCTATTTTGCATTCATTTGATTGGGTTTTATCCAATGGACTCAAAGCAGAAGAAATGGATATGAGTGAAAGAATGGGAATAACTTTGAGAAAAGCTATTCCATTGAAGGCAATGCCAGTTCCGTACAAGGGATGACATTTCTTTAACAATATATATGTGCTTACAGTGGGTGGTAAAATCTTGTTTGTAAATAATTTATATATTTATAAACGGACACAGTCACAGTTGAAGATAGAGAAAAATGAAGAAATATATTTGGAATAATTTTACATTCACAATTTCATCCAAAATGTGGCCCCCACTCTAATGTGAGTGGATAATCATTCACATTGTGGATGAAATTATGAATGTAGCATTGTTGAAATATTTGAATTTGTATGTATCATATATCTAAAAATTGTACAAAGGTGCACCTATTTATATACAAGCTATAGATATATACACAGTAGATACAAACTGACTCTCACTCATTTCTTGCGTGAGTATTCCATATATTCTAGAAACAATCTAACAGACTCAAGAATCAAAACATGTGCTGATGATTGCATCCGGTTGTTTAAAGGATAAAAGCGTGTTCTCCCTTTGTGAAAGATAAGTGGCGTGTTCTCTATATTACGCTACTACCCCTTCATCTTTTCTGCTTGTTACTTCTGGTCCCTGATTCATCAATTTCTTCTCCCCCTTTCAAGCTAGACATAATTGAAGTTACACCAAGCTTGTCTCTAAAAAACGTGTGTCTTGTATTGTGTAGAGGTTTGGTTAGGATGTCTGAAATTTGATCTGAAGTAGGGATATGATAAGTGTATTTTATACACTTATTTGTATGCCTAAATTAGGTGTAATTATTGTCGTTTAGGAATATTTGCTATTTAATTTGTGTTTATCGTTTACTTTTCAAAAAATATCCCAAAAGATGAAGAATGAAGCAATTAATGGAAAAATAGCACAATTGGATGTTAATTAGAGCTAAATTGGACAAGTGAGGAGTTTGTGACAACAACCGGGAAACCTACATGGTGCCAAAGAGAAGAAATCAGATGTTGGAGGACCTAATTGAATAAATTAAGAGCTTAAATGGGCAAATCGAGAAGAAGATAAAGTTTGGGGACTAAATTGCAACAATTGGAAGTTGAGGATTGAAGGTGCAATTAAAAGTCAAGGACCAACTTACACAGCCGGAAAAAGATGGAAAATTGCATTGCAACGTCCTTCCACGTGATCGCGAGGTGCCTCGAATTTTTCAACAGAGAGTTTTACCTATGCCCACGCGATCGCGAGGTTTTATACCACGTGATCGCTTGGCTTTCCGGCTGGGCCAAAAGTGGGCTTTTTCTCGCGATTTTCAACAGCATTCTCGCTTTTTGACCTAGGTTTTCTCCAAAACCTATATATACAACATAAGAGGCACGAAAATCAGACCTTTGCCTCTCCATAGAACGAGCCACAACAGAGAAATCAACATCAAATTCTTGGAGACTCAAGCATCGCAAAGGGGCGTGAATTGAAGATAATTGAAGAATTAAAACTTGGTGCAAGATTTTCATTGTTTATATTATCTTTAATGAACGTTTATTTTTACTGTTTTTGTTATTTAAATATGATGTGTAGCTAATTTTGATGTTGGGATGAACGATGTAGCCTAGTCATATTATTTTAATTCCAAATTCAGTTGTTTTAATGTTTTGTTGCATGTATTGATTTATTATTGTTCTTAATGCTTGAATTTCTTGATCACCAATTCATGATTTATTGAGTTATTTCCATAATCCGAGAGGTGAGTTAATAATTTAGAACGTGGTAATAAATCCGGTAATTGAACGAGAGATAGAGATATACTCTTGTAATTATTGCGGTCGTGTGTGAATTCTTGCGTGTTATGCATCTAGATAAGGAATATTCGGACCCTCTGTAGAGATACATGGTTGACTTATTTAGGTAGACTTGATTTAAACTCGAGAGAGGAATTTCAATTTAAATTAGTGAATTCGACCGAATGCATAATTAGGAAATAAAACTTGAATTGAAGTTAATATAATTGGCTAGGTGAAATCGGGATTCCCAACTACTTTACAATCGTATTTAAACACAAAAGCAATTTCGCAATTTTATTTCTTTAGTTTAATTCTTTAGTTGTAGTTAAAAACCTCAAATTAATTCGTTCGTTCAAATAGAGTTAGGAACTGACATATTTCGGTACTTAATAGCAGTCCTCGTGGAACGATAATCCGGACTCTTAGGTCCACTTTATTACTTCTCACGACCCGTGCACTTGCGGGGATATCTCGCATCGCGAGATATCAGGTGAACAAGTTTTTGGCGCCGTTGCCGGGGACTGTTAATTAATATCGATACCAATTAGTTCTTACTTTAGTTTGAACTTTATTTTAGTTTTTATTTTTATTTTTATTTTTATTTATTAGTTTTTGTTTAGGAAATATTTTTAAAGGCTGTGTATTGTTTCCTATTCAGGTATTGAACGAATTTCAGACAGTTGGAGGCAACACAGCAAGATGGCAGCCAACAATAATCAATGGCCCTTTGATCGAACAATAGTTCAGACGTATCTGATGTGTGATTTCTGTTGGGAAAATCATGTTGTATTCGATTGCCCTATTGCACCCAAGGATGCTATATGGAAGGCTGATTGTTGTGGGAATTATTATATGGTAGAGCAGGAGTGTCCACCAATACATGCAATTCAAGCTGAAACTGAAGATTTTGACAATAAAGATTTGATAAACCAGGAATTGCAAAAACAACAAGCTGAAATTAAGAAGTTGATGGAGCAGTGGACAGTAAGCATGGCAGAGAGTCAGCAATTTCCATTACCAGAAATTGAGGTGCAGAGATTAGAGGAGCCAGACAAATTGGTTGAAACAGTTGAAGAAAAAGAAGAAGAAATTGAAAGAGTGGATCAACCAGAAAAAAATAGCTGCCATGAAGATATCCTTGTCCAATTGTCAACGATGCAGAATCAGGACATCGAGCTCGAGGAGACTTCAATCAAAGTGGAAGAACAATTGAAGAAAGAGGAGTTGATCACAGAAAAGCAGACACTTAAGGGTGCCGAAGTTGCAATGCAATCCTCCAGATTCAATGATTGGGCAAGAATTGATTTCATCATTGGTGATGAAGAAATAATTGAAGTCTACATTTTGAAAGTTGAATCGAGTGGAGAGGTTAACACTTATGACATGGGCGAGGTACAATTTTTGAGCTCAAATGCACTGTGGAGCAAATTTGACCGTCACAAACAAAGACGGTCATCAAAAGCTCTCTTTAAAGTTCCTTGAAAATCCAGGTAAAAAGTCGGGCTTTAGACTTAAAACGGAGCGCTTGTTGGGAGGCAACCCAACCTTTCTTCCCTTTTATTTATTACGCTTTCATAATTTATTTATTTGTTGAATTTAGATATATGCATGGTAGGAAATGTATTTGAGTGTTTTGCATGTTTCATGTTAAGAGCACTTGTGCATAATATTCTATTATTGCATATTTAGGTATGTTTTTGATTTTGCATGTTTATATTAGGCTAGGTTTTTATCGTCATTCCAAACTCACACACACACACTAGTTTGAATCATGACGATAATGTTTGGAAAATCATTGCGTCGATCATGAAGTGATTAGGGGGATAAAAATGATTTTGGATATCAAAAATAGGAAAAATTTTCATTACAGCCGAGAACTACGCGATCGCGGTCCTATAAGCTCTAGCGATCGCGAGTTTGCATTTAAAAATCAATAGGTTTTAAAACCTTGAACCACGCGATCGCTGGCACTCCAGCCAGGCGATCGCGTGGCTAATCTGGTACCAAATTCGGCAGTTTAAGTGCTTCACTTAATTCTTTCAATTTTAAACAACATGAATTTGTTTTCCCTCCTCTAATCACCTCATATTTGATCTTTCATCTATCATGCATGTAATCAACATTTCATTACACCAAATTGATTGCTATTTTCACATCCAAATCAATGAAAGGTATGAAAGTCTTCACTTAAATCCATGTTTACTCAAATTTTGATATTTCTTTGAGTTCTTGGAATTTGAGATTGTGAATGGTGAAGAATGGGCTTAGGTTAGTGGTTGGATATTGTGATTTGTGGTTTAGTAGACAAATATTTTGGGTTTATTCATGCCTCCAACCCTATGCATATCCATTGATTTTTGCAATGCCCATTAAGTGTTTGATGAAGTGCCACAAAGATGTTCTTGTGCTAATTTTAGAAATTCATTCCGACATTTACCTTCATGACATGTTCATCATTGATTGTGTGTACTTAGTTCTAGAATTAGTTCACTACATTGCATGAAATCCATGAAATCCAACTTTGCATCAAGGCAGCCCCATTGCAAGGCCACTGCAGGCCACTGCACCTGAAAATTCACTCACGTCACCAACTTTGCCATAGTTTTACATGACCCTATAGAACTCCAAATGACCTAAATTTTTAATATATTGTTGATCATGCTGTGAACTTTAAAGTATCAAAAGATGGCTCGAAAAAATTTATGTTTTTCTAGGCGACGTCAAGGCTTGAATGTGTGTGGTCGACCAATTTTGAAAATTCAAATTTTTTGCTTTAACTTTAGTTTGGGGGTGTGGTACTGAACTTCCATTATTTCTTATTGATGTTTATGACTTTTAATATTACTTATCTCTTATTTGCAAGGTAAACATCAGTCAAGACACATCCGATCAAGTTGGGCAAGGCAAGAAATAGGGTCAAATTCATCCAACATCATTTCAAATTGAAGCATCAAGACTACAATGAAGACATCTCCTCTACACTTGGGAAGTTCTCGTTCTCTTTCTTTTGTCAAGTTTTGCATATTCTTACTTATTTATGTGGCAAAACATTGAGGACAATGTTCATTTCTAGTTTGGGGGTGGATCTCATTATTTCCATATTATTACTTTTCATTCTATTTTATTGGGATTAAAAAAAAAATTTTGAAAATTGAAAACTTTGTTGACATGTTTATTGCCCAGGATATAGTATTAATCAATTTGTGTTTAAGCTTGAAAATTGGACAACATGAAAGCATGAACTTATTTTTGAACTAGTTATGTTTTGCTAGATTCATACTTATTGCGCACATAGCCAGTGTTAGATAATTGCTTGTGTGAGGGATTTTGTTTAATACATGTGGGGCAGAGTTTATGCCCTAGGAGCCTGTTTTAGCCCATATAAGGCTTTGCTCAGTTTGCATACGAATTCTGGTCTATTTTGAACACCAAAACCTTGTGGTTGCTCCATGAAAACTGTCTCCTCTAGTTTACCATTCAAAAAAGTATTATTTATATCTATTTGCCTTAAATCCCATCCTTTAGACACTGCAATAGTAAGAATTATTTTCAGAGTAGGAGCCTTAGTCACTGGACTGAATGTCTCATAATAATCAATCCCTGAAGTCTGCAAGAACCCATTGGCTACTAATCTTGCCTTGTGTCTCAAGATACAGTTTCTATCATCATGTTTTAACTTGAAAACCCATTTACAGCCAATAATTTTCATCTTGGGCTGAGGTGGAACTAAAACCCAAGTCTGATTTTTAGTTAATGCGTCAAATTCCTCATTCATGGCTTTAGTCCATTTATCATTTGTTAGAGACTCTTCAACAGAGTTTGGTTCCCTTGTATCAAGATCTTCGTTTGCAGTCATAGCATAAGCCTTAGGCTTAAATATTCTTGCTTTTCCCCTGGTCAGCATATGGTGTCCTGTTTCTTTTGCACTGAAATCTGATGATTTTGCAGCTGATTCTGCACAGACAGTTTCCTCTTGTTCAACTTGCATATTATTCAAACCGTCACTTTAATCACTTTCCTGAACCACTGCTTCATTTCCATTACCTCCAAAAACACCAACTTCTTCACTATTTCCCTCATATTTACCTCAGTAGTACCGTGTAAAGGTTTAGCTGCAAGTTGTGTCTCATCACCAGAATATGAGGGTACTTGGGAGATGATTTCAAAGGGGAGTTGATTTAAGGTGATGGAGTAGTGTTTGGGTCATGCATTTTATTAAGAAAACCCCCTTTGAAGGGAAAGAAGTTCTCATCAAATATGACATGCTTGGAGTAGTAAACTCTACCATTTTGATTTAAGCAGTTGTAACCTTTATGGAGATTACTAGGTCCTAAATATACACATTTTTGTGAATGAAAGTTGAATTTGTGGCTTTGATAGGGTCTAAGGCATGATAACAAGCACATCCAAATATTTTAAGCAATTTGTAATTTGGTTTGTGTTTGAAAAGAGTTTCATATGGTGATTTTTGTTGTAAATTAGGTCTAGGGAGTCTGTTTATCAAATATGTTGAGGTTAAGAAGGCTTCCCACCAATAAACTAGAGGCATATGAGCTTGTGTAAGTAGGGTAAGACCCATCTCAATTATGTGCCTGTGTTTCCTCTCTGTACGGCCATTTTGGGGTCAAGTGTGTGGGCAAGAATATCTATGCTCAATCCCAGACCGTGTGACAATTTGGTTTAGGGCCTTAAACTCACCCCCCCATATCTGTTTGTATGGCTTTTATTTTGTGTTCGAATTGGTTTTCAACAAGGTTCTTGAATAGGTTGAAATAATAGTTTACCTCAGACTTTTGCTTTAAAGGGTAGATCCAGGTGTATCTTGAATAATCATCCACAAAAATCAAATAGTATTTAAATCCATTTGTAGAGTTTAAGGGGGTAGGGCCCCAGACATCTGAATATATAAGATCTAGAGGTCTTTTAGCATGTGATGTAGATGATTTGAATAGCAGATTATGAGACTTTCCATATTGACATGCTTCACAAAATGAGAAATTACTATTGATATTAGAAATGGGATTATTACAGAGTTGTAGTACTTGAAATAAAATTGACATATGATAATGTCCTAATCTTCTATACCAGACTTCACAGTCTGATTTTCTGGCTCTAGGTATATTCGATGGTTGACTTAAGGAAGTGTTGAAGGATTTATAGTGAGCTGGACTGACTTTGGATTGTCTTGAGTGTTGATTGGTCAGATTCAAGTGATAAAGCCCATCTTCAAGCTTCCCTAGTAGCAGCACTTTCCTTGTTGATAAATCCTTCACAACACAGTATTTAGGAAAAAATTCACATGAAACATTGTTATCATTAGTAAACTTTGAGATGCTTATTAAATTCTTCCTTATCCTTGGGACATGTAGTAGTTTCTTTAGAAGTAAAGGTCTGCTAGGATTGATATTAAACGTTTTAGATCCAACATGAGAAATAACCAAAGGGCTTCCATTACCAACTAGTAGAGTTTGATTACCTGCACAGTCTTTAGGATCATCAACATTTTCTTTGTTGTTTGTCACATGGTGGCTGGCACCAGTATCAGCATACCATGCTTGGTCATCAACTGTACTTGGGCTGGCAGTATATACTGTAGGATTTGATCTTTGTTCTATTGGTCTTTTCCCTATATAATTATCATCCTATCTGTGGAAGCACAGGCAACCGTATGGTTGTGAAATCCACATATTTGACAAGCTTCTTTGAATTCATTTGTCCTTCCAGATCTACCCCTTCCTCTGAAGGCTTGGTTTCTTCCTCTATAGTTCTGATTTCTACCACCTCTGTTATTCCTGCTTCCACTTTGACTAAAGTTTTATGTCCTTCCTTGCGTCAGGTTCACATACCCAAAGTTACTTCTGATCTGATTGAGGGACTCAATTCTGCTCTCAAATGTCATGAGAGTAGAACATAACTCCAGCCATGAAACACTCTCTTTGCTGTTGATTTGCAAGACAATTGGTGTATACTTTTCATCTAGACCAGCTAACACTTGAGTCACCAGATCTGAGTGTTCAACCTTCTTTCCTGATATCTCCATATTATCAGCCAGTTGTTTGATAGTAGATAAATACTTATCCATCGTCATTGAGCATTTTCTGGTTCTTTGCAACTTTGCAGCCAGAAAAGTCACTCTAAATTTGTTCAGCATCCCATAATTCTCATTGATTACTTTCCAAAGCTCATGTGATCTAGTGCATCCCATGACCCTCATGATGATTTCAGGTGTCATGGATGCATACAGCCACCCCATTAGGAGTTGATCAACCGAGAGTTGACAAGTGGAGCTGAAGCTGGAAGCAGATTGATTGCCGGAGTTAGCCATTTGGCTCTGATACCAAGTTGAAGATAGAGAAAAATGAAGAAATATATTTGCATTACATTTTTTTTTTAAAAGTCAATAATCTCTGTTAGTCAAAGTTATTCACCTATTATTTTTTACTTTTCAAAAAAAAAAATATATATATATATAGAAAAATGAACCAATAAATTGTTCGCACATATCAATCTTTCTCTCCGTGTGAAATGCCCCATGTGTGTGATCGGGTACCCGTCAATGGGTGGAGAATTTTTTTTTTTAGTGTATTACTGTTTAAATTAATTTCAATGTAAAGATTAGTGATGTTGAAAACTAAATTTAAATAAATTTGTGTTTATAATATTTTAAAGTTCATGTTCGAGCCCCATTAAAATTTTAATTCATTTTTGATCATACAATTTTCAATAAAATAATATGATACGTAAAAAAAAAAAATTACCTTCTTTTAACACACGTTATCCAAAAAAAATACCATTTCAAAATTTATTTTTCCCAAAAACATTATTATAATAATGGATCTCAAACACTGGCAAAGTAAGTTGAAGATTAATTTTATTCTTTTTTTAAAAGTCACTATTTGAGAGCATCTCCAATGCATTACGTATAGAGATGGCAATGAGTCGTGTTTGACAAATCTAAACCCTATCCATTAGAGATTTACAACCTCCATACCCTACCTATATACCCATTTAAGAATGACAGGTCGGGGACTGGTCAGGACCAGGTCGGAGGCGGGTATGCTTCAATACCCATTTGAAACCCATTACCTATTATTTATTATTTTTTTATGGTTATAAATAGGTTATAGGTGCTCCAAATTAACTTGAATCAGTTAAATGTTAGCATTCACTTGAATTTGGTTTGGAAAAAAACTTGTTTCAATTCTAGGCTAAAACTAAACAAGCGAATTTAAATTTTTTTTTTTTTTTTTGGACATTAACAATTTCAATAGTTTAACGTATTGAGGTTAAGACGTAAAAATGTCAATAGATATTTGGGTTATATATATATATATATATATATATATATATATATATATATATATATATATATATATATATATATATATATATATATATATATATTTTTTACACAATCACTTTTGTTTTCAATTCTATATTTTTTAAAGGAAATTAATGGATATGCTGCTCGGGTATGGGTCTTGTAGTAAAATCCACCATTGACCAATATCCATATTGAGTTTTAAAATTTACCTACATACCCTACCCACAAACCCATTTGTAGGGTAATCACCGCTCATTTATGTTGGGTCTCTAATGGGTTGGGTTCGTGGGTTTTTATTGACATTCCTAATTACGTGGATTGCGACTGATGTGACAATGAAATAAACGAACTTCTAGAGAACATGGATAAATAGACAGAGAAATCTAAAATTTCTTCTCCCATGGTTCCTTCCACATTTAAATGATATTGATTATGTGCATTTTTTAAAAATTTTAAAATTAATTACTATATATAAATTGAGCTTTATCCACATGAATTCTCACTGTATAAAGAGTTCAAATAGAAATAATTTGTATCATACAACCTGATTGGTCAACGTCCTTATTTGTAATAATTAAATAATTATAAAATAAAAATGATACTGACTCATCATGTCCCATAGAGTGTCTAGATGTAGACGGAGTGATACGCTCCGCAAGTGCACGATTCACGCAAGTAATAAAGTGGACGTGAGTTCAAGTATCGATCCCACATAGATTGTTTTAAATTGTATTTTAGACTATTACCTTAATCGAAACAAGAATTTTGTTTGAGTTTGAAAATTTTGATTATGAAAATTAAAATTAAGATTAAACTAAAAATGAGAAAATTTGATTTGTTAAAACTTATAAAAGCAAACGCATTAGAATTATGAATCCATTTTAATCAAATCATCCATGTGTTTAACCAAATCATTTAAATACAACTTATGAGGTTTTGAATATCCATGTTCCTAAAATGTTTTAAGCCCTCTTTCGAGCGATGTATAAAAACCTATCTCTAAATGTCAATTGACTATATTTCTATGACAATTAATCAATTAGAAAAGTATTAAAGGTCAATGAACACTATATAAGATAACACAAAGTATATGGGTATATTTCTATTCCCTATCGGACTTTGTGGCAATTAAATAGCTTCTAATGAAATCCTACTCTTTCGAACATAGAAAATCATAAAGACAATCATACAAAAGCTAGCCAAACAATTGCATGATAATAAATGTACTTATTTAATTGCATCAAACCCATAAACTGCATATATTAAATAATTGGTAAAACATGGAATCAAATAGTTAAAACTTCATCACAATCCTAACACAAAATTTCTAGCCTAAAAACATGATAAAAGATAAATTACAACTATGATAATTGGAGTTCATCATCCTTTTCACCATGTTGTAGAAGAATCTTCAATCATGCGCCAATTGGTTCCTTGAAAGTTCAACAGCCCTTCGGGATTTCCTTTGACAAGTTTTGAACCCCTCATCTCGTGCCTTATGCCTTGTATTTATAGATTTCCACGAAGTCTAGGTTAATTGAGAAGAAAAACTGCTGAATTCCGCGCAAAAAGCCCAGCTGCGGCCTAGTCGAATAACCGTGTGACTGCACGGTTCAAAAGTGCGCGATCGCACGACGCTGCAGGTAAGTTTCAGTCGTTGATTTTTTTGGCCATGCGACCGCACGATATTACGGTTCAAGGCAATCTTCCGACTTTTAAATGTTACAAGTTGGTCCATGTCTTTTAATTGCACAGCAAGTCCTCCAACTTCTGATTGTTGCAATTTAGCCCCTGAATTTCTGATTTCTTTCAAATTTGATTTCTTCTTCCAATTGGCCCTTTAATTAACTGCATCAATTCTTGATTTGCTCACTTCGACTCTTTTTACATCCAATTACTCGATTTTGGCTTCAATTCCATTGTTTTCACGATTTTTGGGTTATTCCTGAAATATAAACAAATGACATAAAATAAATAGCATATATTCTTGAATAAACAATTAAAAATCATACTTTTAGGATATAAATAAGTGTATAAAATACACTTATCACGGAGCACCCCGTAATATATATATATTTTTTTGGAGTCACATCAGCTTAACATTGTAATTCACGTTGTGCATTAGAGAGATATTTTTAACACAATTTGTCTATTTTCTGACATGTTATTCTTTTTTTCCAATTCATAAAGTGTATTGGAGATGCTCTGATAGTTCAAAATAGACAAAGTCACGCACGGGTCAAATAATTGTATTCTCTACAACTTAATTCATACAAAGATGACTACTTGAGGCTAAATTCAAGCCTTTAGATGTAGGAAAACCCATTTGTGCTGAAGATTTATTATGTCTCATGCAATTTGTATAGAAAAGTTATACAAAAAATTGTACATATTGAGAAATGGCACAAATTTATTTTTCTACACGTCACATCATTTATAACATCAACCATTATAAATCATCCACATCATTTTCTGTACATCAATCGGTACAAAAAATGGTACAAATGGCATTGTTCTTTATAAAATTGCATCTGGTAGTTTTTTGACTGTTAATCTTGAAAATGACGTGATTTCAGAGTCCCATCGTCACTCGTTTTTAAATATTTTGCACTCGTTGAAAATTTGTTCTTCCATGTGAAAGAGCACGTTAAAGAAAAAATCTAAGTATATGTTTGATAGGTGAATGAAAAAGGAAAAGGAAAAGAAAAATGTTTTCCACCCAAGTTTTTTCATCTTTTGTCTTTGATTGCAAATTATTACATGAAAAATGTTTTCCAAATAAATTAAAAAAAAAATTGGAGTTTTTCCTTGAAAACAAGGAAAATAAATTCCCATGAATTTAATGGGAAAATGTTTTTTTTTCGTTTTCCACCCAACCTATCAAACACGCCATAAGAGTGCATAAATTATTTTCTAATAACAAACATTTTAACATGCATAAAATTAGTAAACGTATTGATATGCACATGAGCAAGCTAATTATCCAGGGGAATATTTACCGCTATGAATGGGATGAGAAAAACCATTAAGTCTGTAGCTACTTGATAGTTCCCTACCCAAAGCTACATTTATAGCAGATTTCTTCTTCACTGTGTGCATATACTTGAAAATGTTACACTACAAATCATTGCACCAAGGAATTAAATTCATCTTCACTAAGTCAACTATTCTCATTAAATCATCATCCACAACCTTGCAGGACTTTCATAAATATTATCATCAAAAAATCGAAATCTACTTTCAACATCTTTCATCGCAACACTATCCGTTCCATCAAAGTAAGCTTCTTTAAACATACAACAAAACAAATTAACTGAGGTGGAGTAATGATATATTTCATATTAAGATATATTTCAAAACATGTGCAACAAAACAAATTTTAAATTTTTGACTGTCCATCAACTTACATTAAAATTCTTAATAACATCAATAGGAATAGACACTACCAATGTGCAACTGAACAATTTTTTTTTAAAGTTTTTTGACCGTCTGTCAACCTAACATTCAAATTCTTAATAACATCAGTAGGAATCGACACTATCAATCTAGAACGAAACCAATGTTCTGACTACTATATAAACTATCAATCTTATGTTATGATACAAAAAGTGCGACGCATTATATAGCACAAAGTAAGAAGCTAAATTTAACATTTATTAATGTATATTACGATTAGTTACAACTAATTTAATGTTAAATTTTTTAAAACAACTTAAGATACGAAATTCAGGTAGCAAAAGCATTGACAATTTTCACGAAAAATTACAAATGAAAATTAATATAAGGCGATCACATATATTCAAAAAATTATGCTAATAAAACTTAATCAAGTAATTCATAAAAAAAGCACAAACAATCAGAGGAATATTTAAACCAAAAATGTAAAATATATTCAATTTAATTAAAAAAATTACCAAAATATTTTTTGTTTTCTTCAACACATTTTTTTCTTCTCTTCTTCCTAACTTTCAATTTTGAAGAATGTCAGTACCCTCGGCATTTAATATACGTCTCTACTTAGAAACTCTAGTTTCTTAAGAAGATAACTCAATAACGTATATCTCACCATTAAATATCTGACTTAACCCCTGTTTGGTACCAATTAAAATCTAAATTTTAATATAAATGAACAATCAATTTCAACCATAGATTTTATGGATACCACAGCTTTTCAATCACATATATCATCAACTTTTATCAAAACCTACTAAAAATATGATTTTATTCACTACCGAACATGGGCTTAATTTTATAATAACTGACTTCATAAAATATTTCTCACTTACCTGCTTTTAAATTAAATGTTTTAAAAAGTAAACATATGATTGGGATTAGCCAAAAAAATTGTTGAAGTTCGGCCCACCCCCTTTTCAACTAATAACTCCATCCCTTACATGTGTTTGGTAAATTTGCAAAAATAGTTTATAAATCATTTTATAAATCGTATAATTTTTCAAATTACTTTTTAACTATCCACATTTTCTTTCTCCAATTTCCAACCACTATTTTTTACCTCAAAATCATAAATAAACCAGTTTATAAGTCAAACTGTGTTACCAAACTGACACAATCCTCTTATTACTGCCTTTGAGGTGTTTAGTTAGGAAGAAAGATGTCACACAATTTCTCAAATTACTTTTTAATCGTACACATTTTATCTCGTCATTTTTTAACCACATTTTACCTCAAAATTATAAATAAACCAATTTATAAATCATTATATTGTTACCAAACAATAGCATATGCACGCCTCCTAGAGAAGCTGCTTCAACATTGGGCGGTTGGAGTTGGTTAGGTGGGCTAATCCTGGATCACAATGGCGCTCCAATTTCCACACAAAGGATAACAGTACGAGGAAATTACAACTGAACATGTTTTAAAAATTAACAATTCAAAAAACATGTTTGTAAGTTTATAGTACAACAATCAGGTGTTAATTCAACTTAAAAATTTTCATTAGTAATACTACCCCAAACTACATTCTGCCTACCTACCTACCCACAACTCACCCAACCCAAATTGTTTTAGGTTCCAATTAACGATTCAACTTTTAATTAGAGAAATTCAATCAACCACACCCACGACGGTGGTGACGACTCCAGGCGATGGCGACAGACGTCGGTGGTGACTGGGCGAATCACACACGTGATTCCTGTGTGCGGTTCTAGATTGCGAGCTCAACAATGTCCAACAGTAGAGTGGAGTTAGGTTGGGAGCGGTATTGTAGGTGGGGGTGGCGATGCGCCGCTACGATGAGATGACCGTCGCTCTTCATTCTTCGATATCTGCTCTCAAATGTTGTTGTTGTGTCGATCGTGACCTGCTCTGCGCACGTTTCCATCTTAGAGCCTCAGTCCATAGTCGCCAATCTATGTATTAGCGGCTCTGTGAGCTCCAATCTTCACAATCGCCTCTTTTTTTAATACTGGATTTTGGAAATTTTTTATGGTGGAGGTGATTGTGGGTGAAATGGTAATTTTTTTGGTGGTAACTGGAGATTGCAGTAACCGCGAGCGAAGATTCATGGTAGCTAAATTTGGGGTTTTGGTATTCACAGGTCACAGGCGATCAGTGATCGATGTTGTAGCATTTTTTTTCATGGTGTAGTAATATTGGTGTTGGTTTTGATCGTAGTAAGGCTGATAGTGATGTTGTTGGGTGTTAGCTGCGGTAAGGTGACATGTCAAAGTTGAGGTCACATGTAATAGGTCACAAAGTTATATTCCACAGGTCACACTTCAAGAATGTTCAGGTCACAACCTATTTAATGGTCACATGTAATGGGTCACAAGTCATATTCCACAAGTCACACATGTCACACTTAAAAAAATGTTCATGTCACAATTTCATGCATTAAGTCAGAGGGCACACATTAAATGTTCAGGCCACACATTTGATGAATTCAGTCAGAGGTCACACTGCAAAAATCTTAAGGTCACACATTCAAGTCACAGGTTACAATTTATAACTTAGGTTGCATTTCACAGTTCATACGTTTTCGATCATGGTAACATAGGTCACTAGTCATATTACATAGGCCACATATCAATTTCACCAAGTCACGTCTCCTTGTTGCATACTTGGTCTGACCTAAATGTTCAGGTCACAACCTATTTGATGGTCACATGTAATGGGTCACAAGTCATATTCCATAGGTTACACAGTGACAGGTCACACTTAAAAAATGTTCATGTCACAATTTGATGCATTAAGTTATAGGTCACACATTAAATGTATTGGCCATACATTTGATGTATTAAGTTAGAGATCACACTGCAAAAATCTTAAGGTCACACGCTCAAATCACAGTATATTCAAGTCACAGGTCACAGTTTATACCTCAGGTCACATGTCACGATTCATACGTTTCAGGTCACGGTAACACATATCACTAATCATATTACATAGGTTGCCTATCAATTTCAACAAGTCACGTCTCCTTGTTGCAGACTTGCAGTGCTGAATCCTTTTAAGTTTAATTTTTGTTTCAATTTTCCCATCCCGCATCCATTAATATGAAAAATCATCTTTAGTTGCAAAAATTTGTGAAGTGATAGTTTTTTTTGTTTGTTGGTGATGATGGTGCGGTGGTGGTGGTGCGCCGGAGATGATGGTGGTTGTGGCGGTGTTTGGTGTGCATCAAAGATTGAAAAGTTAAGGCAATAATGAGGGTGAAGGTGATGGTAACGGTGACGATGGTGGTCATGTTGATCAGAAATACAGGAAGCAGGGGTGGTGGTGCTCGAAGATGGTGGCGGTGATGTTGACAGTGATGAGGTCTTGTCTTAATACGATCTAGGAATTTTTAGACTAGATGGGATGGGGTGGGGTTGGTGTTATCTAATTTATATAATTATTATAAATGTTTTTATTACCACCTGATTTTTGAATGTTTAAACTATTTTCTTTATTTTTGAATTGTTGTAATTAGGGGGTGTAAACGGATCGGATCTGCCTTTATCCGATTCAATAATCCAATGAGTTTTTTATAGTTATGTCCATATCCAATTTGCTTCCTTATCGGATATCTGATCCGAAATTATTTTTAGCATAATTATTTTTTTCAATGTTTACAAATTAATGAGTAAAATTTACTTATATAATTAATTATAATTTCATATCATAAAAAATAAAACATAATATCTCAAAAAAATTATAACAATAATAAAAAATAAAAAATATAAGGAAATAATCATACTAATTTGTTAACTGACAATGAAATTGTTTGCTGGATTGGAATTGGGATTGGGAATGGGCATGGTTTTATCACATATGTTATAATATATAATAATATTAAATTATAATTTTACTTTATAAAAGTACATTACGAGTTTTAAAATGAAAAAAATATTATATTATTATAAAAAATTCGGATCGAATTGTTATCGGATCAGATTGACTTATATACATATTTGCTCTATTTAGTTAACGAATTATTGGATTTTGATTTTTATCGGGTTATCGAATTAAGACCCTAAATCCATCTCCCGTTAATTTTATCGAATTCAGATCAGGTTCAGATAAAAATTTGATCCATTGACAGCCTTAGTTGTAATGTAGCAACATGATTTGTGTACTCTTCCCTAACTCTATCTTATTATTATTATAAAGAATGATAGTTGGTGTAAAAAATCCCGCTCAATTTTTTTGCAAAAAATCCCGCCTAGCCTGTTTGGGAGAGAGAGAAAGGTTGTAAAATTCCTGCATGTGATTTTTGGGGAAGGGAAAAGAGTGAAATAAAATAAAATAATAATAACATAATAATAAACATAAACAATTATCTCCAAAAGTTAGTCAATGTCAGAGAAATGGTAGGCTCCTGTTGCCTGAATGTGAAAATATTATTATTATAAAGAAAGATCCTATTATTATTATTATTATTATTATAAAGAATAAAGAATTATAAAGAAAGATAGTTGGTGTAGAAAATCCCGCTCAATTTTTTGCAAAAAATCCCGCCTAGCCTGTTTGGGAGAGAGAGAAATGTTGTAAAATTCCAGCATGTGATTTTTGGGGAAGGGAAAAGAGTGAAATAAAATAATCTTATCTTATCTTATTAATATTATAAAGAAGGATAGTTGTTTAGAATTTTGCCTCCACAAATTTCCCTCCACAAGTTCATCCAAATGGCATTTTGGCTCCAACAAAACTTCTCCAGGAAGCAAACAATCTATGATCTTTCAAACAAATGATTAAAATATAAAAAAATTTAAATATGAGCAGTACCGATTTTTGAATTTTCTGCACTAATACAGCACACCTTTTTAAAAGTTGTGATAGGAAATGATGATGGACATATCCTTTTCAGACAAATGATTAAAATATAAAAAAATTTAAATATGAGCAGTACAGATTTTTGAATTTTCTGCACTAATACAACACAACTTTTTAAAAGTTGTGATAGGAAATGATGATGGACATATCCTTTTCAGACAAATGATTAAAATATAAAAAAATTTAAATATGAGCAGCACCGATTTTTGAATTTTCTGCACTAATACAGCACAACTTTTTAAAAGTTGTGATATGAAATGATGATGGACATATCACCTTTTCAGATTTCTCTTTCCTCATTGTAAAAGGAGCTAAGTCCAGCAAATCTCTGTGAAGGAAGAAAAAAGATTTCTCTTTCCTCATTATATAATATATTTGAAACGTGTTTTGGAAGTTTCAACTTTAATTTGATTGAGATTAGTGTAGTTTGCCTAAAAAGGTTAATATCTATGTTTGGGGTAGAAAATTGTCATAACGTATGGCTGGATAGCATGTATTAATAAGTACATTGTTTTTGTTCAGTAATATTTTGAACCACGAAATTAGAAGCCTATGAACCCAGTTAAATTTTCATTTTTGCTTGAAATGTAAATTTCTGAGGTGAGGAAATGCTATTATTTGCTTGGATTTAAATTAAGGGTTTGATTGAGCTTTATTTTTTGGGAAAATAGAATTTATAATTGTGATTTTTTGAAGAATGTGGTTAAAAAGTAAGATTTTTTTTTGGATTTACATGTGAAATTATTTTATCGGATAATGTATGGTTGAAAATAAGTTTGGATAAAGATGAGATTTGTGAGAATGAGTTTTAAGCTTGAGTTAAATTATTTCTTTTTATTTTCCATTGCTAATATACCATTGATGAATCATTTAATTTCATAGACAAATATCAAATCTACTATTATGAAGCAGATTGAGATAATAAATCTTTGAGAATAAATTTGGAATATTGTTGATTATCTACTATTTATATTATAATCATATGATTGTCTTGGTTAGTTATATTGTAATATAATATTCTTTTATATCTAATACCGTGCATCGCACGGGTGGTAGAACTAATTAGTTTGTTAAATACAATTACTGCAGACATTTCATCAACCACGTTGTAGAATTAGTGAAAACTCGATAGTAACATCTTTCAACAATACACCAAGCTTCGTGGAGGAAAAGGGAGGTGGCACGATGGTGGCGGCGCAGTATTGATAAGAATATTGTATGGTTTTTAAGAGGAAAATGAAAAGTAAGTAAAAATCAATAAAATACTAAAGTGAGTAAAATTTTATTTAGAGATAAAAATGTAGTATGTAATACAATTATCATTTTGGAAAATTATACTAATTACCCCAAGACTTAAAAGAATTTGAAAAATACCGTTCCGTTCTTAACTAAAGTAAACTTTTAACACATTATTAACTACGTTATAAGAGCATCCACAATGGACTAGCTAAGTTTAACTAGTCACAGAAGCAAAAAATAAGATGTTAAGTGACACATATACATGTTAGAGTTAACTTTTAATTTTTGTTACAATGAATATTTTAATTTTTAATTAACCAAGAATATGCTAAATATTTATTTTTAAATTAAAAAAATTTATATATTAATATGGTACTTATTTTGCATTTGTTCCTTCATCTGCCACCAATGCTCTTCCATATGGAGAAAATGCACAAATCTAATTAAGAACCTTAAAGCAAATTCAATTCAGTCCATCATTTATTATGTCCACCAACTGGTCGCTCAAATTTCCTGTTTCTGAAGAGATGGAGAATGGTCTAGAAATATCGAGTTTTGAAATTCGGTATGTGAATTTTTTGTATGTAGTTTGGAGTTTTGCCGGAGTGATAATTATTCTTGCCTGAAATCTGTATATAAACATGAATAATATTCCTTCTTCATAGAACAAAATACAATTTTCTCGTTTCAGTAAAGAGAAGACCCCATCCTTCTTTTAGAAAATATAAAAAAATGATGAAGATAAAATAAAATGATGAGATTTAAATTCAAACGAAAGATAGCGTAATAAAATGAGAAGATAGAGTCAAAGATAATATATACCTAATAGTTATTATGTGATGTTATCTTGTGAAAAAATGTTATTTTCATTTCACTATAAATATGAGTCAATTTATGTTAAAATATTTATGGTCTTTGATCATCACTCAATAAAGTTAAATTTAGTATTTTATTTATTTTCGCATTCTTTTTTTTTTATATTTTCTTCTTGGTATCAGAGTCAGAATGAACACAAGCACGTGTTCACGTAAAATTCAATAAACAAATCTTCTCTTTCATCATGATTTCACTATCATACACACCAAAAAATTGATTATTCCTTATCTCATGTTATTTTCTACCAAATATATCATATCAGATTAAGAAAATACAAATCAAAATCCTACCCGCACAAAATTAAAAAAACCACAACAACAAAAAAATTCATACAAAAAGTAACGTATGAATTCATTACCAATTAAAAGTCCGAATCATCGGCACATTCTCTGAAAAAATTGTCAGAGACACAACCCATGTAATATGGGATACACAAGATTCGCCCAAAAAAATTCGAATTCATAATGCCACAACATGTTACATATCTTCACATGGATGAAGATAAAAAATGCTAATTTCACAAAATTAGTACCCAAAGTAACTTTCAATTTTTCAAGACCAGCTCCAGCACAGTTTGCGGGAGGATGTTAGAAAATATCAAAAACGATGAAGATAAAATGAAATGATGAGATTCAAATTCAAACAGAAAATAGCGCAACAAGATGAGAAGATAGAGTCCAAGATAATGTATATCTGATAGTTATTATTTGATGTTATCTTGTGAAAAATTGTTATTTCCATTTCACTATAAATATGAGTTAATTTATGTTAAAATATTCATGACCTTTGGTCATCGCTCAATAAAATTAAATTTAGTATTTTATTTATTTTCTCATCCTTTTTTTTTTCTTCATATTTTCTTCTCCTTCGAGTTACGGTCCGAGTCAAGCTAGCTAGAATCAACGACGAGGCCACACATTGAGGTACATCTTATTTATGAGTGAAGTAAATCAATTAGTATTAGTGCTCTTAATCCATGTTCGTCGATGTATAGCCAGTTCTCTCTCTTTTTTATCATGTTTATATATATATATATAAAATATGAAAGTAGTAAACAAACTACATATATAATATGAAAGTAGTGTTGGATATTGGTTAATAAGTCGATAAATTAAGAAATTGATTAAGTATCGAAAAACTGATTAAAGCGACTTCGTGTCGATTTCGGCTAAATACTAAAAAACTCGGCTCAATCCGTTTAGGCAAATTTAATTTTCCGCTTCGCCGCTTCGTGGCGCACAAACGTGGATCGACCTGTCTGGTCAGGTCGCGGGAGTCGAGGGAGCAGCGCCCTCGATGGGGGCTCGGGGGAAACTCCCCCGAAAGATAATTTTGATTTCTCTGCATATATTGAAGGGTATATTTGACATTTCGAAAATCAATATCGGATGAATGAGAAATTACGAAAAAAGAAGAAATCATGTCAAAATATTTGACCGTGCGACCGCATGGTTGGGAAACCGTGCGATCATACGTCAAATTCATTTCTGGCTTTTTGAGTAAAGCCGTGCGATTGCATGGATTATAATCGTGCAGTCGCACGATTGTCCGGTGAAAAGACACATTTTCATAAAGGTGCATGGTTTGAAAATAGTGCATGGTTTGACATCAATCATTTCGTCCACATCCTTCCATGGTCTATAAATATGACTCTTATGTGTCATATTCCTCACAATTTGATATGCAAACTTATATCATCATCTCTTCTCTCCAAAATCAAAATCATAGTATTTTTTGTTGTTTTTTATTTATTTTTATTTTCTTTCATTTCATCTTTGGAGTACATACACCAAATTTTGGTTCGTTGTACTTGTATTTTGGAGTGTTACAAACACAAGTGAAGCCGTTGTATCTTGAGAGTCGATTGTCGAAATCCATAAGCACCGTTGCGGGACAAATTCGACTTAAGGACAAAGAGTCAAACTCTTGCCTCGATTTTATCCCTACTTTTCTTCTTCTTCTTGTTTGTATTTTTCCTTACCGTTACTCTGTTCAATTTTCAGCACGAATTTACAAATTATCATTCTACTTATTTTGACGTCACTATTCACAAATTTTTCCAACAAGTAGTAAACAGTCGAAGTAGTTTATGCTGCAACAAAATGGAAATTCAATCCCTTTAAGGAAAAATATTGGAGGACCAAGCTTTTTTTAATCAAAGCTCCTTTTAGTTTTTGGTCCTATTTTTCATCACTTTATTTCTCTGGTGCTTTTACCGTACCTGTAATTATTTCTACCGGATTTCATTTTTCCAAATTAATTCCATTCTCTTTCCCTTTCTTTATTTAATAATACTTAGAGACATAAATTATCATGTCCAGGAATCCTTCTAACAAATGTCCAGAAATGTATTTGGACTTGCCCCTGGGCGTAACTCAGTGGTTGAAAAGTGAAAGTGAAAAATCTCAGCTGACCTGATAGCTGTAAAGTGGGAGTTCGAATTCTACCTTTGGTGTGAATGCAGTTCCTTTTAAGCGTAGTTAAATAACAATTTTTCAATCCTGTTCTACTAAACACATTTCGCGATTTATATTCTCTACAAATCCTGGGGACTGGGGCTCTAGGGTTTTGGGAATGTATTTGGACTTGGTTGATTTGGACAGGAAGGATGGAGTACGGGAGATGAGGATCCATCCTTGAATTTGAATTTGTTTGCACTGATATTGAATTGCCAGTTGTTGACCATGTGCATCTGTGACGTATCACTATTTTTTGTATTGATTGCTAGCGAGTTGAAATGATCTATCATTCTTCTGGGAATTGCTAGCTAAAGAGGATTCCCAAAGTACAAACGACTATTAAACTTGGAAGGGGAGAAAAAAAAAAAAACACGATATTTATAAGAAAAAATGGATGAAAATGGAGCTTGAATTCCAAAGATGTAATCATCTATCAATTTTTTCTTGTTTTATTTCATTTCCTGCACTGTCTTTTTATTTTGATTGATAAATTATTTTATTACTCTCCAAAGAAGGGTGTAAAGTTGCCCATTTTCAAGATATTGTACTTGTTTTGTTGATACTATGAGATTAGACTTAGATGCACATATCGTTATGAAGCCCATCTTCGAGATAAAAGTACTTGAAATCAAAGTCAAAGCATAGCATGTTCTTGTGAAAAATCTTAATTAGGTATTGAATACAATATGATGTTTAATATCTTTTTCTTATATATTAATTGGGCAATACGCCTTGATATATACGCAATACTTTGATCAACATATTTCTTGGAATGCATAAAGATAATATTATTTCAATTTCAATTTAAAGTTGACATTGTCAAATGATGTAGGTAAGATGTTCCCTCAGTCATGCTCTAAAATATTGGATAATGAAATGCTCATAAATTATTCTATAAGACAATTGCAGATTAAGATCTTCACGGTTAAACAATCATAGTGTAGCTTTTGTATTAAAAGGACATCCCTACCAAAAAATGTATTGTAATATAAATATGTGAGCTTTTGACCCTGTTCTCTTTGCTGTTTTGAGGTCGTTTTCTGTTTTTATTTTCGAAAATACTAAAAACGCATTCTCTTTACCATTTTCGAAAACACATTTTGAAAAAATATATATATATATTTGTACACAAAACGCCCAAAATCTCGTTTTGGGCGTTTTAAGTGTATTTCAACAAAAAATGTTCAAAATGCAGAAAACACGTTTTTGGATTTTTTTTTTTTTTTAAAGAAGTATTCTACTTTGGAACTAAAATTTAAAATAAAGTTTTCTTTTTTTGGAGAATTATCATAACTTGGAACTAATCATAATATAAAGTTTTATTTAATTCAATATCAACATTATAAAAAAAATTAAGAGGAAATTCTTGTTGATATATTTCAAAAAATGTCTTGATAAATGGACTCTGGTGGTTTCGAAAGAACTTGTATTTTTTGGATTTTAATAGAATTAGAGCTTCCTCAAATTCCGAACCTGACCAAACTGTGTTAATATAGACTTTTTGTAACGCCCCGAGTTCTAAATACTCGAAACGCCACTTCATCGTCGTCAAACTCAATTTCAAAAAGAATATTCATTTAGCGGAAATAGATGAAATTTTAAATTTCTCATAAAATTATTCCAATCATTCATAGAAATAAAAATCCAAATTCTCCATAGTCGTATAAAATAAAGTTCGACTTAAAATAAACGGAAATTTTAATATTTAAAATAACATTTAATTATTTCTTTGCCACTTGAGTCCATCACTCGCCACCGCTTCCGAAGTCTGCAAAAATTGTTAATAACGGGGTGAGTATTTCTAAGAAATACTCAGTAAACTCATTACAAAATAATTCACTTATTCCATAAATTTGCACATAAACATGTAATCATGCTAACATATTTTTCTCATAACATCATAACATATCGCATATTCACATAAGTGCGGAAAGTAGCCTTGTCTTGTCTTAATTCAACATGCAATTATGCATGGAAGTTATAGCGCATATAACATTTCTTCTTTATACACCATTTTCGGGAGAGCATTTGCCCGTCTTACCCCTCATGGTTAATCACATGAACATAACATCATATATGATTTACATAATTCCAGATTCACATGCAAATCATAGCTAAATAGATTATTGAGTATGAGTCTACCTCAAAGCTTAACGAGTATATATATCGAGCGGGAAAAGCTTCAAGTCTCTAATCGACTGTTCGCGTCGTCTAGCCAAAGAAAATAAATTTAAATTAGAAGTTTGGAATAAATTTGAGTGTTTTACACAAAATAAAATTTTGGGGACTAACTTTGACATTTTTATAAGATTAAAACTTAAAGAATTAGGACTTAAATAAAATTTTCAGAATAACAGGGGACTGACTCGAATATTTAAAAACTGCAGGGCTTAAATAACAACTGCTTAAAACTTAGGGCTGAAGATTTGAAATGTCATTAAATCAAAGGGACTGAAATCGCTATGTTTAGGAAAATTGGGACTTAGGGGCAATTTCGCAAAATCAAAACTTTTATAACATATTTCTCATCTCTCTGTTAAACACAGAGAGACGAAGGCGACGTGCGACTCCACGTCGCCCATCTCCGATCTGGCGCCGCTGCAGGCGCTTACCCCGGCGATTGGCCGGCGGTGTCACCGCCTTCACGTGGCGGTGATGATGTAGGTGGAGAGGTGGAGAATAGAAGGAGAATTGGGTGGAAATTTTGGTTCGAGACCTCGGCTGGCGGCTAAAAATTGGAGTTTCATTTTTTTTTTTAGGTCAAGGTCCGATCGAGGTAAGTATTAGCTTCCTTGGCTTATTTTCTTGGTTCTTATGATGATTTGGGAGTTGATGGGTGTGGCTTGGAGGTTTGGGAGACGGTAATGGAGATGGGCAGTGATGATGGCGGTTGTGGTGTGTGGTGGTTCGGCCATGGTAGTGGTCGGGTGGAGGTGTTTCAGGTGACAAGTTTGGCTTCCATTGTGGGGTGTGAAAGTTGATTCTGATTTCCTTCCATTTTGAATCAGTATTTTAGATTGAATTTGGATTGATGGTTTTCGGTGATGATGATGGTGAGGTCTTAGAGATTGAGGGTATAATCTGTGAATGGTGGCTTTGGTCTGGCTTTTGCAGTCGATGAAGAAACTGGGAAGCTAATGGTTGAGACAAAGGAAATGCTTACCCAAAATGTCAGTGTGCGTGAATGGAAGGAACTGGACAATGGAAAACGAGTTATGTACTGGTTCTTGGAGGTGATGGACTTGAAAAGGCTGTAACTACTATCTCCATTGATGATGAAACGTTGGGGGAGAGGAAAAGGACTGTTATTGAATGGCAATGAAAATAAATAAAACTTGGACGCTCTGAATTTTCAATTTGAAAGGGGGTTACACATAATTTAAATTGATCAAATTTAAAAATAATAATATTAAAATAAGAAAATTTTGATATTGGATTAAATAAAGAATTTGATGAAATAAAAATTTTTGAACAAATTTTAAATTCACCAATTGGACTTAACGATTTAAACGAATTCAAATTTATTTCTTAAGATCTTAAAATAATTTAATTGGCTAGGCGAACACGTTTTCATCGGATGGAGTCGTAGCGGCAATTTAAATAAATTTAACTTTTATTGTTATAATTTTTTTTTTCGGTCGCTACACTTTTAGTGCTCATATTAGTGTGTTGCTGATAACCATGTTTACAGTGTATTGTGAAATGAAATTTGAGTTTGAGCCAGTAGTATTCTGCAAGTAAATTAATTAGAAATAGTTTAAGTAGTATTCTGCAAAATTTAAAACAGAACGTGTTTTTGGATTTTCATTTTCAAAAACATTTTTCAAAAATGACAAACCAAACGCGTTTTCAGCAAATTTGAAAACAAAAATAAAAACAGGAAATATAAAATATTTTTGAAAATAAAAATACAAAATAAAATATAAACAGAACGCCACCTAAATATATGAGCTTTTCGTTAATCATTGTGTATTTCTTCTCATAATTTCATCTACGATTAGAATCAAATTTCGCTTGAAATATAATTATTTAATAAATTTAGAAAAAAAACATTATAATATAATCGCGTGCAACTCACATGGTAAGAGCATCTCCAGCAAATTCTTTAAACTCAAAATCCTCTTTAATTTAGAGACCAATGTCCTAAAATAATACTCCAGCAGCCTCTTTAAATTAACTTTTAAATTTAGAGAGTGAGTTTGGCTCTCCAAATTTGGAGAGCCAAACTCACTCTCTATTATTAAATACATTGGAATTTTTCGCTTTTCAATACACTCTCTATTTCTTAATTAAATATCATGCACAATTATCAACCTCATTTTCAACTACCCTTGTATCCACCGTCCACGCTATATTCATATGTGTGTATATTTGTTTTCTGTGTTTGCAATTTTTCTTCAACATGCATTTTTTTTTTTTTTTGGAAACCAGCAACGTGAATTTTGTAATTGATAGGGATGAAAATCAGTACAATAGCTCAAATGAGAATACTTGACAGGGAAGAAGTTTATTTAGAACTAGAGGAATAACAAAATTTGAGGGAAAAAAATTAATGCTCTTTGAAAAAAGAAAAATATAGAGGAAAAGATAAAGAGGCTGTTGGAGTAATTTAAAAAAATAGCTCTCTAAATTTATAGATTCTCTCTAAAGTGTGAAAAATGCTATCTAAATATAAAGAATCTGCTGGAGATGCTCTAATAACTAGTATAAAACAAAAAAGAATAGCACGTACTTCGAGTTTGCTTAGGTGGGCGAACCTTGGCAAACGAATCTATTAATTGGTGGATTGAAGGCTGAGGCAGCAACCATGTTAATCTGACCGGAAGACGTCGTGTTTATGTCGACTTCATCACTACCTAGAAGTCAGATCAGTCGAACTTAAGTTGCAACTTCAATTCACTTGAGGCAGGATCCTGTTGTGATATTTGACCCAAATTAAGAATGAGAATATCTTGGATAATTGATTTCTTTGTTAAAGTGGTTAACTTAGAGACCAAGTTAAAGATGAAAAGAAAAGGAAGATAATTTTTTGGCATGAATATTTTTCCTTATTCTGATTATTCTACTTCAACAAGGAAACAACTTGGGGTACAAGTAATACACGTTTTTGGGTATGTTTACCTATAAATATGTGTATCGAGAAGCCAATGAATTGCACATTGACTAGAGAGTATTGTGAGGAAAAATATAGTTTAGCATCTTGATTTTTCTTGGGTTCTTTGTGAGTTGTACAAAGAAGTAGAAATTGGTAAATGTGATAAAATTTGGTTATTTTTCATACAATACTTGGGGGTTTGGTGAGTGCGAAATCTATATAATTGTAATAATTTATTATATAGTGAAAAGCTTTGGCGGTCCGTGGACGTAGGCAAGTTGCCGAACCACGTAAATTTCTGTGTTCGTATTTTATTTTCTGGTTTCCTCAATTATTTCTTGAATATAAAAAATTCCTGTGGGTTAATTAGAAAGGGAATTTGTGTGTAATTCTCAACAGTGGCGCCTCGACAGGGAAATCGACGTCTAATTAACAAAGCATCAGGTGGTTCGAAGATTTTTTGGAGCAAAAGAAAATATGTTTAGAAAGTACAACGTGGAGAAATTTGACTGGAAGATCAATTTTGGCTTGTGGTAAGTACAAGTCATGGGTATTTTGATTCAGATGGGACTGCAGAAAGCTTTGAAGGAAAAATCAACCCCGAGTTCTGATAAAGAAACTGCATCTAGCACGAGAGATGAAGATTGTGAAGATTTGGATTTGAAGGCTGCTGACATGTTACAACTTTGTTTGGCCAAAAATGTTCTTGCAAATATTTATGGGATATTTGTTGTGAATGAATTGTGGGAAAGACTGAAAGAGTTGTATCAAATGAAGAGCTTGTCAAATAACTTGTACCTGAAGGAGCGGTTTCATTCTTTAAGAATGAATGCAGGTATGAAAATCTTAGACCATCTTAGTGTTCTCAATGGGATTATTTCTGCACTGAAATCTATTGGAGTTAAGATTGATGATGATGATAAGGTTCATCTGATCTCTTCCATCCACGTTTGAGCACATCATGCTGATTTTGATGTACGAGAAGGAAGCGGTGGAATTTTCAGAAGTTAAGTTGATTAGGTTGAAGTGACAGTTCATCTGAAAAGCTTTGCTTGTTACTGAAAAGTGGAAGATAGGTAACTCCATGAAGAAGAAGGTAATGTGTTGAAACTATGGTAAATCTAGTCATGTGAGAAGAAATTGTCCAATATGTGGAGCAGAGTCGGCTAATTGCTCGGAGGTGGACAATGCGACTCTCCTGGTGGAGGGTGGTGATAATGTACTTTAGTAAGATGAGACTTCCTTATGGCATGAAGTCAGTTACCATGATAGAGGATATGTTCTTACTGGTAGGTACATATGTTTGCACTCGGGCATTGGTTTGAAGTTAATGCAAGGTGTGTGATGAATTTGATGTCGATGGCTGATGAGCTCCTAGGGAAAGCCAAACATGGGAGTTGCACCATAATTTTTCAGTAAGGTTTATTTCGACATGAGCCGATGAAAAACTCGGAGTTCGTTGATAATTCTGAGTGCTGGTTATACTCATATGGTGGAGTATGAGATCGTCAAAGTGTTAAATGCTTGTCTGTTTACCCAATGATTGAATTTGAATTTTTTTGGCTTGGATGAATTTGTGTCAAGGTGGGGATTATTGAGATATTTGACCCAAATTAAGAATGAGAATATCTTTGACAATTGATTTCTTTGTTAAAGTAGTTAACTTGGAGACCAAGTTAATGATAAAAAGAAAAGGAAGATAATCTTTTTGACATGAATATCTTTCCTTATTCTGATTATTCTACTTCAACAAGGAAACAACTTGAGCCACAAATAATACACGTTTTTTTGGTATGTTTACCTATAAATATGTGTATTGAGGAGCCAATTAATTGCACATTGACTAGAGAGTATTGTGAGGGAAAATGTAGTTTAGCATCTTGATTTTACTTGGGTTCTTTGTGGGTTGTACAAAGAAGTAGAAATCGGTAGATGTGGTAAAACTTGGTTATTTTTCTTACAATACTTGGGGGTTTGGTGAGTGCAAATTCTATATAATTGTAACAATTTATTATATAGTGAAAAACTTTGGCGGTCCGTAGATGTAGGTAAGTTGCCGAATCACGTAAATTTCTGTGTTCGTATTTTATTTTCTGGTTTGCTCAATTATTTCTTGAACATCAAAAATTCCTGTGAGTTAATTAGAGAGGGAATTTATGTGTAATTCCCAACAGATCCCACTTTGAGAAATCATCTGTCTCCATCGATCAAGCAAGATTTAGTAAAAATATATTGTTCTGAAGACTTAGCTACCATACTCTAGTGTTTCAACCAATCGTCGACGATTTATGAAAAATTGCTAATCGACACATACATAATCAAATTCTTTATATATATATATATATATATATATATATATATATATATATATATATATATATATATATCGTGCACATAGCGAGCAAAAAATATTTTTGTCAAAGGAAGTTGGATAGATAGTGGTGCCACTTGATTTGAGTAGCCCAGTGCAGCATGGCACGTTGAAATTATAGATTTGACCAGAAATTTTTATTGATAATTGATGAAAATTGAGTTTTACTACTGATCAACTGTGGGTAGGAGATTGAAATGATCAGCAAAAGTTGACAAACAACAAACAAATTTTCATATTGACATCAAAATTTGTCGACGCAACTATATTTTATTTTCAGCCAATAAACAAAAATGATTCCTAGTTGGTGCCTTTTATTTGTTATTACTAATGTACAGCCAAAACACATATTTGGAAGGAAAATTTCATGGGAGGTCATCCATTTTACAGGTAGGTACTTTTACGTTGGTCATCCAACTTCAAATTGTTTTAATGCGATCACACAACTTATATATTTGATTCATTGTGTCCATCGTAATCTGTCCAATTGGTGACCCAACTTTTTGGCTACACGACCTTTTCATATTTTATCCTAATAATTAATAAATACCAATTCCAGGTGTTTTGTTTCAAACGAGCAAGTCTTTCACGATGGAAAATAAGTTAAAGAACTGGTGTTTAAATATAGGTCACCTATTTTACTGCACGTTGTTAGAATTTAGAAGTCATCAAACTCCAATTGAGGACGCAAACGACACAAATAAAAGTGCTGACAAAACAGGATAAATAAATTAAAAAAACGTGGTCACGCTTTTTTACCTTCCTCATCACGCGTCTTCCTTGGTTATCCAGACTCCCACTCCGTGTGCTGTTATAGACCAGAAGCTGAGTCTGTTGGTTGCATGTGCATGATTTCAAAAGATTCATATAGATTTGCTGATCATCCGGAAGCTGTTAAAACCTGTATTAGCTTGTGTTCGGCAATTGTTATAACAAGTAGTGATTAGTGTTATTTGTATTTTTTAGGTAAGATGTGTGATTAAAAATTGAAAAGAGAAAAAATGTGAGGTTAGAAGTGATGTTGAAAAATGTGTTGATTATAATAAAAGTTTGCCGAATACACCATATAGCCACAGATCTAGATCATTTGGCAGTAGGTTGTTGGGTAAATCTCATCCCATCCCTCCCACAGTATTTAGGGTTCATTCACAATGTTCTCCTCTCCCCTTTACAAGACCTGAAACTCAGGGGCGGAGTCAGGATTTGAAGTCAGCGCGGGCAAAAAAGCGCCCCAGAAAATTTTTTTTTTCTAGAAAAATTAAATGAAATAAAGAAAACTTAATTTCACAAATGACAAATAAATAAATCTCAACTCAAATGTAGTACCTTAAATTCGTTCCTTGCGTGTTTCCGTACTTTGAAATCGTTGTACAATAGCTTCATTATCAATCTTCAAAGATATATCTTTCTCTACATAAACAACAAGGCTATCATTCATCCACTCATCACCCAACCGAGTTAGATAACTTTTTAAAACTTTGAGGGCTTATAAAATAATTTACAAAAATCAGATTTTAAAAACAAATCAATCCCTTTTCTCTCTCTATTTCGCACAACAGAGGAGAAGAAAGGGGGATGGCGATCGGGCTCTTCACGCCAGTGGTCACCGGTGGTTTTGCTGGAGATAATACCACCGTCCAGTGGCGACGACGAGGAGCGGTGTGGCTGTGAAGAAGAGCTAGGCAGATTTAGGGCAAAACCAGGCTTTTGGGTTGTGATTGGAGCTTCGATTCCGGCATAACTCTAGTCGAAGCGACATGTGATTCAAGGTAAGTGTTGTGTTTGTTTGATTCTTGGCTCTGGGTTTTTTATTTGAGGAGGGAAGTGACCGGTTTGTCGTTGGTTGTGATGTGGCTCGGTGGATGGCTGCTGTTGGTTGCGGTGGTGTGGTGTGTAGAGGTGGTGGACGCACGGCTGGTTTGGTTTGGTTGTTTACAGTCGATGGTTTTCTTGTAATGTGCATGACGATGGTGGAATTGAAGGCGAAGGAGGTTATGCTCGATTATTAGTGGCGGTTGGGCAGTGATTTCCGATGGTGTTGGTGGAAGAGGTGATGCTCAACCATTTATTTTTTGTCCAACCGGAACTCTCGAAAAATAAATGGTGTAGTCTCTGTAGCCTGCAGAATAACTGAGTTGCTGTGCCTATCTTCTTGCTGAAGTGAAATGACGGGAGTGGTTGGGTGGTGAGCTACCAAGCCTGCAAGAAAGACTGGACCCAAAAATATATATATATATTTGGGCCTGGGCTGGACGGCCAAAGTCCAGCGCGGTCCATAGACCGCGCTGGGCCTTAATGGGCTCCACCCCTGCTGAAACTCCATCTTCATCATTCACAATTTTCTCCTCTCCGGCTCTCCCCTTCTCTCTACGACTTGTGACTCCATCTTCATCGGGTCTTCTTCTACTGCAGCATTTTCACTATCCCTCCCACTCTATTAGAAGGGCGAAGTGGGGTTTTACTATTCCGAAGCCATGAGCCGATCACGCAAGTGCGGCTAAGCCAAGCCGCATCAACATGCTAGCACATATAGAAGGTAGATTTAGGGTTCATTCACATTGTTCACCTCTCCCCTTCACAAGACTTCCAACTCCATCTTCATCAATCACAATTTTCTCCTCTCCCCTTCTCTCTACGACCTGCAGAGGCCGCTGTCTCCATCGACTACTGATCCTATACTCCATCAGCTACCGCGGCTCTCTCCTCTTCATCCAAAAATAAAACCCTACACCATGAAGGCCGCTACCTCCATCGCCTACTGGTCCACCACCGGCTCCAGCCACCATGCCCAGGATTCGTTCCGAACCCATCGATCGGCTACAAGTCCTTGAAGGTTAGATTATTTTCTTGAAATAATTAGTTCTATATTCTTTTATTTAGTTTATAAGAACTATTGATTTTTGTAAGTTTGACAAGTTTGAAAGGATTTTTTTTTAATGGAAGATGGTGATTTTGTTGGGAATTTATGTTCTGGGAAATTTAGGAGTTTGAATTGATGCCGGATTGGTGATGTTTTGTTGTTGTTTTACTAAAAGCAAGAAACTTTAATTTTAGATTTTATGATGATTATTAATGATCGAGAACCATTATTTATGGAATATTTTCCTTCTGGCTTTGGACTAAATCAAATGATACTTAGTGTCACGCTCCAAATTCATTTTCTATTTTTATGTATTTATTTATTTTCTCGTCATATTTTGATTTTTCAAATGAATAAAACAATATTCTATCCACCCGCTCTAAATAGTATTTTTTGAATGACACACATTCTTTAGTTGTTAAGCTTGTCTTAACAACAAACTTCATTCCAAAATATCACACTTATCTCATCGTTCTTACAAAATATTCATCACATTTTATCTTGTAGGCTCTAGAATCCTAAGTTGAACTGCCATTTCAAGTTTAGCTCAAGATATTAAATAAATATCCATGTAGGCAAATTATTCCAAGGACGGTATCCACTTGGAATTACACATTTTTGAAAATTAATTCACATAAATTAGTAATAACTCACTTGGTTAGTGCATTCCAAATGACTGTCGGACATATGTACACTGGGTAGTCTCCAGAATCATCTAAAACTATGCTCTGATACCACGCGATGTGGCGCCTCAAATTCATTTCCTATTTTTATGCATTAATTTATTTTTCCGCCATATTTTGATTTTTTAAAAGAATAAAATAGTATTTTATCCACCCGCTTTAAATATAAATTTGAACTTTTATTTTTAAAGTATAATTGGACATTATTAAAAATAAATATTTTTCTCTGAAATATAATTTGGAATTTAATTCAGAAGAAAACAAAATAAACTAACTATAATATAAAAACTTTATAGTCAGTAGTTGATATAAAAATATCTGTTTAAAATAGGGAATAGATAGGGAGAATTTACTATTTAAAATATTTAACTATTTTGAAACGAAATAAAATTACTTAAAAATAGTTGGACCTTTTTGGGGGTTTCCTTGGTGAGGTCCATGAACCACGGTCAAATACACAGTATACAAAATCCTGTCATTTGAGAGCTGACACAAACCTCCATTTCATTCATTGTCACACCTACAATATAAAACTAAAAAGCTAATGCTCAGCAAGTAACATATGCACGATCATGCGCATGAGTTTCGATTCACTTTCTCACAATTATTTCATTCCAGACTCCGTACTTTTTCGTTATCTCAGTTTATCCGCCTTTTATACTTGGGCCCGAATCTCACTACGTTATACCGTATGAGCTCAAATATCAACATGGTCGATAACATGCGTCTTCCAGTGCTTGTGGTCCGATACTGCATCGGGAATTATATTATATCATCAGGCCTGGCTTATTATGTACGACGCTCGGGGTGTCGATCCACAGTCCCAAGACCACCAAGAGACCTCCCGCCACCGTCCATATACCAACATCGGACCGCCAACACCCCATCATCGACTACCCCTAATGACCGTCGGGAGTCTCAAGCGAGTGTATATATTCGGAATCGTGTAAAGTACGGTACACTCTAGGACGATCCTACTATCATCCACATCATTCCCTCCATATGTTTCACAAATATTGCACCAATAATATATTTTACATAGTCACGTATGAGCACATAATAATATTAACACTATGTTTTGCATTGTAGTTGAAATGTTACTTACCTGGTTCCTTGGTTATTCTAGAGTTGACAACTTTATTTTCGAATATTTAGTAATACTAATCTGCTTAGAGTCAAACTAGATTGATCATCACTCCTCGCCTATCATAAATATAAATTATAATTTAGTCACATAATATTATATTATATTTTAATTACTAAATATAAATTAGGGTCCAACAAAATTAAAGTGGACAATTTTTCGATAAAATATATAACTGAAACAATTATTGGGATCACCCTAATTTAAAGAGGTAAATTTGTTTTATTATACATTATAAGAAAAATTGTCTAATTTCTCTATAAATAATAATAATAATCATAATCTTAATAATATAAATCATAATATATTATATTATAATATAATATATAGTAATATAATAAAACAATTAAAGAAAACAAATAATATTACCTTTGTGGGGGGGGGGGGGGGGGGGGGTTGTCGAACCCCTGTAATCCTTTGTTTTTCTTGGCTCCCTTTTTCCACTAGCCGACTGCCCCTATTTATATTTTTATGGGGGACGAAGTTGCAATTATTTTATTTGTTCTTTTAGTTCAAAAAAATATAAGATTTATATTTTAGTCCCAAAAATTAATAAAAACTCCAAAATGACTCTAAAAAATTATAGGTTGATATGAAATTGTAATAAAGAGTTCTTGGGGGCAATATGAAGTTCGCAAAGAATACATTACAACGATATTTTCATATCATAAAATTGATAACTGGGGTAAAAATTATCGTTCGTCAAAGTTAGCCACTTAAAACTATTTTATTTCGATTTCTTTTCAAATGGTTGTTTTCGTCTTAATTTTCAATACTTTTATTATAATCAAAATTGAACTTTCAATATACTATTCTGAAATACTCACAATCTAGTTTATCGTATCCTTGTTAAATGCATTATGGTCAACTATAGCAAAAGTTACGGCTTGTCAAAATAGGCCTTTAAAACTAATATTTTGAATTGTCAACCTTCTTTATTAAAGTTTTCGAGACACGTATGTCAACCGAATACGTGTCTACAATATGTCATTTCAAAATTCATTTAGAACTCTACATGATGGTATTCTCAAATAATCAAAACAGATAACGAAACTAAGGACTTAAACGTCCCGAAACCATACGCGTAATTCGTCGTTAATTAATAATATATAATATAATATAAAAATAAATATATATGTGTGTGCGGACGAGACACACACACACACACATATATATATATATATTACTTTAATTATCTTTTTGACCAATAAGTTTATGGATTAGTTTTGGTCTGTTATAATTAAACGTTAGAACGAATTCTTAATTCAAATTTGAAGTACATTCCATACACTTCAATCCATATCTTCCCAATTATGAAATCGATAGTCGATTTATTAAATTGATAAAATTACTGAAAGTGATATTTAATATTCTTATTTATTTTTTGTTTATATTTCATCAACAAAATTAAAAGTCTTATTTAATGTCGAATAGGCCCCTTTACATAAGTTAAATAAATTAAAATTTCTATATAACTTTCATGTGGATCTCGTTAAATGTGAATAGTTTAATATAATAATAGAAAGAATTTTTTGGGTCGTCACACTTGGGTATCAAGTTATATGTCTATTCCAACTTTTTTAGGTGTGCAATAATAGCAATATGAATGCCCCAATAATTTTTGCACCACTGGCAATGTCCTTTAAAAATGAGGATGAGGATCAAATCTGTAATCTAGCCTCTACTAATTAGAAGCCTGATCATTACTTGCATTCTCATTGTTCCAAATATACTCATAAATCTATCAGAGTGCATTAGATAGAAAATGACCTCAACTTAACCTTCTTATAGAAACATATTGTGAACTTTAACATGCATGCAATTTCGTATGCATTTAACTTATTTCTAAAGTTTTGCTTATATTAATGCACACTTTCAGTATGGTAAAAACCTTTTCTTTTCAGATGGTTTATGTTTTACAATCTATTAACAACTCATAGAAAATCCATGGGGGAAAATGTACAGGTTTCCAATTTCTATTTGGCATCCTAGCGATATAGGTTTAGTTTATTCTCCAGGCTCTTTAGTATGTTTTCATTTTAGCAGTTTGTCATAGCTTTCATGGGGCATAGCAGGGTTTCTATAAATTATCAGCTGTTATCTTTCTGATATAATTTGAACACTCAAGAAATAGTTCGATTGCTGTCTCATTTGTGTGGCATCTCATTTTAATTGCTTGTTCACTCTCGTTTCTTTACCAAAGTTGCATCACTTTGAGATCATAATCCTCCTCAGGTTTCACTTGGAGAATAACGCTTATCTGATTTTCCAGCAACGCCTGATACTGCTCCAGAACTTATGTTCTCTCCACCTCACATTGATGTCTCGGTCAACAGTCCTTTACTAGGTATCATTTTTTATCAGGTAAGAGTTTACAAACTAAAGAACCGAAAAATTATTTTTCCATATAAATATAAATATTGAATCTGCTTTTTAATGGTTGACAATTATATTTTCTTTATGAACTGTCGTGTTTATTATTATGAGGTGTACTAAAGCTGCTAACTCTCCGCTTTATACTTCTCATTAGCAGTTTTTTCCACCCCAATCTTGATTATCACATGCTTCCCCCCCCCCCCCCCCCCCCCCGAATCCTAATTTTGGTTCTTTTGATGAATTTATATTGTTTGTTTGTTCGAACTATGTTTTGTTTGCAGATTTGCAAAAATAAGCTTTCTCTATATGCGGTATTTAAATAAATGTAATGAGCCTTTTTGGGTGAATAAATGCTATTCAGCATTCATATAGCTAAGTCTTATTGGATGCAAAAGGAAAAATTGGAAGTTAGTTGATTTATAGTAATAATAGTAAAAAAGAAAATAAGGAAGGACAATAATTGGTTCTTAGCTTTGCATTACGATGACTTTTCCATACTTATAATATTTTTGAATAATTATCAAGCATTCAATGTTGTGATATTTAGATAGAATAAGGTTTTTGAACAGTACTACTGATGATATACATGATGGTCTCATCCCTTCGTATCTTTGTGTGGTGCAGAGAAATTGGCAAAGAACTTTTACCGTAGCAGCTTGAACTTCTAACATCCCACATTTCAGAAAGCAATTAATTCTTTTGACAAAGCCAACAAGCTCGAACAAGGTTAATTTGCCACAGTGTATAACGTTGTACGTAATTCTACCGACATGTATAATCTACACTGTTCTAGAAAATCTAAAGTATAATCATAAATATTGATGTATAAGCTAAAAACTTCTCTTCTTTCAGGGGTTTTGCGAGATGGAAGAAATATTGCTTTAAAGAGGATTTTTTTCTTCAACAACAGAATAAAGCATCTTCCAACTTACTTTGTGTGTATATGTAGTGGTATATATAGCTTAGAAAATCAAGGTAATATGACAATGAATCTGTATTTTATTTTATTTTATTTTTTTGATCTATTTACAAGAAATCCCAACCCACATGCACCTCTCCCCAAGGCTCAAACCCAGGTCAATTGCCTAGTAAGGGGACACTTTTCCCGCTGGCTACCCACCTTGGCCTATATGACAATGAATCTACACTTACCATATATTTTTATTTGAAATTATGGAAATCTGTAGATAATTAATTTCATAATTGACTCTAATAGGTACTTCATTCCATGACGTCCACTAGCAATCCAAAAGCCTTTCAGAGGATAATGAAGAAGAAGAAGAAGAAGAGGTATATTAGATTTCTATAGCTAAATAATTGGAGTTTAGATCATAAGTTTGTTTGATGATTTCATGTTTTTTAAGGTAATATCTTTGCAGCTTGCACTATTTGATGATGTTACTCTAACCTCTTCGAGTTAAGGTATGGTTATAAACAATGAAACCCAATTCAAATCAGAATTCAGATACTAGCAAATTATAATTTGACCAATTATAATATCAATTGCGTTGCAGGTTCAAAGGTTTGGTGTTTTTGACAAGAACATGAAATTTTGGCTCCATCATTTCATTTAATTTAAAATTTTTCAATTCATAATCAAGATTCCTATTAAGTAACAGTAAAAGGATTCGTATTTAGATTATATTGATTATCTTTAATGTTTGAATTTAGAGGTTACAGGCGAATCTGATTTTGACATACCACTCAATGCCAGGTATGACGGGATTGAACTTTTTTAAAAAGATGACGGCATATGAACTTTTCCAGTGTCCCAAAATATGCACTTAAATTGTTCACTTACTTTGTTGATTTCAATCTTTTTGTAATTTCACATCTATGTTCCATAAAATAAGTGCATATTAATCATTTCTGCTTCTATCGAAAAATGCTTAGCATGTTATCTGCTACATTCTCTGTAGGCTGAGAATTATCTTCATGAAGCTAAAAGAAGAAAAATGCAACACCATTCATGACAAAGAAACATTAAAGCAAGAATTGGTTTGTGTCATGTCTTGAGATATTCCCTAAAATACCACCTGTTATTTCTTGTAATGTTTGTATGGGAACATGATGGTAGATTCCATACTTTCCTATTTATTCCCAGGTTTTTGGTTCCTAGATATGTGTTTGACAGTTCTTAAATTAAAGTTTAAGGTTGTAAAACCCACTTTTTTAGCCACACATTCTATAGTGACCTGCAATATAATTTTTTTATAAGCACTCCCAAGTCCAAAACAAGGGAATAATCAAGTGTTCAAAGAAAATGACGGAGGGTGAACTACATTTTCCCTTTGTTTCCTTGGGTTTTATCAAAAACCTTGTTTAGGTACCACAATTGGCTAAATTCGCCTATTCCCCACTCCCAACTTCTGATCTAGATCTGGATTTGGTCTTCATATTTTCTGGCCTATATCTTTGTAAGATCCGATTAAATGCTATCATAGGTTTGTCTTGCTTGTTGATATATGGTCTCTATCCATCTTTACAGGCACTGTTGAGGAGGTTGAATGGTATATTTTCTTCCCTTTATCACTTTTTATTTTTTTTTTATTTTTTAGGGAATGTTTCGATTTCTCCTTGCTTTCGGGTTTTTAATTGTTACTCATTTCAGTTTTGCTGAATTTATTTGCTGCTAATCATTCATACACTCGGAGTGCTGGTTTATCATTTACTTATTCAGCAAGTAAATTCTTTATTTGACTACATTTATTTGTTTCGTGAATTCTTTTGAATTGACCACCCGTGGAATGAACATTATAGGTTTGGAGAAATTGCAGGATGTTGTACACCTATAATGACTTGATGAGTGACGGACACAGACATTTTATAATAGAGGGACACAGTTTGCGATAGATTTCACGGGGTTCGAGGGTAAGGCCCTCAAAAATTTATTTTTTTTAGGAAAAAATCGGAAATAACGATAAAATTCAAATTCACAAAAGATATTGTACTAAATAATATGCAATCTCACAAATATACTAAATTATTTTCAGTAAGATCTACGTTATAATTCAAAAGAAATTGACATATTATATTACAGTAAACAATCAATTACATATTCAAATTCCAATCAATTATGTTCCTGTTTAATGTAGATTAAAATTAGATTTTTAGTAGATTTTGATAAAAATTGATGAGATGTGTGGTTAAAAAGTTGTGGATCCCATGAAATCTATGGTTGAGATTGATTGCTGACTTTGACCAAAATTAAAATCTAGATTTTAGATACTAAAAAGAGGCTATATTTACTGAGTACATGCTACAATTTTTTTTACATATATTTCATCTAAAACAATCTATTCAATACACATAATGAACTGTTCGACTGCTATTCTAGCTTCTTCTTTTTTATTTTGGTAATTTTTAGGTAGATGTGTGGTTAAAAATTAGAGAGAGAATATGTGTGGTTGAAAATTGAAGAGAGAAAATACGTGTGGTTAAAAAGTAGTTTGAAAAATTGTGTTGTTTATAAATTTTAATCATTGCGAAAAAGAATGATGTGTAAATTTCAATTATTCAAAATCTAAACATTACCTCCATTCAATAAATAAAAAATAAAAAAAAAAAACTTCAAAACTGAGGGGTCATGTGACCACTCAGGATCCCCTCCACGTCCGCCAGTGGACTTGATGAACCACACTAAAGAGGTACAGAGAAAATAAACTGTGTACTATGTAAATATTCCATTCTTGAATGCATTTCAATAGAAGTATACGTAATTCTAGAATTTGATTGGAGTCTTAGGATGGGGTCTAAAGTTGATAAGATTTGCGGAGGTGTAGACAAAATAGTTTTTAGTGTTATAATTTGATGATATTTACAAATATAGCCCCTGTTTGGTCCCCATTTTTTACAAACCAAATTTATTTAACACTCAATCTCAACCATCCATCTTAGTCAAGCCCACCATTTTTGACTTTTCAAACAATTTTTCACCCTACATTCTTCCAAAAATACTATTCAAAACCAATTTTTTACCCAAAAAATGGGGGCCAAACAAGGGCATAGATGCACTTCAGTCCCCTTTGATGCTCTCTTTATCTAATTCTTGAAAAAAGAACATTTCAAATTTTGGATATACCAGTAGAAGTTATGCTCTACTTAGAGAAACATTTTTGTTCATTTTTTTTTGCAATAGAATTTTTTTTTTATGGTATTTGGCAGTCTTTTTGGTTCGTTTTTTAGCTGCTCAGAGAAAAGATATAATTAGCATCAAAATGGGAAGCTTTGTACTAGATGAACTGTTAACAACTTTTCAACTTGCAACCTTGATATTAAGTTAAATGATGAATTTTACTTCAATTAATATCAATAATTAAATTTATATATGTATCTTATTGTCTCATTTGTAATCTTTCTTTTTGCAATTCGAGCTGAATATTCTCACGTGCAAGGAACTGAAGAGAAATGGATGTAAAGAATTTAGATATGCTTGTAGTGTTCTATGTGTGTCCATTTAAATGACTTTAGAAGATAATTCTTGAATAAATTTGGTAAGATTAGAAATATATTGCTTAAATGGATTATAGTTATTCTTTGGATGCGGATTGTGCTCAAGTTTAATTTCTCTGATAGTATAGAAATGAAGTTTTATAAATTTTTATTTGAATATCATGTTTAAGAAAATAATAAAATGGCGTTTAAGAAACAAAGTAACATGAAAAATAAGCTCGGTTAGATTTGAGATAATTTATTGTATCGTATATTTTGAATAAAGTGCTTATTTTGTGTTGGTTAGTTATTGTAAGACAGAAGCTTACAAACATATTTTTACTATCGTCTGCATTTGACTTTTTGAAATAAACAAATATATGACAACACTTCTAATCAATGGAATATCGTGCTGACATAGCTGATATCAGTGCCTCGTTCCCACTCATCAGCCCTATGTGACTGAACATATGGAGCAAATCAAGGATACGATAACTAAGGTTCTTTACTTCCCACTATGTTCCTTTCATTTTTTAAAGAACTTCAAAAGTCTTCCAAATCTTGAATAAGATCACTTTTCCCACGTATTCTTTTTATTATTATTATTTTTTTTTTTGGTTTTGAATATGTTCACCTGCATGGGGAAAAACTAAAAATATATTTTCATTTATGATAAATTGTTGTGAATTTTCATTTCGTTTATGACCATGTATATAATTTCTTGTCTACGATTCTGCATGTGAAATGAGTTTCTTTTGTTCTTGACAGATTGGTATTTTCATTTGTTCATCTTCTTAAATTGATTAATAACTTATTTTATTTATTGATCAGCTACTAGTAGAAAAACGCGGAAAAAAAAAGGGTTTAGGCGTCGATTCAAGAAGAACCGACGCCTGAACCGGAAGTTTACGCGTCGGTTCTTGGTGAACCGACGCGTAAACCTTAGACTTTTTTTGTACTCTATGTTTTCCCTCAATTTTCATGTTTCCTAAACTATACTATATTATATACCTATAAAAGGTCCAACTTTTGAGAAGCAATTTTGAATCATTATGCTCTTTGTAGGGGTGTCAAACGAACTGGACAGTTCGAGAGTTCGGCTCGGCTCGATTCGTTAAAAGTTCGGCTCGGCCCGTTAAAAAAACGGACTTGGACCGGACTAAAAATTTGAGTGTTGGACAGTTCGGGTTCGGCTCGTGAAATTCGCGGACTAGTCCAACGGACTATCAAAATGGACCGAATACGGGCCGACCACGGACCGGCCCGTCAAAGCCCGTGCTCACGGGCCTGCCCGTTCCGGCCTGTGAGGCCCTCAAAAGGTCTTGTGACCGTTTGAGGAACGGTCTTGTGAACGTTTATAATAATTTTTTTTTATTTTTTTTCTTCTATAAATACTCGATTTTTATTTCATTTTTTTCACAATCTCAACTCAACTCTCTCAACTTTCAAGTCTCAAATTCTAGTGGCTAGTGCTATAATATTTCACATACAAATATACAATATTGTCTCAAATCCCATTCCACATTTCATTTTCATCTCCAATTTTTCAATTCTATTATTTCTAATGGCACACTCACAATCTCATTGTTATTCTTCTAGCCGTAACCGTTAGGATAGGAAAGGAAAAAAAAAAAAAAGGGCCGGCACGGTCCGGCCCGTGGTCAGACGGGCCACGGGCCGGACTTGGGCCGCCTCTGTGGGGGGACGAGCCTGGTCGGCCCGGCTCGTCTCCCCACAGGCCGGGCCGAGCCGACCCGGCTCGGCCCGTTTGACACCCCTAGCTCTTTGGAATGCATTTGTTTTCCGTTGGTTTGAGTTAGGTTTTTTTTATGCCAAACCAGGGCCTCTGGTTAGTTATTAGTGTTGGAATGCATTTGTTTTCCGTTGTGTTTTTTAGGCATTTCATTTATGTTCCAAAGTAAGTGTAATCGAAATTGAATTTGGTGTCTATTTTTGGACTTACGGTACTACTGGGTTGCTATGAATATCTTTATAAAGTGTTGAACACTTTGTCTTTAAGTCAAATTTGCCCCACAACGGTGCCTACGGTTTATAGCAATCGACTCCCAAGATACAACGACTCCCACTTATTTTTGTAACACTCCAAAACACAAGCACAACGAACCAAAATGTGGTTTTTGTACTCCAAAATTGAATATGAAAGAAAATAAAAAATTATGCAATAAAATGCAAGAATTTTGATTAAGATGAGAAGAGAGAATGATATTGTAGTTGCATATCATTGGTATAAGGAATATGACATCCCAATGGTCCTATTAATAGATGATGAAGGGTTATGGATGAAGTGATGTGGAGCTAAATCATGCATCATTTCGAAAAGACACAACTTTTCTGACTAACATGCGATCACATGGGAATAAGTTGTGCGATCACATGACTTTATGCGAAACTGAATTTTTAATAAAAACAGTTGACGTGTGACATGCGATTGCATGGTTAAAAATTCGACCAACTTTTTCTCTTCTTCGTAATTTCTCATTTATCCGATATTGGTTTCGAGATTTCAAATATACCCTTCAACGCATGCACTCCGAAGCGGCGAGTGGCAAACTAATTTGTCTAAATGGATTGAGTCGAGTTTGAGTATTTAGCCGAAATCGACACGAAGTCACTTTAATTAGTTTTCAATACTTAACCAATTTCTCGATTTATTAAACCAATATCCAACAAGTTTATTTTTAGTTAAATCTTCTGCTAATAAGAATGAAATTCATAATGAATTTCACTCTTGTAGATAGATGAAAATATAGTACTACACAGTGATCTGTAGATGATTTCTTTCTCCAATGAGGGCACTCAATGGAAACTACAAACATTATTCAAATTTACACTAAATGTTCATTCGTGTAACGCACGTTTAAAACCTAATTCTCTAGAAAGAGATGTAAATTGTACGATTGTAATCAATTAGCAAAGTTTACATTCCAAATTCTATCTCACGTGATGAATTCCCCCAGCTTTGATAATTGTTATAAACGGAACAATCAAATTGATAAAAAGATATAAGCTTCAAGATTAAATTGAAACAATATAAAACTTGAGCAATAAAATCAAAGCCAGGTGATCAAAACGAAAATAACCTGAGATTATTATATCAACATCAAACTTAGTCAATGCTACAGCCCTGTTTGATCATCATTATTTTAACTCATTTTTACGGCACTTAATTTTAACAACATATTTTAACAGTAAAATATTTTATACTTGTTTAACATGCTACTATGCTAGAATATGATTTGAATATGGTAATCATTATGAGAGTAATCACAAACTTACAAAGCATGACGGGTTAACAAAATATGCAGATTTTTAGTATATTTTAATAAAAATTGATGAGTTTGGTTGAAAAGTTGTGGCACACATAAAATGTATTATTACAAATAAATACTCACTTCATCCCACAAAGATATATTCGTTTTTCTTTTTCGTTTGTCCCAAATTATATGTCACTTTTCTTGTTAAGAGTATATTAATGTCTTTATTCTAATATACCCCTATTTAATATGCATTATTATTAGCAAATATGAACAACGCATTATTTAATGTAGGGGTATATTAGATAAAATGTAGGTAAATTTATAATTCCAACATATATTAATTAGTTTTCTTAATCTGTGTAAAAATAAAAATGAGTCTATCTTTGAGGGACGTAGGAAGTATTAACTTTGATTTGAGATTAAAATCAAACATGTACTATGTAAAACTTATTTATAAACTTGTTTAACATGCTAGAATATGATTTGGTCCCGTGATTTTGGGATTCAGAGTCGAAAGAGGCCAAAGATTTCTTTATCGCCGTTGAGGGAATCATGGATTGGCCTGGCCATCCAAATATTCCAGATTTCTTCTCGTGACTCCTACGGCATATTAGTTAAAATATTAGAATAACGTGATTGGTTTAACGAGGGTGGAGTTCGAGCACATGCACGACCGATCCTCGTTGAGGTTAATCCTAAAAGAAAACTAGTGATGTCGAATGAACTTCTCCTGATTCTTTCACGATCTTCCTGGCTGTTGAAACCTGAAAAAGGCGGGCTTTCTCCCCCGTTTTAACTCCGGCGTGATAATCAGTAAAAAGTATGTGAATAAGAGTAAAAACTATATTTTTGAAGAGAAAAGAAAATATTTTTCATACCTTGAAGTTCTTAGGAGCCGAGGTATTTATAGGAGTGATTTTCCTTGATTTTAGGGAGTAAATTTCTCCCATAAATCAGGCTAATAGAGTCCTATTAGCAGAAAATTTCCTTTATTCTTGAGATTGCGTTTATCTTCCAAAGATAGCCTTTATTCTTGTGTTTATCTTCCAAAGATAATATCCTTTCCATAAATCTCGCTACCTTCCATAAATAGTGGAGTGAATCTCGTTAGTTACTCATCGATTGGGCATCTTGGTCGTGTGTCGTAACTATGGATAGATCGTTCGTATCATTGTATCATATAGGTATCAAGAGTCCCCTAAACGATCAAGATGCACGGGAGAGTGGAATGGTGATTGCACGATCGATCAGATTCGAACGTTCTGATATTATGGGGAGTTATTCCTCATATTGCGAACAGGTATTTACGTGTCCTTATAGTATTGGTCCTCGTTTTGCGCTCCGCATGCCAGTACTGCTGGCGGCGCCCCATCTCTATCAATCAATAGCCTTTTTTGAACCCAAAAGGCGCGAATGCCAAAAGGTTTTTCTTGGAAATGAAAACCAACCGCCAGGAGCGGGTATAAATGCAGGTTTGAGACATTTTCATTACCCATTTGCTCTGGCGGAACTTTCTTCTTCTTCAAAGTTGTCACCTGCCCCATTTTCCGTTTCTCCTCCTCCAAGTCCTCTGGTGGATTGCAATCAAGAAAAGGTACTTCCTATTTCTTCTTGTGAAGATTTGAGGGTTTGGGTTTAAGTTTTGTGGTGATTTGAGGGCTCGGGTTTTCTTAGGGTTCTTCACCTTTGTGCATATATACATATACGTGTTTTCACAAACACATTTATACGCAGTCTATATTGCCTTATAATGGAACCCATAATTATTGTGGACAATGATGAGGAAGAGGGAAAGGTTTCTTTGGCTTTGAGTATGACAAGTGACCATTCACCATCTTCTTCTTCGATCTCAAACCCCTTTTCTCTTCGTGCCTCGAGCCTTCTGCATCGCCATCTCATTCTCCATCTTCTGATCGTACCATTTCTGACATTTTTCCTATTTCATCTCGAATACAGCAAGATATGGCTCGTGCACGATCCTCCACTCGCCGTCCACAAGACCCCTTAGTCATCCCAAACTTTCAAAGTTGTTATAACAACTTTCGATTGGTCGAAGTACTAAACACCTTTGTCCTTTTCCTCGACCATTCTTATCGAGCGCCCTTGAAAGACGAGCACATTGATGAGTGCGAGGAAGGTGAGGTTACCGTTTTCATTTACTCGATGAAGGGGGGGTCTCCAACTTCCTCTTCATCCGTTCCTTGTGTCCTTTCTTCGCTTTGTAAACTTGAATCCTGCTCAATTAGCTCCAAACTCGTGGAGGATCATCATTTATTTCCTCTTAGTGTGTTTAAAAAATAATATCGTTCCTTCGTTGAACGTTCTTCTGTTGTTGAGCTCAAACCTCACCGTGATTATAATTGCCTCGTTGTTTTCAACACGAAGAACGATTTCAAAATCCCATCTTGCCCATCTTCCCAACCTGGTTGGAAGACACGCTTCTGCTTTGCACGACAAAAGAATGGCCCATTTCCCTTTCCTACTTCCTGGATCCACCTAGATTATGAGTCCTTTAATAGTGATGTCGTGCTATCCGATGCAGAAACGGAGGCTTTTCTAGTCGTTCAAGGTTGTGATCCCCTTTGCGGTCATATGAAGATGGTACTTACCGATGATGTTCTAATCGAACATCGTTTAAATTTCCCTGAAGGTAATGCATAATTCCAATATTCGACATGTCCATTTCTTTCCCACCATGTAAACTAACGTTCTCGTTTTCATTTTACAGACGAAATGAGTTATAATTCAGATAAAGTAGAGGCTTTGTTGAGAGCGAGAGCTGCTAAAGGCAAAGGTACGAAGAGGAAATCCGATGCGCTAGCTCCTTCCATCGATCCTCCTACCATAGTTTCTGGCTCCCATGGGGCCGAGACTTCTTCACAGCCCCATGTGGTTACGCGAACTCCTTCAATGGCTAGTCCTTGTGGTGGAGGCCAGGAGGCAACTGCACGATCAGCGACTAATGTTGACGAGAACGTTCGTATCATTGGAGACGCAATCGAACGTGGCCTCGTGGAGGATGTGAATAAAAGGGGTGCTAACAGCATTCATCGTGCCTTCTCCGTTGAAATACGAAGGGTTTGTGACTTAACCCTCCCTTTTTTTTTTATCCATCGCTTTTCAGGTTTTGGCGATGGAGAGGGCTCTTCTTGAATCGTTAGAGACGGCTTCCAAGTACCACACCGAAGCTTTGTCCTCTAACTCTAAACTGGAAAAGGAGTTAGCCGAATCCAAGCGCCTTTTAGCGCAGAAGGACAAGGCGTTGGTTGAAAAAGACTCTATCATTTCTTCGATGCAGGGTGAGTTCGAACGTCGCCTTGAAGTTCACGCTCGTGAGGCAGTGGAGTCTTACAAGAATTCCCCCGAATTCGATGAGGTGGCTGGGATGTTTGGAGTGAAGTCAATGATTCACGCATATAAGAAGGTGAAGACTTGGCTTCGCACTGATCACCCTGAAGTCGATATCACCGAGTTCGAGGGGTTCGCACAAGCTGAGGCCTTAGAAGAAGAGGATGACACAGAGGCGTCCAACCAATCTCCTCCTGGCAATCAAGGCAATTAGTCTTAGGATCATTTTTTTGATGCGTTTGTAACTATTGTGTAAAGTACTTTTTGGATGTTAAAGATCAACTCCGTCTTCTATTTTCTAGTTATTGATGCCTTCTTTTTTCGCTGTAACAAAGTTAGATAGTTTTGCTGACGTTTGTATTGAAGTCTTTTAGCACGATCGTATTTTAGTGATCTGATGGTTCGCTTGTGGCGAAGTCTTTGAGTTAGATCGTTTATCGATCTATTGTTTCGCTCGTGACGAAGTCTTTGAGTTAGATCATTTTTTAGCGATCTGTTGCTTCGCTGGTGATGAAGTCTTTGAGTTAGATCGTTTTTAACGATCTATTGCTTCGCTCGTGACGAAGTCTTTGAGTTAGATCATTTTTAGCGATCTGACGCTTCGGTCGCGACGAAGTCTTTTAGTTAGATAGTTTTTTAGCAATCTGATGCTTCGGTCGTGACGAAGTCTTTTAGTTAGATCGTTTTTTAGCAATCTGATGCTTCACTCGTGACGAAGTCTTTTAGTTAGATCGTTTTTTAGCGATCTGATGCTTCGCTCGTGACGAAGTCTTATAGCATCAATGTCTTGAAGTTTCGGCATTTTTATTGATCGTAACTTGAAATAAATAAAGAGAGATAATGTCTCCCAGTACAACGAATCCTACTGGAAAAATCTCGTTAGATTGTCAATGTTCCCTGGCCGTGGTAGTTTCACACCATCAACCGTCTTCAACATGTAGGCTCCATTGCTCAGCACTTCATCAACTTGAAACGGCCCTTCCCACTTAGCTCCAAGTTTAGTAGGGCGATGTCCAGCTGCACTAGCAACTCGAAGCACGAGGTCATCCTTCTCAAGATTCCTGGGTTTTATCCTCTTCTTATGAGCATCTTGTGATTTCCTCTTCAGTTTAAGCATTCTCCTTTTTACTTCATCCCTTTCCTCGCCAATCGTGTCTAACTGAAATTTGTGGTATCCAAAATCAATGGGATCGATCAAAATTCTAGTAGAAGGTACGATGATCTCTTGTGGTATGACTGCCTCCAGCCCGAAGGATATTTTGAAAGGGGTCATTAACGTCGACTCTCTAGGAGTTGTATTATATGCCCATAAAACATTCGGCAATTCCTCTGCCCATTCGCCTCCTTCTGCGTTCAATCTTATCTTCAGATCCCAGAGTATGTGATGACGATCCGCAAGTGCACGGGTCACGCAAGTAATAAAGTGGATTTTATGTCCGAATATCGTTCTCACAAAGATTGTTTTAAATCGTATTTTAGACTACTACCTTAACCGGAACTAGAGAAGCTTAAGATTTGGAAATTTTGAATTAAAATTAAACTAGAAAGAACGAGGAAATTTGATTTAGAGAAAATATGAGAAAAACATGCTAGAATTGAGAATCCACATTTATTCCATTAATTACGCATTAAATTAAACATCTAACAATAATTCACGGGGTTTTGAAAATCCATATTCCTAATATTGTCAAGACTCCCTTTCGGACAAGAATCAACATCTATTTCTATATACAATCCGACTATATTTCTATGACGAATCTAAATGTATAGAAAGGCATTACAAATTTAGTGAATACTATAGCAGATAACACAAAGCATAAGGGTATATTTCTATCTCCTATCGAACTTTGTGGCAATTGATACAAGTCTAATGAAATCTCAATCTTTCGAACTTAAGAAATCACAACCTAAAATCATACAACTAGTGATCAAGTAATTGCATGATAAAAACAGTATATATCAATTGCTCAAACCCATGAACTATGAAATTAAATGATAATCAATACATAAAATCCGGAAATAAATGCTTCATTACAATTCTAACATTCAAAATCTAGCCTAGATACATAATTGAATATAAATCACAAAAGGAATGGATAGATGTCACCCTATTCATGCCCTTTATCTTCGTTCTTCAATTGTGTCTTGGCTTGGAGTGGATCCCTCCGCAATCCGACAGCGTTTTGGCCTCTCTTCAATGAATTGGGAACCCTTAATTTCGTGCCCCAAGCCATGTATTTATAGATGTTCATGAGAATTAGGTTAATTGTGGAGAAAATTGCTGAATTCGGCGTAAAAAGCTCAGCTGAGGCCCAGTCGAGACTACCGTGCGACCGCACGGTTCAAAAGTGCACGATCGCAGGCTCGAAAAGCCAACCTTCAGTCGCTGATTTTTTTGACCGTGCGACTGCACGATTTTTCAACCGTGCGGCCGCACGGTTATACCGGCAGCTACAGTTTTCTTCTTTAAATTTCAGCAATTTGGTCCTCATTCTTTTATTGCACAGCATTTAGTATTTTGATCATATCTTTCATTTCGCTTATCCGATTGAGGTGCTTCAAAGTCCTTTAGAAAGATAACGTAAAGGGCTACAATTCTTACTGAAATAGGATTTTCCCAATTCAAACTTTTATTGCCCCGAAATTAGGTTTCAAAGTCTGACTAAAAATCTGCCCCAGAGACCTTGTTTGATTGAAATGAATTTATTGTAATATTCTTACCATATTTCATTCATTTTTGCCTTCTAATTGCATCCAATTGACTCCTAAAAGTCCTCAAGTATCTTATCTTGATCCGAATCAACTATTGAATATTTTCAATTTGGTCCTTCTTCTTTTGATTTGTATACTTTAGTCCTTGAACTCCTAATTTCTTCCAATTTGGTTCTTTCTTTGACTTTTCTTCCAATTGACCCTTGATCTACTTCATCTATTCTTGATTTGCATACTTTGGTTCTTTTGTCATCCAATTTGCTTGTTTTTGCTCCAATTCCATTGTTTTCTCGATTTTGGGATTATTTCTGAAATATAAACAAATAACACAAAATAAATAGCAAATATTCTAAAACAAACATATAAAATCATACTTTTAGGATAGAAATAAGTGTATAAAATGCACTTATCAACACCCCCAAACTAGAACTATTGTTCGTCCTCGAACAAAAAATAAAAATAAACTATAAAATTAAAAATGCAAATTAAAAAATGTTTTTGCTTTTGTCAACTTATTTACCATGCACTTCAACAATCCAAATTGATGATTCACTTTAGAAAAAGAAATATGAAAAACATAAAATATTTTCATTCATCCGATGCTCAACTTCATTGTGTGTGTGTGAATAGCCAAAATCAGATCCAAACGTATGCAAAAATAAACTTAACAATGTGTGACTTTTTATGCAAGAGTAAGCCTGAATCCCATGTGGTCAACAATGATTTTCTTTTGATTTTCCTTACCCTCTCATGGATGATCACAACCTTACTGCTTTTCTCTCATATCCCGAGGTCTTTCCTATTGATGTGGTTTCTAAACATGTATACATTGCATTTTTCCACACAAGACAGTTAGGACTAGACAAGTATGCACTTTCTAAACTAAGTGTTAGGAATCTCAACCAACAAAGCTTATACCATTTTATTCTATTTTTCTTTCATATGGACGACTTTTTCTTTTAATGTCCTTGTCTTTTACCATCTTTGTGCAATACTTTTCATACTTGCTTTCTATATGACCCCTGTAGCGAGCTTTAGGTCGGCAGCTCCCAACTCAGTTGAGCTTAGGGTACCAGGTTCAGAGAACCCCTCAAACTTAATTACCCGAGTCATAAAGGCTTAAACAGAAAAGTTAAAGATGTTTTAACGTCTTATGTGTAAGTCCACTCTCCGTACTTGCTTTCTAGTTGACCCCTGTAGCGAGCTTTAGGTCGGTAGCTCCCAACTCAGTTGAGTTTAGGGTACCAGATTCAGAGAATCCTTCAGACTTACTTGCTCGAGTCAAAAAGGCATTTGAAGAGTAGAATAAGACCTTCAGCATTTTTCTGTTTTTATGCTGGTTATTATGATTTATACCTGTTGATCGAAACCCCTTACACTAAAGATGTAAAATTAAAAAATTCAAATCCTTAACTACCAATGCATACTCAATCTAACCTTCCCACCCCCAAACTGCTTCTTGAGCAGTTTGGTTCTACATTCCAGATCGGGATCTAATTTCTTAAGGTTTGAGATTTTACATTCAGTTCTATGTTCAAAGTGCACAAGTTTATCCCACAAATATCAAACATCTCCCTACACAAGTTTTTATTCGAAGTGGCTATGTGCTCAAGCTTGATTAAAGTCTCACATGAATGAATGTTAAGAAAAATTTAGTTCGCATGTTACCCAATTTTCTAACTAAAACACAAAAGTCAATTCATATCGTATCATAAGTAATAAATAAATCAACAAAAAATTTCAAATTTTTCACTTTTTATGATTTTTTCAATTTTTTTTTTTTTTGAATTTTCTACCCAAAATCGAATGAATGTGTATATGAAAGCACATGAATGAAATTCCCACCCCAAACTAGAACTATGCATTGTCCTCAATGTATTCAAAACAAATAAAGAAAATAAACACAGAAAGAACAAAGAGGTTTAATGTACTTCCCGGGTTTGGAGAGTTGGTGTTCCCATTTTTGAAGCTTTGACTTGAATGTTTTGTTGGATGAAATGACCCCTTACTTCATTATCCATGTTTGGCGTGCATTGTCCCATGATGATATGTTCCTTGCAAATAAACATTAATGATCATTAGAAACATAATTATTACATAGGAACTAAAGAAAATCAACACAACACACCCAAACTAGGACTTAGAAAAATTTTGAAATTTTTCTAAAGTGGTTGACCACTAATTTTCAGCCCTTGACATCGCCTCGAAAAAGTGAAAATTTCCCGAGACATGTCCCGGGCATATGAAAGTACATAACTTGGTCTACAACATATCAAAAATTTAGCAAGTTTGAAGTTCATTTGGGTCATGAAAAGATGTGACAAAGTAAGTGCAGTGAAGCTGAAAACAGGTGCAGTGGTGCCTGCAATGAGGTGCCATGTAGTGCAATGATGTTATAGTTGAGTTTCATGCTTTAAATCAGTGTAAATATGGATTGAACGATGCACAAATGATGTATAATATGTAATGAAGGTGATCATCCAAAAAGAATTTCAAAAACTCAACAAAACATTCATTGTGACATTTATTCAAACACCTTATAGGCACATGAAAAAATCAATGGAGAACATAGAGTTGGAGACTTTAATTTACCCAAATTTTTACACCTACAAATCACAATTCAATATCTCCAATCCTAGCCTAAACCCATCATCAACTATCCACAATTTCACAATTTACAAAAGGAATGAGGAACAAAAGATTATGCATGATTTTGTGAAATTGTGTAGAAATCCATACCTCTTGAATGTTTTTTATGCAATCCAAGACATGGAATAGAGTTAAAATGATGTGCAAGTAATGGGGACTAATTGGGGACTCAATGTGGGATGATTTGAGGGAGGTAAAACGGGTTTGAAAGTGGTTAAAATGAGAGAATTCAACATATAAATGAATCTGCCGAAACTGTCCAGTATTGAACCGTGCGACCGCACGGTGTAAAAGGCAGTGTCTTGAAATTTTTTTATTTTTCGATTTTGGACTCCGTTTTCGACCCCTAAACACATCCAAATGCATGCAACCAACTTCTAAACTATATGTACATGTCCTAAGCTAGATTCTCAAGTGGAAGATTGTAATAAAAATGACAAAACAAATAATAATGCAATGAAAACTAAAAGTGCAAAAATGTGCAAAATAGAATACTAGAATTATCTAAAGCACATAACAACTCAATGCATGCACTCTAAATACACTAGTGCTCCTAAAATGCAATGTCAAGTAACTAAACAACAATCAAGCAATAAAATAACTCAAAAGCAATAAACAAAATAACTAAAGAAAAGGGTTTGAAAAATTGGGTTGCCTCCCAACAAGCGCTTAATTTATAGTCTAGAGCTAGACTTTTTACAAATTGCGTTGGTCGTTCAAGGAACTTTAAACAAGGCTTTTGATGACCTTCTTCCCTTGTGTCGGTTGAACTTGTACCAATTTTCATTCCTACTCCAAAAGCTCACCTTGCCTATGTCATGTATCTTGATGTCACAAATTGATTCAAACTTCAATCATCTCCTCTGTGCCAATGACGAAATCAATTATTGCGTAGTCAATGGAGTTGGAGGATTGCATTGTACAGTCTGTATCTTTCAATGTCTCTGTTTTTGTTTCCCTTATTGTGATCAACTCCTCTATTTCCATATGATTTTCTTCTTTGATTGAGTTTTCATTGAGCTTGATGTCCAGATCCTGAATTGTTGACAATGAGACAGTGGCATCTTCATGACAATTATTTTCCTCTTGGTCTGTTTGTTGAAAGCCCGGTAGAGGTGATTCCCTTAATTGATGTTCATTTACGCTTGGCAAAAGAAATACCTCACATGGCAAATCAAGCACATCAAATTTAGTTGAGAGTGAGACAAATAATGAAGCAGGTAATGTATCCAGAATAGCTTCATTAACTTCATATTTGGCTTTTAAATCTCGTAGTCGCTCTCCTATGATAAAATTTGCTACTAGCATATCATCCTCTTCAACTCCTTGAGCTATCAATAGTTGTTCCCTTATGAGAAAATCACGTACAGACATTGCGTTGAAGTCAACTACAGCCATCTCGAATGTTGAGTATCAAGACCTAAGAAGAAAACATGGCAAATAGCGAACGAACTAAAAAGAAACTAAAAATAAAAATAAAGCGGTAAAAAGTTCGAATTAGTGAAAGTAATCTAAGAATAAATTTAAACTACAATCCCCGGCAACGGCACCAAAAACTTGATGACGATCCGCAAGTGCACGGGTCACGCAAGTAATAAAGTGGATTTTAATTCTGAATATCGTTCCCACAGAGATTGTTTTAAATCGTATTTTAGACTACTACCTTAACCGGAACTAGAGAAGCCTAAGATTTGGAAATTTTGAATTAAAATTAAACTAGAAAGAACGAGGAAATTTGATTTAGAGAAAATATGAGAAAAAAATGCTAGAATTGAGAATCCACATTTATTCCATTAATTACGCATTAAATTAAACATCTAACAATAATTCACGAGGTTTTGAAAATCCATATTCCTAATATTGTCAAGACTCCCTTTCGGACAAGAATCAACATCTATTTCTATACACAATCCGACTATATTTCTATGACGAATCTAAATATATAGAAAGGCATTACAAATTTAGTGAATACTATAGCAGATAACACAAAGCATAGGGGTATATTTCTATCCCCTATCGAACTTTGTGGCAATTGATACAAGTCTAATGAAATCTCAATCTTTCGAACTTAAGAAATCACAACCTAAAATCATACAACTAGTGATCAAGTAATTGCATGATAAAAACAGTATATATCAATTGCTCAAACCCATGAACTATGAAATTAAATGATAATCAATACATAAAATCCGGAAATAAATGCTTCATCACAATTCTAACATTCAAAATCTAGCCTAGATACATAATTGAATATAAATCACAAAAGGAATGGATAGATGTCACCCTATTCATGCCCTTGATCTTCGTTCTTCAATTGTGTCTTGACTTGGAGTGGATCCCTCCGCAATCTGACAGCGTTTTGGCCTCTCTTCAATGAATTGGGAACCCTTAATTTCGTGCCCCAAGCCATGTATTTATAGATGTTCATGAGAATTAGGTTAATTGTGGAGAAAATTGCTGAATTCGGCGTAAAAAGCTCAGCTGAGGCCCAGTCGAGACTACCGTGCGACCGCACGGTTCAAAAGTGCGCGATCGCAGCCTCGAAAATCCAACCTTCAGTCGTTGATTTTTTTGACCGTGCGACCACACGCTTTTTCAACCGTGCGGCCGCACGGTTATACCGGCAGCTACAGTTTTCTTCTTTAAATTTCAGCAATTTGGTCTTCATCCTTTTATTGCACAGCATTTAGTATTTTGATCATATCTTTCATTTCGCTTATCCGATTGATGTGCTTCAAATTTCGTTAGAAAGATAACGTAAATAGCTACAATTCTTAATGAAATAGGATTTTCCCAATTCAAACTTTTATTGCCCCGAAATTAGGTTTCAAAGTCTGACTAAAAATCTGCCCCGAAGACCTTGTTTGATTGAAATGAATTTATTGTAATATTCTTAGCATATTTCATTCCTTTTTGCCTTCTACTTGCATCCAATTGACTCCTAAAAGTCCTCAAGTATCTTATCTTGATCCGAATCAACTATTGAATATTTGCAATTTGGTCCTTCTTCTTTTGATTTGTATACTTTAGTCCTTGAACTCCTAATTTCTTCCAATTTGGTTCTTTCTTTGACTTTTCTTCCAATTGACCCTTGATCTACTTCATCTATTCTTGATTTGTACACTTTGGTACTTTTTTCATCCAATTTGCTTGTTTTTGCTCCAATTCCATTGTTTTCTCGACTTTGGGATTATTTCTGAAATATAAACAAATAACACAAAATAAATAGCAAATATTCTAAAACAAACATATAAAATCATACTTTTAGGATAGAAATAAGTGTATAAAATACACTTATCAGTATGCTCCTGTTTGTAACCTCAACTTGCCCGTTCGTTTGAGGATGTGATACCGAAGCCAATCGTAACTCTATTTTGTAACTTGCACAAAATTCCCCGAATTCTCTATTATCGAATTGCCTTCTGTTATCCGAAACTATTACCCGTGGAATCCCAAACCAACATATGATCTGTCTCCAGACAAAGACTTGGACCTTTCGAGTAGTGATGATGGCAAGGGCCTCTGCTTCGACCCACTTTGTGAAATAGTCGACCGCGGCTAACCAGAACTTCCTCTGACCCTTCGAAATAGGGAGGGGGCCCACTATGTCAAGTCCCCATTGATAGAATGGTCGAACTCCAAACATCTCCTGTTGAACTTCGCCAGGTACATGAATCAAATTCCCATGTTTCTGGAAAATCTCGTACTGTTTTACTAGTTCCCTAGCATCCTTTTTGAGAGTAGGCCAAAAATAACCTTGCCCCAGTGTCTTGAAGCCCAACATATTTTTGCCTAAGTGGTTTCCACATGCCCCAGAGTGGATTTCTTTCAATATCTGACCACCTTCTTCCTCCGTAACACATTTCAAGTATGGCATCGAAATTCCCCTCTTGTATCACTCCCCTTCAATCATACAGAAGTTGGCCGCTTGTAATTGCAACTTTATAGCCTCCGTTCGATTCTCAAGAACCCACCCATAAAGGAGATTGTTCACGATAAGGTCCATCCATGTTCCATTCTCGACGTTCCTTACTTCGATCAGCGATATGTTTGGTTTTGGAAGAGCTCGAACATTCACATCGGTGGGTAGCGATTCCCAATTTGAAAGTATTGATAACCGATCTGCGTGTTCGTTCGACTCCCTTGGGATCTTTTCAATTCCACACTTTTGGAACCTCCTTTGTAGATCTCTCACCTTCATGACATATTCAAGTATACGAGCGTTCTTAATCTCGAAGTTTCCCGAAACCTGCCCGTCGACCAGCTGTGAATCGCTATATACAGTTACCGATTGGGCACCCATTCAGACGACCATCTCCAAATCCAAGATTATAGCTTCATACTCCGCCTCGTTTTTTGTGGCCGTGAAAAGTAATCGTATTGCATATTGTAACTGGGCTCCTTCCGGAGATATCAGCAGTACTCCTACTCCTGCTCCCTCGCGACTAGAGGATCCATCTACGAATACTTCCCAATATTGCGCAATATCACTCTCACCCTTCTTTGGTGTCAGTTCTGCTATGAATTATGCTAGGACTTGAGCCTTGATCGCTGGTCGTGGCTTATATTAGATGTCGTGTTCTCCCAATTCGACTGCCCATTTTACTAACCGTCCGGATGTTTTAGGGCGATGGAGAATCTGCTTCAACGGTTGATTCGTCATCACCGTGATCGGATGAGACTGAAAGTACGGTCGTAGCTTTCTCACAGTGATTACCGCGGCCAGTGCCAACTGTTCAGATAGAGGATACCGTTGTTCAGCTGCTTTCATCATGCGACTCACATAAGAAACCGGCCTTTCTATACCATCTTGTTCTTTGATTAACACTGCGCTTACTACATGCGTGGAAACCGCCAGATATAGTCGAAGACGATCTCCCGCACTTGGCCGAACCAAGACTGGGGGCGTCTGCAATGCTTTTTTTAAATTTCTCAAATCGTCGTCACATTCTTGGTTCCAATCGAAGCCTGCTCCTTTTCGAATAGCTTGGAAAAATGGTGAACAGTGGTCAGCGGCTTGTGACATGAACCTATTAAGAGCTAATATTCTTCCTATCAATCGTTGCACATCCTTCACATTTTGAGGCTTCTCCATTTCCAAAATTTCCTTGATTTTATCAGGATTCACCTTGATCCCTCTCTGTGAAACCATGAATCCCAGGAACTTTCCTCCACTAGCCCCGAAAACACATTTTTCGGGATTGAACCGCAGCCTTCGAGCCATCGCTACATCGAAAATATGACCGAGGTCTTCTAGATGGTCTATGCCCTTCTCACTGCGAACGACCATGTCGTCCACATATGCTTCGATCGTCCTTCCAATTTCTTTCTCGAAAATTTTATTAACCATGCGTTGATACGTTGCACCTGTATTTTTCAATCCAAAAGGCATCGAAGTATAACAAAAAGTACTTTCATCTGTGATGAACGAAGTTTTTTCCTCATCATTGATCGCCATTCGTATCTGATGATAGACTGAAAATGCATCCAAGAAACTCATCCTTTCCATTCCTGCTGTCGTGTCTACCAGGGCATCTATCCAGGGCAAGGGATAGCAATCCTTCGGGCATGCCTGATTTAGATCAGTGTAATCAATGCACATTCTCCATTTTCCATTAGGCTTTTTGACCAACACCACATTTTCAAGCCATTTCGGGTATTTCACTTCTCTAATAAAATTAGCCTTTATCAGCTTATTTAGTTCCTCTCTTATGGCTAATTGCCTATCCGGTGCAAAATATTGTTTTCTCTGCTTCACAGGCTTAGATTCGGGAAACACATTCAAAAAGTGCTGCGAAAGCTCTCTAGGTATCCCTACGATCTCCTCACCTGTCCAAGCAAAAGCCTCTTTGTTTTTGCGAACAAGATCTACAATCTTTTCTGATTCCTCATCCGTCAATGAACCACTGACCCGAATTACTTTAGTTGGCTCGATCTCCTTTTGTACGATTTGATCCACAGACTCAAATCGAGGTATGATTTCGGCTTTTGAGTCCTCGATTGTCATTATGTTCATACTCTCCAGGTAACATTACCTTGAGTCATATTGATTTCCCTTAATCTCTCCGACACCTCTGGTTGTTGGAAACTTGACCTTCTGATAGTAGGTCGATGCTATGCCCTCAATAGCGTGTAGAAGTGGTCGACCATATATAGCATTGTAAGCCATTTTCATATTCATATCAACGACTAGAAATTCGGCCTGAACAACCTTGGTCGTTGGATATGTCCCAACACAAACCGTTAGGTGAATCGCTCCTTCCACCAACACTGTGGCTCCTCCGAATCCATGCAAAGGGGTAGCCACTGGTCGTAAGTCTTCCTTCTATAATTTTAAGGCTTTGAACACTTCCAGCATCATCACGTTCGCAACACTCCCATTATCAACCAAGACTCTCTTGACGTCATAGTTTGCTATGTCTCCAACTATGACTAGTGCATCGTCGTGGGGGTATGCCACGCCCTTCTTATCACTTTCCCCAAAGGATATTTCCATCGCATTATCTGATCGTATATCAATGGCGTTTACATCCAACGATCGTGCGTATCCTTTCCTCAAATTTTTAGAATCTCCTCCAGACGCTAGTCCTCCTGAAATTACATTGATCACCCCCACACGTGACCTCTCTTCATTGCCACGAGCTGGTACTTTTTCTTCGACCCCTGGATCTTGTAGATATTTTTTTAACGACCCCCGCTGAATCAGCCTTTCTATTTCATCTCTCAAAACCTTGCAATGCTCAGTATGGTGCCCATGATCCTTGTGAAATTCACAAAACTTCAACTTGTCCCGCAAGTGTTGAGGCGTGGTCATCGGTCGTGGCCAATGCAGATCTTTCCTGGTTTTGATTTCCATCAATACCTTTGCTCGTGGCACATTCAAAGGAGTGTAGCTACTCGGAGCAGATGTCACGTTCGAGTTCGGCCTAAAGTTGTAGTCCCTTCTCCTCTTTGGACTAGTCTCCCTAATCTCTTTTCCTTTGTCTCCCTTACGCTTCGTGCTTTTTGAAACATGGTCTTTAAACCCCTTTGTAACGTTCAGAGTCTCTTCACAGTCAATATATTTCTCACTTCTCTGCAGAAGTTTTGTCATCGTTTCTGGTGCTCGTTTTGACAATGACGTTCTGAACCCATGATTTCTTAGTCCGTTGATCATGGTTGTTATCACTGAAGGCATCTGCAAGTTTTTAACCCCAAGGGCTGCTCGGTTGAATCGAGTGACATAATCCCTTAGTGACTCTTCTTTATTTTGCACGATCTGCATTAGACCAATAGCGCTTTTCTTCTATTGTGAACTTCTTGCGAAGAAGGCCGAAAATTTACTAGGAAAATCCGAAAAGGATTTTATCGATCTCGGTGGGAGGGTATCATACCAGTCCCTGGCCTCTTTCCTCAAAGTAGGGGGAAACGCAGGACATGCGATGGCATCAGGTATGCCGTGCAAACGCATCATATCCTGGAAAGCGCATAGATGGTCGATCGGATCCGGAGTTCCATCATACTTCTCGATGTGGGGAGATTTACATGACTCTGGTAGCAGGATAGCCATGATTTCAGGTACGAACGGGTCTTCACTAATCAGTACCTGTCGAGGCGTGTTCTTCTTCTTCAACGCCTCATCCAACTTTCGATCTAAGGCATCAAGCCTTGCCTCAAGTACTATATCGTTCAACTGTGTGCTAGCCCTCTGCGATGACTGCGCAGCTTGCGAGGTGTGTACGCTAGTCGTGTGATCGTGCTGATCCTCCACCTGAGCCGTATTATGCTGTTTCTGCCCCTGAGGGATGTCACGCTGCTAAGGCTCATGTTGCTGTTGACCATTCGCCTGGACACGGTCTACCAACAACTGAATCTGTGCTTGCAAATTCTGGAACTGGTCCTGAGTCACATAGGGAACGTTTGGGGCCTGATCTTCCTGCATTGCTGGCTTTGGTTCCCTCACGTTGCGATGAGTATTCCTTCGAGACATGAATAATATATCAATAAAATTGGAAGTAGCTTGTAAGTTTCCCACAGACGGAGCCAATGATGTCGAACGAACTTCTCCTGATTCTTTCACGATCTTCCTGGCTGTTGAAACCTGAAAAAGGCGGGCTTTCTCCCCCGTTTTAACTCCGGCGTGATAATCAGTAAAAAGTATGTGAATAAGAGTAGAAACTATATTTCTGAAGAGAAAAGAATATATTTTTCATACCTTGAAGTTCTTAGGAACCGAGGTATTTATATGAGTGATTTTCCTTGATTTTAGGGAGTAAATTTCTCCCATAAATCCGGCTAATAGAGTCCTATTAGCGACAAATTTCCTTTATTCTTGGGATTGCGTTTATCTTCCAAAGATAGCCTTTATTCTTGTGTTTATCTTCCAAAGATAATATCCTTTCCATAAATCTCGCTACCTTCCATAAATAGTGGAGTGAATCTCGTTAGTTACTCATCGATCGGGCATCTTGGTCGTGTGTCGTAACTATGGATAGATCGTTCGTATCATTGTATCATATAGGTATCAACTAGCTTCATCGGATGTCTTTGTACTTGCTAAACAGGCTCAGCATAAAGTCTTTTTGTTTATAATTGATCGGTACAATTTCCCGATCATTTCATTCAACGATGAAATTGGGGTCTGAAAAAATTCAAAGGACGGGGCAACCAAGACCCTTGTGTTGGCCCATATACCCGACCTCATCTTGGGCCTCACCAATGGAAAGTTCATAGGTCCGGCTATATGCTTGGGCCTTACACAAAAAATATAAGGTCGGGTGTACTCGACCTCTCTACCGTTAACTTTTATTTACTATGGGCCTTTAGCTCGGTCAACCCCGACACCTAAAGGCTCATCATGGATCATCCCTAGTCTATGGGCCTCTTAAATGGGCCTATTAAAAGTTTGTAAACATGGTCTTCTCCAAACTTGGCCGAACAAATTTTTGGGATTCATGATCACCCAACGGAGCATTAAAGTTAATCCCGATAAAATTATAGCCATTACATCTATGGAGCCTCCGAGGAACATAAGGGAAGTCCAGAAACTCATAGGGAGAGTAGCAGCACTGGGCCGCTTCATGTCAAGGGCAGCGGATAAATGCTTCCCTTTCTTCAAGTCTCTCAGAAGAAATAACGAATTCAACTGGGACGAAGAATGCGAAATTTCCTTCAGAAAGCTCAAAGAATATTTGGGGTCACTACCGATTCTAGTGAAGCCAAATCCAGGGGATGATCTTTTTCTATACCTAGCAGTATCAGAACATGCACTTAGCGCCGCTCTGGTCAAGGAAGAAGGGAAAATTCAGAAGTCAGTCTATTACATCAGTAAGATGTTACTAGACACAGAAACCCAATACACTCTAGCAGGATAGCTCTCACTTTCCCTCTTCATAGCAGCAAGAAAGTTAAGACCTTACTTTCAAGCTCATGCCATAATCGTCATCACAAATCAACCTCTGAAACAGATATTGCAAAAATTGGACGTCTCTTGTCGCCTATTCAAGTGGTCAATTGAGCTTGGAGAATATGACATTGAATTCAAACCCAACCTTCCATAAAGGCACAGGTTTTGACAGACTTCATTGCCGAACTTTCCCCAAGACCTCGAGGGCCGACAGGTCATGACAAGAAAGAGGATAATTGGACTTTACAATTTGATGGAGCACAGAATATCGCAGGCTCGAGGGCCGAAATCATACTGAGAAAGGATGATGGCACGATGGAAATTCAGTGCGCAGTTAGATTCGATTTCCCGATCACTAATAATAATGCAAAATATGAGGCTGTCATTGTCGGACTTCAGGCCGCACAACATCTTGGGGTCAAGCATATCAGGGTGAAGAGTGATTCAAAGTTGGTGGTAGAACAAGTTAATGGGACTTTTGAAGCGAAAGATGAAAAGATGTCATCTTACAGAATGATAGTCCTTGACTTACAGAGGAAGTTCAAATCATGCAGTATAGACAATATATCGAGATCGGCCAATCACAAAGTCGATGCCCTGTCAAGACTCACTTTGTCCAACTGGTTAATCTGGAATGAACAATTTTTGTGTGAACACTCCAATAGCCCAGTATTGCACCTCGACCTGACATCATGGACATCTCAGAGCATGAGCCCTCCTGGATGGATCCAATCATTGAATTCTTGACATCTGGAATACTCCCGAGTGATAAAGCATAGGTAAGGAGAATTAGAGCAAGGGCCCCAAAATACACCATCTTACAGAACACTCTTTTTCGTCGAAGTTTCACACTCCCCTATCTCCGATGTCTGACTCCAAAAGAAGCAGTCCCTTCTATGGCCGATGTTCACGAAGGAATTTGTGGAGACACTAAGGTGCAAGAACTCTGGTAACAAAATTAGTAAGATACAGCTATTATTAGCCAAGCATGAAGAAGGATACCCTAAACTATGTGAAGACTTGCAACAAATACCAAAGATTTGCAGCCCGATTATATCAGCCAGCAGAGGAGCTTTCTTCCATAATGTGCCCATACCCATTTGTACAGTAGGGAATTGATATACTTCGGAATTTTCCAATAGCTCGTGGCCAAGTCAAATTCTTAGCAGTAACTGTGGAATACTTCACAAAATAGGTAGAACCAGAACCTCTTGCCGTCATCTCAGAACAAAAATTAGAATCCTTCATATGGAAGTCAATCATCTACCGTTTTGGTCTTCCTAAAAATTAATCACCGACAACAGGCGACAATTCGAGTGCCAGGCCTTCAAACAGTTCTACAAAATTTTGGAATTGAACATAGGTTAACTTTGATTTCACACCCACAAATTAATGGATTAGCAAATGTAACAAATAGACTTATATTACGAAACTTGAGAACTCTCCTTGACAATGCCAAAGGAGATTGGCCCGATCTCCTTCCTAGAATTTGTGGACAAATCGAACAACATTTAAAACAGCAATAGGGGAAACCCCATTCATGCTATCTTTTATAATGGAAGCATCCGTTCTAGTGGAAGCAATAGTCCCCAGTTTACGCGCAATGTCAACGAATTCGCTTGACCACCTCGAGGGACAAAGAGAAAATCTGGATCTCTTAGAGGAAGTCAGGGAAGATGCCACCCTAAAAATAGATGCTTATCAGCAGAAGTTCAATCTCCGAGTCAAGAAGAGAGACTTTAGAATGGGGGATCTCGTTTTGCACCGAAGTGAAGCCATCGATCATCAACCAGGGAAACTCAGACCTATTTGGGAAGGATCGTTCGAAGTTATTTGAAAGGTCGGAAAGGGCTGATGTAGTCTAAGAACAATGGACTCTAAGCCCCTTCCCCGTCCATGTAACATCGAAAATCTGAAGCCCTATTACAAATAGGCACCATTCTCCTGGAAGTTCTTTTTGTTTGTCTAGCTAATATAGAGTCGGTTCTGCGAACCCATTGTTTTTAATTCCAAGGTCGGACTTGCACGTCCATTCGCATTTCATTAGTAAGGCCTAAGCACCCATTTTATATTCCTTAAGAGTCAGGAACGGGTATTCTTTTTCCTTACCCAGATTTTTTCCCATAGGATTTTTCTAGCTAATGTTTTAATGAGACCCACAGTTCAGTCCCCCTTTAATAAAAGTATTCTTTTCAAAGATAGACGCAAAAAGATCCAATGTAGGAATAACTTACAAGGTAGGTCACATAACACGACTTTACAAGTTATTCCCCTCAAATAATTTACAAGGTCAGTCACATGGCACGACTTTACAAGTTATTTCCTACAAATAACTTACAAGGTCCGCCATGTAGCTCGACCTTACAAATTATTTCCCCTAAATCACAAAGTCAAGGGCTCGACCCCTTCTTTGTACAAATCATTTACAAGGTCAACTATATAGCTCGACCTTATAAAATATCTCTCTTGAACCACAAAGTCAATGGCTCGACCCCTTCTTTGCACAAATAATTTACAAGGTCGGTTATATAGCTTGACCTTACAAATTATTTCCCCTAAATCACAAAGTCAAGGTCATGACCCCTTCTTTGTACAAATAATTTTTACAAATTATTTCCCCTAAAACCATAAAGCCAAGGGCTTGACCCTTTTTTGTATAAATAATTTACAAGGTCGGCCATATAGTTCAATATAGTTCAACCTTACAAATTACTTCCCCTAAAACCACAAGGCCAAGGACTCGACCCCTTCCCTTGCACTATTAATTTTTATGTAAACGGTCATAACGTTCAACCTTACAAACTATCTCATGTTAAAACACAATCTTGCAAGTAACAAAGTAAAAAGCACGGACTCAACAAAAAAGTGTAGATTCATTCATAGTCAAAAGGTTACAAGCTATCCACGAGACATACCCCGGGCTAAAGATAAAAGGAAAAAATACACAAAGCTAGGCCTCAGCATTGCTGGCGTCTTCCCCATCCTCCACCTCCTCATAGTCATCTCCCTCTTCGAAGGGGGTAAGGTTGAAATCGTCCGCGCCCATGGAAAAGTCCACAATTGGACTAGTGTAAAGCTCGGGGTTCTTAAGAAGATACCAAGCCCGCGCATTTTTGATGGCTTGAGTGTAAGACTTAAGCGCATAATTCCCCAGGGCGAGCTTGTATTCTTCTGAGCCATTGAAGGCTTCCACAGCAATAGCCTGGGCTTGAAATTCCCTCTCCCTAGCTTATTTAAGCTCTTCAATTAGCTGAGCGTTCTCTTGCTGGGAGGCCTAGCGCTCTTGGTTCACAGTCTCAAGATCAGGCTTGGTCTTCTTCAGTTCTTCCTCAGCTGCGTTAGCTTGAGAAGCCTCGTACTGGACGGAGTGAACAAGTTGGCCAGTTGCCTTGCCTCGCTCAATGCTTTGAAGAGAGACTCCCCGGGTTATGATTAGCATCTACACACCGGGAGAAAAAGCTAGGCAATTGTTGCAACAAAAAATTAAAAAGCACAAGATTACACGATCTTTACTTGGAGAGCCGTGCTCTTAATATGCTCAACCCCTTACTCCAGGCTAACCTCGAACTGGTACTTTTTGACGAGGTCCAGGTACAGGGAATCCTACATCTTCCTCCTGTAGTCGGCCAATGACTTCCTCATTGGATTGAGAGGTTTGGCCCGGGCCTGAGGGCACATTTTTTGTTCTTTTTTTAGGATGTTTTCAGGTAATGCCGTCATTGGCCCGCTTTTCCCTTGCACCCTAGGCTCTTGCCATAGCTGCACTCTTCAATACTTTAGAGTCAAAGGCCATCCCTAGAAAGAGACAAGGTCGAGAAGGTTAGACCTTGTAAGAAAAACACATACTAGGAACAGAAGAGTGAAAGTTAAAGTAATTTTTTTTAATTATGTAATTCAAGAGGTCGAACCCTACCGAGCTGCGGGTCAAGGTCGACCTGGTCAAGAATGTCATTATTCACAAGGTCATTAGCTTCTTCGGCTAACAAACCAAAATCACACACCCTTACGGCATTTTCCATAAGCTCGGTTATAGCCTCCTCACTCGAATTCCCTACCCTATTGAAACTATCTATGTCTGGCCTCCTAAACGCTGGCCAAAAGATGGTCACTCCTTCTCTCGGATTTATAAAGAAAAACTTCTCCTTCCAGTACTTGATGGAAGAAGGGACAAAAGGAACCTCAAATCTACCCTTCCCGCTCAAATACACGAAGCAGTTACACTTGGGTAAGTACTTAAGTTCTAGAAGACACTTACAAAGATCAACAGTGGGCTCGATCTCGAGACTCCAACACAAAATAAAAAAATAAACAAGTATCATCCACCCATTTGGGGCTAGCTAACCCGGTAATATGCTCGCGGCCAGCAAGAAGTCAACAAAAAAGTGATGCAAGGGGAACCTAAGCCCGACCCTTAAGGCCTCATGGTAAACTACGATTTCTACTTCCAGGCATTGGTAAGACAGCTTGTCCTTATCCGGGACCCTAGCTGTATAACCCTCCAATAGTCTATGCTTCCTCATATACACCTCGATCAAATGTTCTTTCATTTTATTATAATAGGTTGGAAGCTTGAGGTCAACTTGTCTTGGTTCCCTACCTACTCGAGGATTATCTTCCCCATTATCAGACCCATCACACTGGGGACTGGGCGAGGGTTGGTAGAAATCTAAGGGCTCGATCTCTAAAAGCTCATCTAAGTTCTCCACTTCCCTAAGGTCGCCCACAGTAACTTGTCTCACCATATATTTAGGTAATAAATTATAATATTAACAAAAGTCGGGGTAGCTCGAGCTTACCTAAGCACTAAGAATTTTTGTTGAGGAAGAGGTCGTGATATTTTCCCGAGGATGTCTCTGATATCTCAAATACGCAAAGTAAAATGAATGAGGTTATAGAGACCACATATATATAGACAAAAAATGACAGGAAAAGTTCAAAATCTCCACCTATCCCTTAAGCCACGTATCAAACACATGATCAAGGAATATTCACCTACTCACGTTAGTTGAAATAAAATAGTTGACAAAAGGCGTAACAGTTGTCAAATATAAATGCAACAGTTGTCAAGTGTGAGTGCACTCAGAGACCTATTCCCAATCTCAAGAATGATCGGTACAAGTTCCCTGTCATTTCATTCAACAATGAAACTGGGATCTAAAAAATCCAAAGGACCGGCCAACCAAGACCTTTGTGTCGGCCCATATACTCGATCTCATTTTGGGCCTCACCTATGGAAAGTCCATAGGTCGGGCTATATGCCCGGGCCTTACAAAAAAATATAAGGTCGGGTGTACTTGACCTCTCTACCGTTAACTTTTACTATGGCCTTTAGCTTGGTCAACCCCAACACCTAAAGGCCCATCATCGATCATCCCTAGTCTATGGACCTCTTAAATGGGTCTCGCCCCAACATCAATAAATCAAGCAAGCCGCCTCTCAGAAAGAAAAGCACAATCTTTAAAATGATTCTTTCACTAAAAGGTAAGTTTCTTAGATGAGAATTCCTCTCATTAGGAGAAGCCTATAAATACAGCTCCTTTTTCATTAGCATTTATTCATTCATTATTATCAACACAATTACTAGTTTTATATTTCTCTCTACTTTCTCTTTCCAGAAAACTAATTCTTACATTGAAGAGGCGACGGGGAGAATCATCCTTGTATTTTTTTGTAGGTAAAAGGCGAATCCATCCATCTTTTCCAGTGATCAAGTAATGGCAATGGGCCGAGCCGAGCTGGCTCGGCTCGTCTTAGCAACGAGCCGAGCTTGTGGCTCGTGTTAGATGAGCCGAGCTTCGATCGGCTCATTACTCAAGGGCCAAGCTCGGCTTGGCCCTTGAGCTCGCGGCTCGTACATAATTTTTTTTATTTTTTTCATTAAAATTAATATTTTATTTAAAAAAAACGAGGCCACGAGCTCGGCTCGTGGCTCGTGTTTCAATTGCCATGCTCGGCTCGTTTTAGAATTTGCTTTTTTTGCTCGTGGACGAGCTGAGCCGCTCGTGGCTCGTGATTTGCCATCTCTAAATCAAGCAGATTCAGATCTTACCACGTTAAAGTTAAAAAAAATTACAGTGTCAATAATAAACAAAGAATTCGTTATTTTTAAAGTAAAATATATAATTAAAAAATTATTTGAGAAAATACTTGATTAAAAAATAATTTGAAAAAATGTATTTTTAAACACTTTTACCAAACAGTGAGCACTGTTCATGAAGTAGCAAAATCTGCTAAAATCTAATTTTTAGCGGGACAAAACATACACATAAAAATAATAACACTATTCCAAAAGATGATCTTAACTTTTAAGTGTTGAATATTGGTACAATAATTCGGGAAAATTGGTTAAGTGTTGAAAAATCAATTAAAGTGACTTGGTGTCAACTTCGGTCAAATATTCAAACCTGAACCAATTCGTTTTAGGCAAATTAGTTTGCCCCTTAGTCGCTTCGAGGCACAGAAACGGGGATTGAAGTGATGCATTGTTTGGTATGGTAGTTCGAAAAGTTGTGTCTTTTCGAAGTGATACATTATTTGGCTTCACACTACTTCGTCTACAACCCTTCATTATCTATAAATAGGACTCCTGGGATGTCATATTCCTTACATCAATAATACGCAAACATAATATCATTATCTCATCTTCTCCTATACAAAATTCTTGCATTCTTGTTGAATAATTTTGGTTCTTTTCTTTCATTTTCATTTTGGAGTACAGAAGTCATATTTTGGTTCATTGTACTTGTATTTTGGAGTACTACAAATACAAGTAATAATCGTTGTATTTTGGGAGTTGATTGTCATAAACCGTAGACATCGTTGCGAGACAAATTCGATTTAAGGACAAAATGTTCAACACTTGTCTTGACTTTGCATCTTTTTTTTTCCTTGTTTACTTGTCGTAACTCTGTCCATTTGTCAGTATATATTTCATATAATTATTTTATTTCTTTATTGTCACTATATACAAAATATTCCAACATTAAGTACCATTAAAAATAATGTATTTTCACCATTTTTTCACATATTATCATATAGAAATTTTCAGGACCCCATTCGAGAATCCCGATTGTGAGGGTGGTGGGATCCACCTGTATTGTGAGACAATCGGTATTTACTTATTCGGGTAACGGAATATCTCTTTATTATCATATTCCCCGGAAAGATTCGTATTCAAGAGTTAACTAACTGGTGGAATAATGCAAAATGAACCGATAACGTCCAATACATGGGGAATTTTAAACGATTAATTGCAGGCTGTATTTTTATAGAGCAAGAAATTCAACGCTTGATGCCAATTATTATTAAATAAATATTGCAAGCAGCTCATGGACGACTATGGAAGGACTATGTACGAGACGTCGAGAACTAATGTCCAAAAATTGTTAATAATACAAAAGGGGAGGGTCCCCTGAGCATTGATTCTTGTAGGATTCCCTGCTTACTTCTAGAATGCAGACAAATTTTTCGTAATCAGCCAATTAATTGATAAAGAAGGTCTGCAGAAGTTGACTAACAATAAACAAATTTCATTGCAACATCAAAGATAGCTAGCACGAAACCAAATTTTAGCAAATAAATATAAAATGTTTTCCCAGTAGGCTATCTATGCTATAATTACTGAAGCTTGGAAACAGCCAAAGCAAAAAAAGTTGTTCGATAACAAGAACTTGCCAGAATTTGCCAGTCATGGATTGGGTATTGAGATTTCTTGTTGGGTGCATTGGCATTTTGGCACCAGCCCTGGTCCTCCTCCGCCAGCGGATGAAAGCCAAGCCCAACCGGCTTCCGCCTGGGCCCCCAGGATGGCCAGTTTTTGGTAACATGTTCGACCTTGGTGCCATGCCACATAAAACCATAGCCGAACTAAGGAAAAAGTACGGTCCTGTTGTTTGGTTAAGGATCGGTTCCATAAACACTATGACAGTGCTCACCGCAAAGGCAGCCACGGAGCTCTTCAAGAACCACGATATAACCTTTGTGGAACGTACTATAACGGAGGTCATGAAATCCAATGGCTTCAATAAGGCAGCATTGTCACTAGCCCCTTATGGGGCATATTGGCGTGTAATGAAGCGCATAATGACAGTAGAAATGTTGGTCAACAAAAGGATCATGGAAACTGTATCTATTCGGCAAAGATGCATTAATGATATGATCCAATGGATTGCAAAGGAATCCAATTCAGCCAAAGAATCAGGGGGGATTCATTTGGCGCGCTTTGTGTTTCTGGCCTCATTCAACATGCTGGGGAACCTCATGTTATCGCGTGATTTGGTGGATCCACAATCAGAGGAGGGATCGGAATTCTTCACAGCTATGATGGGGCTAATGGAGTGGTCAGGCCATCCAAACATCGTTGACTTGTTCCCGTGGCTCAAATGGCTCGATCCACAAGGTTTGAGACGGAAGATGGATCATGATCTAGGAACAACACTGAAACTTGTTGCAGGATTTGTTGCGGATAGGTTGAAAGAACGGCAAGATGGTAAGCAGAAAAAGGACTTCCTGGAAGTTTTGCTACAATTCGAAGGAAATGGAAAGGATGAACCGGAGAAAATATCAGATCATGCCCTCAATATAATCATAATGGTAATATATTCTTGGAAACACTTCTTTTTATGTTCAGTGAAAATCTTGCCGATTTAGACATCCAAATACTAGTTGTCTCTCTCTGGTTATGTGATCTATTGAGGCCATTTATCCGGGGGAAACAGAGACAGATACAGATACAACCAATTAATTATAATACAGATTCTGGCATGCCTGTGCCAAATTTCTACGAATTAAGCTCTTTTTATATCTTACTGCTACGAACTTGTTAGAATTTGATTAAGAAATTTGCATTCTATGAAAGCATCTAGTAATTTATTCCTTTTTTATGAAGAATAAATAAACCCGATTATGCAGTATAAAAGAAACTATGATTTCATACCGTATTTTCCATTGGTTGCGCGCAGGAGGTGTTTTTAGCAGGTTCAGAAACCACCAGCAGCACAATCGAATGGGTGATGGTCGAGCTCCTATCTCATCCAGAAACAATGATCAAGCTTAAAAATGAACTTGCAGAGGTAATTGGAAAGAACAACAAATTCGAAGAGAAATACATCGATGATTTGCCCTACTTACAGGCTGTTGCGAAAGAAACCCTCCGATTGCATCCTCCAATCCCGTTCCTAGTCCCTCGAAAGGCTACTCAAGATACCGATTTCATGGGGTTTCACATTCCTAAAAACACACAACTTTTTGTAAACGCGTGGGCAATTGGAAGGGATTCAGACTGCTGGGATGAGCCATTTTCGTTCAAGCCAGAGAGATTTTTGGGCTCAAAAATTGACTACAAGGGGCAGCATTTTGAATTGATTCCATTTGGCGCTGGACGAAGGATTTGTGCAGGAATTCCTTTGGCCCATCGTATGCTGCATCTTGCACTCGGATCATTACTGCATGAATTTGATTGGGAGGTTGATGAGATTGGTAGGAATGACATTATGGACACCAGAGAGAGAATGGGAGTGACTGTTCGCAAATTGCTGCCATTAAAAGCAATACCAATAAGGCGTATGATTCATTGATTTAAGGAAGATGGTGTCCGTGAAAATGTTTTTATCCAAATCGATTTACGGATGGTTGACGGTGGAGATGACGTGATAATATATAATAGAAAAATCAATAATTTTAGGGTTACATTTTTTGAGACATTTTTAAGTGACATTCTGATATGTTACACATTTATTGAGTGGTGATACTTTTTCACAACTCAATAAATGTGTAATATGTCACACTGTCACTTAAAAACGTCCCAAAAAATACCTCCCTAAAATTATTGATAGAAAAATAGATTTCCAAACCACATGTATCAGTCATACTATCCATCTACAAATAGCATTAGTAATGCTAGCATACTTTTCTCATATGTTCTATAATAACTTATATATATAACTTATATGGCAATATTGTATGTTAGTGAAATAAATTAGCCTTTGTTTGGTAAAAGTAGGTGGGCGTTTCAGTTTTGGTTATTTTTTGGTTCTTTGTTTGGTTCTTTTATTAAAAAATTCAAATTTTAGCAAATGTGAAAATGTGTGTAAAAAACAAATAAGTGTTGACTCAAAATTTCTCAATCGAATCCATCCATGTGGTAAGATATTTAAATTGAATATATTCAGGTTCTAAAGGCACTAAATACAGTTATAATATTCTGTATATTCTCAGTAGCAATTAGAAATGTATGATCTTCATATTCTGTTTTTCTATCTACTACTTATATTGGAATGTCCGGATCATCCTGACTAAAAAAATGATAATGGTGGCATACAGACACTTTTTCTATAACATAAATTATTTAGGTCATTTGAACCTAGGTATATTTCGAATATAACAAACGATTTCTAATGAAATTTTATCTCAAACTTCAATGTAAAACCACAATTTACTAATGCACCTCCACAAAAAGTCATGTACATGTCAAACCACACATCATTCCTAAAATTAGTTCAGCACATATCAACACAATAGTCATTACCTTAATTTGTAAATACTGCACCAAAAAAATGCACTGAATCAGTGTGAGTGAGAGACCAGACATCCAATATTCTAAAATTGGTGCAAAGAATTTCATATAAGATGCAATACAATATGAACAATTCAATAATTATCATAATACATCTAAGTAAGCTGGATTTGTACACTCTATCACGTAAAGCAACACAGAAAATGTCAAAAGTGTCATGTGGACTTAATTTTTAAATTAAGAATGTTCGGTTCTCGGTTCGATTTTCGATTTTCGATTCTCCATTTTTCAATTTCTGTTCTCATTTTTCTCCTGAAGAACCATCGGTTTCGATTTTTTTGTTTGTTTCCGGTTCAGTTCTCTAGGTTCCAATTTTTTTGTCCACCCTTAAGCAACACTGTACTGATTTATAAACTGGTTTACTACAATTTTGAGGTAAAATGTTTGGTTGAAAAGTGAAGAGAGAAAATGTGTGTAGTTAAAAGTGATTTGAAAAATTGTGTGGTGTATAAACTGGTTTATAAGCCACTTACCAAATGGAGGCTTGTTGATAATTGGGAAAATATACAAATCATGTGGTTACAATACCACATGATGCTTATATGCTATGTGGATTATTGGTACGATCACGACACATCATTGAATTATATTGTGATCGTATAACCATTAATAGTGATTACAACATACGAACTATCATTCTTGGTGGCACATGGATTAAGGGAATGATACGAGTGGTGATTTGATTATCAATTGACGGCTATTACGCCGTAATAAGTAGCATTTCCTTTAATTTCAGGTCATTATCCTTTAACTTTAGGTCATTATACATAGATTTTAGACGATTCTCACTCCATCATGGATGATTGTTGAATGAAGCCTATAAGTACATAAGGTCTCCAAAGGACAAGGGATGATTTTTGACATAATCCCATTTTATTACTCTTAACATCGCATATACATTCCCTATCATTATTGTTACTGATTATCACGTCGGAGTAACAACTGGGGACAAAGTCCCACCACTTTCAAGTATCAAGATGAGTAGGAGATCACTGAAAACGAGATGGTTGATTATCGAATAGGTCGAAAAATTCATTCTACATTACCACATTTTAAATATAAAGAAATAAGTTTAAAACTCCAAAGATCAGGTTGTAAATAATATGCATCTCTTTTTATGACCCACGACACACTATCGAAATCTTTTTGTATTGTAATGAACGAAAAATAGTAATGAAAAATAAAGAACATACATATTTAGTTTTATAGAGAAAACCATGTAACATGTAGAAAAAATTACAGGTAGAGGAGGAAGAATTCACTCTATAAAAATATAAGGGTACAAGAGATTGTGATATTAAGACTTGTACTTAAGGGACTGTTCAACGGCTATTTAGACCAATTTAAATTGATTATTTGAGTTTTATAGGTAAAATTTATGGTTAAAAATTGGAGAGAAAAAATGTTTGCAATTAAAAAATGATTTGAGAAATTATGTAGTTTAAGTTTTTGTTTAAATTATAGTTGTCAAACAAATGCTAAACAATTTCGAAACCTTAAATACATACAAGCCGAAAATTAGACGGGTATACGGGATCAAGCCTCCGCTCCTTTTATAATTAGTTTCATAATAAATGTTGCATCGCAAACTTTTTAGGTTGGACCAAACAAAATTCGGATCACCATTCTCTAACACTTTTGTGTTAGATGTGACATCCGCATGAATTATAGCCCTTGTTTGAGCCCCATCATTTACAAAAATGAGTTTTGTTATAGTTATTTTTTGTCGAATGTATGATTAAAAGTGAGAATGTGTAAATTATTTTGTTGATAAAATATATGGTTAAAAATAAAATTTAATAAAAATGAGTTTGTAAATAATAAGGCTCAAATAGGGGCATAATAACTTCTGAAGGTAATCGCTTCAATTATATATTACCCGTCAAACACTATGATATAGCTCATGTTTAATAGAGATTAAGATTAATTTTTTATCGAATTTGATAAAAATTAATGAAATATGTGATTAAAAAGTTGTGAAATTCATGAAATATGTGATTATAATTAATCTTTAACTTTACTTTGATAATAACTAGTGTTACACTCGTGCGATGCACGATCATTTGTTACTTATATATATCGAGTTTATAGTTAATATATGAAATAAATATCTATATCTATATCTACTATTTATAAAGGGAGAATAGTGGATTAACGTGAATGCAAAGTGGACTAATGTGAATACATTTATTGTCTCACACACACACACACACACACACACACACACACACACACACACAAAATACCAAACAATGGTTAATATTTTTTTAATAATTTTTAATTTTAATAATTGTGCAAATATTATATGATATAATAATTTCTTGATCTTCAATGTTGTTCAATTGTCGTATATTTGATGAGTTGAGATTAAACACATATTTATAGTTTATTGTGATTTTTGAATGAAAATTGAGAAAAAGTAAAATATGTAAGGCAAATGTAGAAATTATAATAAATATATTTATATCTTGAACAAACATCAATATTTGTACTCATAATATTACATCTAACATGATATACAATTAAAAAACTACAGAATTTGCATTTATCATTCAATAAAGTTTTCAATAATTTGGATTATTTATGTTTTTTTTAATTTTAATAATTGTTGTAATAAAAAATTATTTTCATATCTTTTTTATTTGTGTTGATTATGTATAATCATTAAATTTTATGAATGTTAATCTATATTGTGGACAGCAATTTCAGTTCATCGCACTGGTGAAAATCTATATTATACTATATATAAAAGTAGGATAGTTAGTTCAATCAGTATTTTTAATTATCAGTATTAAAATTATTATTTAATCATTGATTTTTAATTTATTTGTTGTTCTTAATATTATAAATCATACGTGTAGCCATCAATAATTAAATTGTGTTTTAATTATTAAGGATCAGATAATTTGTTATTTGTAATATTACAAATCATATTTTCTAAAATATATATTATATATTATTATTATTAAATAGTTTAATAATTTAAGCCTCTGCTCAGCAACTATATTTTTGTTTCGAGGTAAAATGTGGTTGAAAAATAATTTTAAAAAATATATGGTTAAAAAATGGGTTGAAAAAATATGCTGCTTATAAATAATTTTATTTAGTTAATAATATTAATAGAATAATTAATAATTTTTAATAATTCTTAATTTTAATAATTTTTAAAGATTACATGGTATAATTTCATAATCTCCAACTTTACTCGATTGTCGTATAATTATAATCATGAGATTTTCAAAATTATTATTTTGACTACTTATTTTTGCAAATAAAGTTTTATTGGTTAAATTCAAATATTTTGACTATTTCTTTTTTAATAATTGTGATTGATGTTTGAATGAAAATTAAAAAGTACGTTAAATACAAGAGGCAAATGTAGAAGTTATGATAAATATGATAATACATTTCACATGCATCAATATTCATACACATAATATTACATCAAATGTGATATACCATTAAAAACCTACTAAATTTACATTTTCAATGAAATCATTAAGAACTCATAAAAATTATTGAAATCAATAATAATTTATTGTTTAAATAAATAAATTGACGTTTACTATTCAAAGAATTTTTTAATAATTTGAATTACTTGTGTTATTTTTTAAAATTCTAATAATTATTGTAAAAGATTTTTTTTTTTTTTTTTTTTTTTTTTTTGCATTTATATGTGTTGACTAGTATAAGCATTAAAATTTTATGAATACTAATTGAAATCGATATTGCGGATAATAACTTTCGTGTATCGCACGGGTGAAATACTAGTTTTATTAAAAATAAGAAATGAAAGAAAATAATTAATCACAAAAAAGTACAAATTACACATTCTTTAATTATTTTTTTACCGTTAGTATGTTTACCGTTTCAAGAAATTTCTTTAAATATTGTAATTTAAAATATTTAAAGCTTAAAATGAGAAAATAAATTACATTTATACAAAATTTGTAATACGTAAAAAAATAGATATATCTATAATATACGCTCAAAATTTTATTAAAAAAGAAAAAGGAAAATAAAAAATAGATCGATGAACTTTTTTATTTCATCATCTTTCATTTTCATTTCCTTCTTTTAAAGAAATATTTATGTGATATTGACAAAGTTTTTTTTTTTTTTTTTGAATTTAAAAAAAATGTGATTGATTTTCAAGAGGGGAGGGCGGATCAAGAAACTCAGGGACTTGAAAAAAGCGATTATTTAAAAATTTGCATTCAATTGTATTATTTTAAATCTGAAATTTGTCCAAAATGAATAATATATAATTAATTAATACTACTTACCATTTTAGGAAACATATTTTGACGGAAAAATGGGTCAATACCTTTTTGTACTCTCACTTTATGTATTTCGTTTTTCTCTTGTGAACATATTTAGTTCTTGTTTAATCCTCATTATATACAAAATGAGTTTTTTAATAATGATTTTTTGGAGAATATGTACTTAAGCCCCTATTTTGAGACTAATTATTTCAAATAGTGTTGTTTGTAAATGTAAATTTTTGGAGAATGAGTTTTTAAAAAGTAGGAATTTATTTAAAGTTATAGGTACATTATTTTATTAATAAAATTAAATGTTAGTTGAAAATGAGTTTAAAAAAAAAAAAAAGAGTTTTTGGTTAATGGGTACCTAGGGGACAAATGTTTTATCAAGTGGCTACAATTGTAATAGTTTGGAACTTGAAAGACTTACTATAAAAATAAATCAATGAAAATTTTCATAACTATTCAATTTCAATAATTATTGAGATAATTAATCTTTTCGAAATTTAATTTCTATATTATCAAAAATAAATTTGTCTCTACCCAAATAACGGAATAGAATTTTTAGAATCGGTACTAAGTATCTTAATATAATATTTGATATTTAAATATATTAAAATTTTGGATATTTATTTTTTATTTTAATTTGATGAGAAACACAACTCGAATTGAAATTAATTATATATCATCAAATTAAATTTAGTTAAAAAATTATAAATATCATTATAAGACTTAAATAAAACAATTTTGAAATAGAGGGACATTAAGAAAAAGTAAAAGGTACAAAATAAATTTTTTACCTTTAATTTTTGATGTGATTTTAAGGACGACATGTTTATAATTGACTCTAACTTATGAATTCGTATTAAAGTTCTCGTTGAAATCTTCGATTTGATACACATATTGCATATTTTTCGATTTTAAAATAATAGTATAATTATCAAAAATATTTTCATTCATTGAAATACTTCTATTTTAGGAAATGCAGTTTAGACGGAAAAAATTCCAAAACATATTTTTGAAAAGTGTCTTACTTTTATATATAGTATGATTTAGATTAAAAATCAAACAAGTGCTTAACTTGTGTTTGATAACTTTGGTTATGTTCTTTAATACTGTAGTATTTATAAATTAGTTTATTTATGTGTAAGGTAAAATGTATGATTAAGAATTGATGATAAATTAAAAAATAGTTTTAAAATTGCGTTCTTTATGAGCCTCTATTTGGTAAATAAAAATAAATTAATTTAATTGCGTTCTCTCCGATTTTCAACCATGAGAAAGGAAAAATCTTTATCTTTATCTTTATAATATATAAAAGTAAGGTAGTTTCTAAAAGTAATTTCCCGCCCATTTTTCTATTTCTATAAATAGTAAGGTCCCATAAAATAAAATTAAATAGTGTGAAAGCAAAGTAGATTAGTGTGAATGCAAAATTAATGTAGGTCAAATGTGAATGCAAAATCTGGATAAATTTGAACGCATTTATTACATTACATTATATATATATATATATATATATATATATATATATATATATATATATATATATATATATATATATATATATATATTATCGTAAATACAAAATAATGGTTGATAATTTTTTAATCAATTTTAATTTTATTATTAACACTAATACTGAATGTGTTCAATTAATATTTTTAGTTATCAGTATTAAAATTATCATTTAATTATTTTATTTATTTATTTGTTGATCTTAATATTATAAATTCTATGTATAGCCATCAATATAAAAATTATGTTTTAATTATTAATTGTCAAATCATTTGTTATCTTTAATATAAAAAAAAAACATATTTTCAGAAATATGTATGTAGTTGAAAAAATGAGCTGCTTATAAATAATTTATAGAAAAAGTTATTGAACGAAGACTAATATTGAATAACTAATGCTTTAGTTTCTTTTTAGTTAATAATATCAATAGAATTATTAATACTTTTAATCATTCTTAATTTTAATAAAGTTTTAAAGATTATAGGGTATAAGATTATTTGTATAATTTTGTGATCACCAACTTTAATCGATTGTCTTATCATGATAATTACGAGATTTTCAAATTATTATTTTGACTATTTGACTTTGATTTTTTGAGAATTGTTTTTGTAAAATAGTGATTTTTTAGAATGTATAGTTAAAAAGTAGTATGAAAAATTGTAAAATATAATTTTTTAAAGAATGTGTCATTGAAAATGAATGTTCAGAAAAATTGATTCTTGAAAAATCAATTCCATATGAGTAAGTGATAAAATATTATGTCTTTTGGATTAAACAATCGTCCCGCTTTTATGAAAAGATTTATAGATGATTTATTAGTAAATAAAGTTAAACATATTTACGATATACATTCGTTAAAATTTAATCACAACTAAAATTTTCTGTTGCTTAATTTGCTACATTTATTTAAATATATGACCACATCTATTTAATTTGTAATATTAAAGTAAATATGAAATGAAATATTTGTTTAATAAATTTAAATATCAAATATTGTAATAAGATAGTTAGTACTAATTCTAATAGTACTATTCATATAGTGATAAATTATTTGTGATAATCTAGAAATTATATTTTGAAAATATTAATTACATTAATAATCATAAAAATTGAATAGTTATACAAATGAGTTATGCAAATGGTCATTGAAGTATTTTTTTAAGTAGTAAGTTATTTAAGTTCCTAAGTATTACAATTGTGGTAACTTAGTAAAAAAAAAAAAATTGCTCCTATAATTTACATATAAATTAAAAAAAAAATCAAACTTTTTAATAGTTCATTGTACCAAAATTTTCTGTTACGAACTATATTACTTGAAATAATGAATTTCAAACAGGTACTTAAGTATACATTCTCCACAAAATCATTATTATTAAACTCATTTTGTAGATAATGAGTGCTCAAATAAGGATTAAATATGCTCATGAAAGAAAAATGTAATATATCAAGAGCACTTCTCAAAAACAGGTATTGATTCATTTTCCTGTCTAAAACACATTTTCTAAAATGGTAATTAGTAGTAGTAATTCACTATTTATTATTCATTTTTGACAAAATTCAGATTTAAATTAATCTAAATGAATGTAGATTTTTAAATAACTGCAATTTTTAGGTCCCGAGGTTTCTTGGTCTGTCTTACCATCTTGAAAATCAATTACATATTTTTTAGATTCGTAAAAATAAAAAAATAAAACTTTGTCAATATCACATAAATATTTTTATTTAAAAATAGAAAATGAAAGATAATGAAATAAGAACGTTTATCCATCTATTTTTCTTTTTCTTTTCATTTTCGTTTTAATAAGATTCTAAGCATATATCACATATATATCTGTTTTTTCTACTTATTACAAATTCTATTTAAATGTAATTTTTCTTTCCATTTGAAGTTTTAAATCAAATTATAATATTTAAAGAAATTCCTGGAACGATAAATATACGAACGGAAAAAAAATTAAAATATAATTAAGGTATGTGTAATGTATCTTTGTAATTAATTGTCTTCATTCATTTCTCATTTTTAATTAAATATTCATTTCATATGTTAAAATATAAATTTGATATATATAGGTAACAAATGACCGTGCATCGCAAGGGTGTAACACTAGTAATATATAAAAGTAAGGTAGTTCCTAAAAATAATTTCCCGGCCATTTTTCTATTTCTATAAATAGTAAGGTCCCATAGAATTAAATAGTATGAATGAAAAGTGGATTATTGTGAATGCAAAATTAATGTAGGTCAAATGTGAATGCAAAATTTGGATAAATGTGAACGCATTTATTTCATTAATTATATATATACATTATGGTAAATACTAAATAATTGTTGATATTTGTTTAATCAATTTTAATTTTATTATTAACACTAATATTGAATGAGTTCAATTAATTTTTTAGTTATCAGTATTAAAATTATCATTTAATTATTTTATTTATTTATTTATTTATTTGTTGTTCTTAATAATATAAATTCTATGTATAGCTATCAATATAAAAATTGTGTTTTAATTATTAATTGTCAAATCATTTGTTATCTTTAATATCAAAAATCATATTTTCTAAAATATATATTGTAACACTCCAAGTTCAAAATCTTAAACTTTGGCGTGTTAACTTTTCTTTACTTAAATGCGGAAAAGAAATCATTTAAAACCTTAACATTTTCATTTTCTATTATAAAATTTTACAAAAATTTTGACAGAATCTCCCCTATAAATTGGACATAGCAAACCTGTAGAGTGACATCATAACCATTTTAAAACACACGTCTCAATTCATTCAATCCCAAACATCATAAAACCCCTTTACAAAAAGAATCTCAAACTCCACAACCATATAATTCCAAATAATAAACTTTAACAAATATAACAAGAGGCAATTTAACCTCTAATACGATACTCATACTTATTCGAAGCTAACTCCAACCAAGCAATTATCAATTTTAAATAAATTAAAGAATAATTAATGAGAAATTGAAATAAATTCTAATTTGACTTTATTTAAAAAAGTTGAAGTGAGTATATCCTGAGTCTGCCACCCAATGCTCTCCTCGTCTTATCTAACTTTCATCACCTGAAATATATTGGGAATGGATTGGGGTGAGCTAAAGTTCGGTAAGTAAATTTTATGCACGTGATGCATGCTCATTACATGAAATGCCTTTGACCATTCAAAGTAATTATCCCCATTTACTTTACTTTTCAAGACTTCATACTTTCCAAACATTCACTTAAACATTTCCAAAACTTTAACTTCATTTCTATCGTGAGCTCAATTAGTGTATCTTCTAGCCAATCACAATGCAGTGGGCAACTTTCCTTATTTAGAACCAGGTTATCATTTTTCCATCACATAGCGGTTTAGAATTTACCACCGCCAAGCGGTTTAGCAATCGTCACCGCAAAGCGGTTTAATATTTGTCACCGTCAAGCGGTTTAGCAATCGTCACCGCAAAGCGGTTTAATATTTGCCACCGCCAAGCGGTTTAGCAATCGTCACAGCAAAGCGGTTTAATATTTGCCACCGTCAAGCGGTTTAGCAATCGTCACCGCAAAGCGGTTTAATATTTGACACCGTCAAGCGGTTTAGCAATCGTCACCGCAAAACGGTTTAATATTTGTCACCGTCAAGCGGTTTAGCAATCATCACCGCGAAGCGGTTTAACATTGACCACCGCAACAGCGGTTTAATTCGGGTACGCCGGTCCCCCACGCCCCATTTACCACTCACACCTTTCATGAAATAGAAGTACATTCATTATTTCTTAAAACTTGGGATACATGCATTTTAAGAAAACTTGAACTTATCACATTCTTCATTTAAAATCATTTGACTTCCCCAACTCAATGACAATGCATGCTTGACGATGTAATAACATGATAACATGTATGCTTAAACATTCGCTTAATAACACATACATGTATAAAGTTCATGGAAAGCATCACAAGCAAATAAATTTTAAAAAAATAATTTAAGCACATTAAACATTTAACTTCAATGAAAATAGGGAAAGTTTACTTACTTGAAATCCTCAGTATTTACCGTTTCTGAATTTTGCAAGTGAAAAAGTCTTGGTTGCCCCGTGACGTCAATGTACCAAAAGTCCTAAATTATTCCCATTCATTTAACAAAAATATAACTTTTTTAGTTCCCAAACACATTTAAAACTCCTAACCGAGGTTAAGACTTATATGTGACTCACAATTTAACTCAAACGTGTCCTTACGCCATGACTAATGTATATAATATCATATTCAAAATGAGGGATCCAATTACATACACTTACGATTTTTTTTTTATTATCATTCATTTATTCAAATTTAAGTTGCAATATTTAGCTTAACCTAAACTTTACCAAATTTCTCGATTAAAAATCTCCGTTATTAAGAATTTGAAAATACTCAAATATGATCGTCAATTTAAATCTAGAATCAAACAAAACCTCATAACCTTAATTTCAAAGGTTGAAAATAAACATTTATAATTCGAAATTCAAAGTAAAATTTCAAACAAAGTATTATAGTCTTAAAAACCCAAATTCTGAAATCCAATACACAATTACATAATTTTCCACAATTTCAAAGAGTACAATTATAATTTAATTTAAACTAAAATTTAATTCAATTTAATTAAACCAATCACATTAGAAGTATGAAAAGTGCACCATATAAATCAACATTCATGCAAAACAGTTGACTAACCCCATTAAAATCTGAAAATCTCAAATTAACTCAACATTAAACTAACGGAAACCTTAACTCCATAAATTTGAGCATTTCATTTCCAATTGCAATTTAATCTAAATCAATCAAAATTCACCTAGAACATTTACATCTAAATCTGAAAATATACATATAATACATATGCCCATATATATATATATATATATACACAATCACAACACCAACTCTCCAATTAACAGTTAAATTCGAAATCTAGAATAAATAAAATCTGAAATAGTAATAATACACTTACTCACACATATATATACACTTACATACATCAATACATACTTACAACTCCATATATACATACAACAATTCAATGTGTGTGTGTGTGTGTGTGTGTGTTGTGTCTGCGTGCGTTGGGTTGTATGTGTGTGCGTGAGGGAGAAGGGTGGGAGTTACCCACCGGTGCAGCGACAAGAGGGAGGTAGTGGAGGTCGCGGTCGTTGGCGCTGGTTTGTGTTGCTGGAGCTGGTTCGTGCATGAGACGAGAGAGAGAGAGAGAGACAAGTGAGACCGAGAGAGCGAGAGGCAGGGGCGTAGAGATGATTCTGAGGCTGAGAGGTCGCGAGTGAGAGAATGAAATGAGGGTTTAGGTTTATATATATATATATATATATATATATATATTGGAAATTTGCAAATTAGTCCCTCCTTTCTCTCCAAGTGCATAGTTAAGTCCATAAGTTCTAATTTATTTTCCAAAACTTTTAATTTAATACAATAAAATAGAAAATGGCATGTTTAGGCAGTAAAACAAATGATCACATAAATTTACACGTAAACTATGAAAATAAAAAATTTATAAACTTTTAATTGGTACATTGATTGAAACGGCGTCCAAGTCCTTCCACTGCAAAATAATTCGAATTATAGACATTAAAGATCACAATTTTATAATCTATAATCACATTAACATAAATATTGAGCGAAATTTAAAATAGCTCGTAAAATGAAAAGCGGTCTTACATAAATGTAGTTGAAAAAATGCGCTACTTATAAATAATTTATAGAGAAAGTTATTGAACTAAGACTAATATTGAATAATTAATGCATTGGTTTCTTGTTAGTTAATAATATTAATAGAATGATTTATATTTTTAATCATTCTTAATTTAATAAATTTTTAAAGATTATAGGGTATAAGATTATTTGTATAATTTTGTGATCTCCTACTTTAATCTATTGTCGTATCATAATAATTGCGAGATTTTCAAATTATTATTTTGACTATTTGACTTTGATTTTTTGAAAATTGTTTTTGTGAAATAATAATTTTTTAGAATGTATAGTTAAAAAGTAGTATGAAAAAATGTAAAATATAATTTTTTAAAGAATGTGTGATTGAAAATGAATGTTCAGAAAAATTGATTCTTGAAAAATCAATTCCATATGAGTAAGTGATAAAGTATTATGTCTGTGGATTAAACAACCGTGCCGCTTTTATGAATCGAGATGCATGGATGATTTCTTAGTAAATAAAGTTAAATATATTTACGATATACATTCGTTAAAATTTAATCAAAACTAACATTTTCTGTTGCTTAATAAGCTACATTTATTTAAATATATGACCACATCTATTTAATTTGTAATATTAAAGTAAATATGAGATGAAATATTTGTTTAATAAATTTAAATATCAAATATTGTAATAAGATAATTAGTACTAATTCTAATAATACTATTCGGATAGTGATAAATTATTTGTGATAATCTAGAAATTATATTTTGAAGAGATTAATTACATTAATAATCATTAAAATTGAATAGTAATGCAAGTGGTCATTGAAATATATATTTTTTAAGTAGTAAGTTATTTAAGTTCCTAAGTATTACAAATGTGGCAAGTTAGTAAAAAAAATATATAAAAAAAAAAATTGTCCCTATAATTTACAAATAAATTAAAAAAAAATCATACTTTTTAACAGCTCATTGTACCAAAATTTACTGTTAGGAACTATATTACTTGAAATAATGAGTCTCAAACAGGTGCTTAAGTATACATTATTCACAAAATCATTATTATTAAACTCATTTTGTAAATAATGAAGGCTAAAACAAGGATTAAATATGCTCACGAAAGAAAAATGTAATATATAAAGATATCACTTCCTAAAAAAGGTATTGACCCATTTTCCTGTCTAAAACATATTTTCTAAAATGTAATTAGTAGTAGTAATTCACTATTTATTATTCATTTTGGACAAAATTCAGATTTAAATCAATTCAAATGAATGCAGATTTTTAAATAGCTACAATTTTTAGGTCCCGAGGTTTTTTGGTTCATCTTCTCCTCTTGAAAATCAATTAAATTTTTTTTTTTTAAATTCGTAAAAATAAAAAAATAAAACTTTGTCAATAACACATAAATATTTTTATTTAAAAATAGATAATGAAAGATAATGAAATAAGAACGTTCATCAATCTATTTTTTTTTCTTTTCATTTTTGTTTTAATAAAATTCTAAGCGTATATAACAGATATATCTATTTTTTCTACTTATTATAAATTTTATTTAAATGTAATTTTTCTTTTCCATTTGAAGCTTTAAATCAATTCAAATTACAATATTTAAAGAAATTCCTGGAACGATAAACATACGAACCGTAAAAAAAAATTAAAAAATAATTAAGGTATATGTAATGTACCTTTGTAATTAATTATCTTCATTCATTTCTCATTTTTAATTAAATATTCATTTTATTTTAATATATGTAGGTAATAAATAATCATGCGTATAAATGAAAAGGTAACACGAATAACGCACAAATGGACGGTTGTAGGCCTTGTAGCAGTCATGAGAATCTTCTAGCATCATCTTACCCACACTTTTCCAGCACCTTCCACCATATGATTGAACCCTATATATACACATTTACATTTCCAATTGATATGAAGTGTCAATCTGAGAAAATCCACCCGAAAGAAATTAACCGGTAGAAACGACAAAAATGAAGCCAGTAATCGATGAAAAGAAAGATAAGGTGACAGTCTGGGCAGAGTGCCGAGCAGATGAAGGCAGAAAACACGTCGAGAAAGTGGAGATACGCACTCACAGCGTGGACACAGTAAAGTACGTCGAGAGAAAACTCGTTGACAAGGGAGTGCAAAGGCAAGAGCGCCACCCAGCGGATGGGCTGCCACTGAAGCATGATCCCAAGAAAGGGCACGGTGGGAAGTATACGTGGGAAGGGCCGGAGAAGGAGGCGGAGCTGGAGGTGGCGCCGCCTGCGATAGACGAGAAGGATCCAAACTACGTGGACGAGGAAGAAAAAGAAGTGGCGGATGAGGAAGTGAAGAACTTGGTTGTCGGTGAAGTTGAAGTAGCTAAGGTGGCGGAGGAAGGAGTTGCGAGGGTTGAGGTTGAGCCTCACTTGAAGGTTAACTGAGTGACTTTCGTGAATTTTTTTTATGTATTTTGTAAAGTTTTCAGGTTATAAAAGATTTCCTGTTCCTTAGCGAGGAGTGACTTGTAATCATTTTGATTAATCCTTTAATTTCCGAAGTATTTCTGATTAGGGGTTACGTGGTCTACTCTGATTTGTCACTTCTTATTAGGATGTCAAGTGGAGCCTGATGGGCTTGACCCGATACTCAATGTCCCCATCAACTGACGATAGACATTTTTAAAATAATAACTCATCTTCAATAGAAAGTATTGCACCATCAACTATCAAATTTCGACGTAGGAAGGGGAAAAGTTTGAAATCGAGTGGATACGAATCGTAAAATTTATACCCAAAAATAAATAAATCAATTACCGAATTGAAATCAATTGAAATTCATAGGTTTTCATGAATTGAATGCCTAAAACAATTTCAATAACCGAATTGAAATCCTCGGTTTTCAAAATTAAAATTGAGAACCTAAAATAAAATTGAAAGTGTGTATTTTAATTTTAATTCCATGATTTAATTTTCAACTATCTATTCTTTTAAAAATTATTATTCATTTTTAAAAAATTCATTTTAACGGACACTTTAATTTGGCTGCACAACGATTCAGTTTGCGCCTTTTTCAACAACTTGCTTGTGTTTTTGGACTTTTTTGCTATTTTGTTGCCTTTCTTCCCATTATTATTATTGTAAAGCTGTTTTTGCAAGTTAAAAAGTTGTAAACATCATTTAAATTTAAATGATGTTTTTAATGGGAAGTCACTCTTTCGTTATTTAATCCCTGTTTTTTTTTAACATTTATTTTGTTAGGTGGTTGCATGTAAGTCGATATATTTTGTTAAAGAATCGAAAAAATAATCAAAATGAGATTGAAAATGAAATAATTTGGTTTAGAATCGAAAATATAATCAAAGTCGATTCGTCGAATCGATAACGAAGTCATTTAGTTATAATAATCGTAATTGGACCGAAAAATGCCTATCCATTAATGGAAGTTAGCGAGAGATGATCTCATTCTCATTAAATAATAAATATGAATTATAAAGAAATATAAAACAAAAGGGGATGTAGCTCAGATGGTAGAGCGCTCGCTTAGCATGCGAGAGGTACGGGGATCGATACCCCGCATCTCCAATGTTGTGCGAGGTTTTCTGTTTTTTTTCCTGGTTTACGTTTCGTTGGGTGCAGATGAACGCAGCTATAAATGCATAAATAAATGATCGACAAACGTACTCAATACAAAGCCCAAATCGCTAGCCCAACACGTTTCTTTATTTCATTTCTTTACAAGAAAAAACATGACTTATGATGAAGTGAGATTTGATATTCATTATTCACAAAAATGCATTTTGGAGAATATGTTGTTAAAAAACATGATTTTTTGGGGTTTTATTTGTATTATTTTATTGATAAAACGTGTCTTTGATTTTTTATTTTTTTTTTTTAAAGAAAATCTTTAAATAATGAGTGTCACATAGGAGCATAATGTCCATGTCGAAATGTTAAATGAGAAAAATACGTATATCATGTATTAATATATTAACATATCAAAAATAAGGATGATCCCAAAATTATTCAATTATCAGGTGTGCTTTAGTGTGTGTGTGTGTGTATATATATATAACGGAAATCAAGGAAGATATGAAGGCCAAATATTACGGCGACGGTTACCAAAAATATTCTTCCCATATTGATATTCCTTATCAACGGAACAATTCAGCGAAATATCGCCAATTTAAATAGGAAAAACCAGGGAATCAATGTTGGCACTGATAACTAAATGCAGAGATCGAGAAGACGATGAAGATGAGGTCACACTTCCGAAAATTGAACATCAGAAGATAAAGTGTTGTTTGACAGTAATCCAGGATTAAATTAACCTGTGAAGTTGACATAAGGTAAGCTGTAACTTTATGCAATGATGTTGATTTTCTGAGGTCACTTACGGAAATGAACATATATTTATTGTAATGTTCACAATCATCAGTATGCATCTAATGTGAGTAAATGAGTCCGTGAAGTGCAACTACGGTAAGCTATCATTTTAATCAATTACGGAGTTTTATTAGGTCACAAACGAAATTGAACAGAAGTTTACAGTGATGTTGAGAACGATCGATAGGATCTAACGCGAGGTGAAATGTAGTAAAAATGGTGATCTACGTAATGGGTTAAACAATTTAGCATAATTTGTTGTGACAACAGATAGCATACTGGCAGAGGTTATCATTTTACGCTTCGAATGATGGTGCATTTATTTAGTTTGGTCACATTATTAAATTGATGAAAGTTTGAACAAAAAATGAATAGATGTACTTGTGGCCACTGTAATGAATCAATTTTCGTGTGGTCACATTATTGCATTAACTGTGACGTGGCAACTATATTTGTTATACTATAGTGTTATATTAACAATTTTTACAATGTTGTTGTGATGTATTTATAACTGAGATATGCATCGACTGACGTCCTTGTCATGAATGTATAGGTATGGGCTATGTACATATTTGTGTGATTTTGGGATCTCAGTCTGCCTTGTTAATGATTGACGAAGGAAGCGGCTATTCGGAACTTGTGGACTCAGTAGTTAGAGAATCTGGCTTTGACATTAACAAGGTTGCAGTCTCCATGAGTTATGAACTGAGCAGTGACATACAACCCATCAGATTAAAAAATGACAACAGTGTTCTGTCGTATCTCACACTGAAGAAAGATTATAAGGATCCTTCAAAATATCCCATTATGGTTGAGGTCACAGCAGTGGATAAAGTTCCTAGTCACGGAGGCTTCAACTTCATGGAGCCAGTTGAATTTATTCAAGACGGCAATGAGGGAACTTATTCTATGTGTGGAATTGCTTCAAACATATGCATTGTAACAGATGAGCAATTGGCAATATCGGATGATAGTGTGGAGAGTACTGTAACAAATCCAGACGCCAAGGATATAGAGTTGAACAGGGTTTTCAGGAATAAAGAGGTACTGAAATTGAGCATGACATTTTATGCAATTCAGAAGATGTTCGAATTTATGGTTCTAAGGTCGGACAAGAAGGAATTTGTTGTGAGGTGCTCAAATAATACCTGTAATTGGGTTTGCAGGTCATCAAGATTGGGGAAAACATATCTATTCAAAATTAGATACATTCACAAAGAGCATACATGTGGTTCGAATATAGTGTTGGGGTCACATAGGCAAGTAACCACTGCAGTTGTCTCCTCGTGTATAAAATACAAATTCAACTCAAACTGCACAACCTATATCCCAAATGACATATGCAACGACATGTTGCACACATATGGTGTTTCGTTGAACTACGTGAAAGCCTGGAGATCGAGGGAGAAGACATTGAGATTGATAAGGGGAGATCCAGCTGAGTCATTTCAAGAGGTACCTGATTTTTTGCATATGCTTCGAAAATGTAACCCAGGCTCGGTCACAGGGATAGAAATTGACAATGAAAATAGGTTCAAATATTGTTTCATGGCACTTGGTGCATCAATTCGAGGATGGAAACATTGTAGGCCAGTTATCGTAGTTGACGGAACTTATTTGAATGGGCAATACGGTGGTACTCTGTTCACTGCGTGTACACAGGATGCAAGTAATAGAATTTTTGTACTTGCATTTGGTATTGGGGATAGTGAGAATGACAAGTCGTGGAAATGGTTTTTTGAGAACTTGAAGAAGGCGTATTGGGGCAGAGAAGGACTATGTTTTGTATCGGATCGTCACGAAAGTATTCGAAAGGCTATAGAATGTGTCTATCCTGGAACATGTCATGGTATATGTTCATACCACTTACTGCAAAACGTGAAGAAGTATTATGGAAATTCAGGTCACAATATCACATAACCTTTTAATAATGCTGTCCGTGCATACACATTGTCGGAGTTCGAGTACCAGATGTTACAGTTGGACGCTATTGACAAAGATATTAGGGGTTATTTGGTAAGAACACTGGACTTGTCCATTTAGTAATTTGTTTCCATGTGCAACCTCATCTAAAAGTAATGTATATTTTTCCTGGTGATTACATGCAAAGCGAAGTCGGTTACGAGAAGTGGTCAAGATTCCACATGCCCAAAAACAGGTATTCAACGATGACATCTAACATTGTAGAATCAGTGAACGCTGTAACAAAATCAGCAAAGAACTTTCCTATAGTGTCTTTGCTAGAGTCTTTAAGACAACTAGTACAAGATTGGTTCTGCAAAAATAGGGACTGCGCACAAGGAACATTTACCAAGCTTTCAAGTAAGTATGAGAAGGTGTTGAGAGAAAGTAGCATACAACTGAGGGCTCTAAGGGTATGTGTATACTTTATTGAATTAATTATATTTAGCATGTGTTAATGTGCCGTTAAAAATATGATTGGTTGGAAATGATTACAGGTGTCTCCATCAAATAAAACAATGTTTTCAGTTAAACACGAATGCACCTCATTTCTGGTAGATATAGAGCTGCGTAAGTGTACGTGTAGAATGATTCAAGTTGACCAGATGTCGTGTCCACATGCTCTAGCTGTGATAGCCTTTACGAAGAGGGATCCATACGAATATTGTTCATACTATTACACATGCAATGCTTATAAGGCTTCCTATCACGAAAGTGTTTTCTCGCTGGGCAGTCCGAGCGAGTGGAAATTTCCTAACGAAGTAAATGAATTGGTTGTATTACCTTCGAACCAAAAAAGGAGTTCCGGCAGACCATCAGAGAAGAGGAAAAGATCGGCTTGTGAAGGAAAAACAAAGATGAAATGCGGATGGTGTGCAGGAAGGGGGCACAACCGAAGGAGTTTTACAAGTTTGTTTCCCATTATTCAGAAAAGTGGTAGTCAAAGAAGCAAATAAAATGATATCTCTATTTGATAATTCTTTAAAAGTTTTTAATTGTGATGTCGTTAACGGTTGAATTGATATTTGATTGGAGTTCATTATTTCGAAAAAAGGAAATGATGAAAGATTATGTAATGAATACTTTATTTCTATATTGGAAAGACGTGTCATTTTATGTTAGTTTTACTGTATCATAGATTGATGTTTGTGGCAAAGAATAACTGATGAATGTATTAAAACTGAACATGATATTGTCAAATGTGACCTGAATGTGTTTATCCAACTTTAATTACAGACAGTGAAAACTTATTTGATTTTAGAATGGGATGAATACAACGTTTTGATGATATGTTGCATAGGTGAAACTGACGTCACATGGAAATCTATTATTTGTCATATGTGGGATCAGTGTAACACCAGTGATATGTCCATGATTTTATGTTCATGTCATATGTGGAGGGGGAATAAAGTGGCAATGAATGTGGTGTGAATGGTTGAATGTGTTACCTTGTTGTATTAGTGTATCGTACATAAATTATAGGACTTAGTGTTCTCGCGAGAATGAAAAGGAAGTTATAGCAACAGGGATACTGATGAATGTGACATCGTTGGATATTAATGTGACTTAATTTGAGAGTTCCATGATTTACTGTGCATAAATATGCGGATGGATATAGCAGCTATATGAGATGTGAACAGTTAACTGAGCATACATAATTCATTTATGGTTAGTCACAATATCCCACTATCACAGTATCACTGTTAATAAATTACATATCAGAACATGCATACATCATTCAACGTTCTTAGGTCACAATAGATATCTCTTAGGCTAACCCTTTGGAGAAACAGGTCATAGTACACACTAAACCAGTTGAAAGGATCGCATCTACTAGGTTGCAACTAAGTCACAAATTTCACATGGGCCAAAAACTACTCCATTATATGTTCTTATTGCGGGTTGAAAAGGACTATGTGAAAAGGTCACATTTGTTTATCTATTAGGTCACAATGACACACATTCACAAAGAATCATATCAAAATATGCAACTAGTCCTTCGTTGTTCATAATGCTGGTTGAATTTGATAGGGTCACATTCGTTAAAATATGAGGTCACATTCATTATCATGTGAGGTCACACAATCGGGTATTAATTTGAATTGACTTGAGTTTTACATGATTTAGTATGCATGTCATCTGTGGAGGGGGGATGCATTGTCTTAGAATCTGGTGCGATATCTCGAATGTGTGACCTTGCTGTATTAGTGCATAATACATAAATTATAGGTCATAGTGGTGTAAATGTGACCTGACGGAATATTAATGCGGCAAGAAATATACATCAGCAGGAATTGGGGTACATGTGACCTAGTGGGATATTAATGCAACTTGATCATGAAACTGTACATCATCTGGCTCTGTGATCAATGTGACATGATAAATAAATCATTCAGCTGGAGTGCTCCACAATTACATTTTGTCAAAAATTTAAAACATTGGATAACTACGAATATAATAAAAAAAAGGTGATTTCATTTCATTGACAGGTTGAGTTTATATACAACCAAATTATAACGTGGTTGCCTACACAAGACATATATCCACTGAAACCACAGTTAGCTTTCTAATGTAACAAAAGATGATTTTTTCTTGCTATTCGTTCTAAAATTAAGAAAACATGAAATCAAGAATCGTCTATTACAATGCTTTCAACATTCGGTGGTATTGGCTCTGTGCTTTTTCTAATTTGGCGGTGCTTGAACAGATCAGCAGCTATGTCCATACGTGCAGCTTTGGCATCAAAGTACATAGGCATCTTTTTCAAGTTCGCATGTAGTAGGTACAATGCGTACTGAATCACAAATATACCACAATCGTGACTGTAATAAAAAATATATATACATGTTAGAGGGATGTATTACTTAAATATATTTGACCCTGTGAGTAAATAAAAAATACGTACCCATTCTGCTGCTGGGGAATGCTATCTGCCATGTCCAAAGTGAGACCGGTCTGATCTATCTTCTGGGAGTGTGATGCGCGGCTCCAAATCCCAATTTCTTTCATCAATGCAGGGATAAGTATGTAGAATGGTTGAACCCCCTCGTAAACCATGTTACCTCTATAAGTCCTGAAGCAAGAGTTGAAGATTACCATCCTGTGACTTTTTACATTGAGCAAAGCAAACATCCAATGTGCCTTATTCGTTGGCAAGATTGGAATTAGGATATAATCAACATCAGCCCATGGGGAGTTGAGGTCCAAACGTCCCCCTCTCATGATTTCTTTGAAGTAAGAGGCAGAAGACAGAACGGTGGGGTCTTTCAAGTACTCTATGTACAGTGGTTTCAGTAGACCTTGGAATGTGCAGTCGGTTGTGGTAAACCTTCTCTTAACATTAGGCCCATATTTTGCTAAATGTCGTATGTAATGGAAGCACGCGTCCATATGCTGCAAAATATAGGAAACTGAAAATATTATTACCTATGATTAAAGTGTGACCTCATTAGCAGTAGGGCATTACATGTGCATTATGTGTAATCGTAATTTAATTGTAAATTTGGAGGGTGGATGGACTCATCTGACCGTGCTAGATAGGGAAGAATTAGAGTTAATAAGATCGTGCAACCAGGTTTTTGAACCAACTGGGACCGGTCTAAACATAAAAGGGGGTTTTATCTTGTCATCTTCCTCACTGAATTTTTTCCTACAGAGATAAAATTGGTGTTTTTGAATCATATGAGATATGATAGACCATTGGAAGCATTGAAAATGTTAACGGTTTCTTACTTGTTATTTGGTTTGTAGCCTCGATTCAACCAATTCTTGAAATTATTGATGTCCACATCATCAGCATGACGGTCATAGTTCTGGAAGACTAAAATCTTATCCGGTTGCTTCAGTTGTTTGCCTTCGCCAACCACGAATGGTGAACGCAGTGATCTAGGAAGTCTGGTAGGCCTCTTCACGGGAAGCCCTGGTGTCGACTACAATTGGAACATAGGTAAAGTAGAGTACATGCAACAAAATTAATAGATAAATATTGTAAAGAATGGTTGCCTATATATGAGACTAGAAAAAAAACTGTATATATGAATGCAATGCTTATATATGTGAATTGTTCCTGAGGTTTGTGATTGTGTCCTGGAGAATATGTAATTGACACATATATAATGATGTATATGAATGTGTCCTGACAGATTAGTATATAATATCTCCAGATGTATTGAATGTGACCTGATATATTTAGAATGTGTCCTGGATTTTTTCCTGAAGCAGACATATAATATTGAATGTGAACATGTCCTGAACTATTATTGTATGTGATTTGAATGTTGTGAGTGTGAAGTAGCGAAACGCATAATACCAGAAACAAATACATGTTCGTGTTGCACACTTACAAACATTTACCTTCCGGTTGACGTCTTCACATTCCTGCACAACCGCAGCTACTATTTTGTCAAGATTTCCAATTTCTTCGCCGGGACTTCTCAGGTGAGCAGGCGTATTGGGAGATGCCTGCGTCTGGGTGAAGCCCATTCCTAGATCAAAGGATGGAGTCTGACTAGAAGGCTCGACCACATCATCAGAAGCATGGGACCTACTGTAGCGACCCAGAATTTTTACGCGATTAATAATTATTTTAATAGAAAATCGTGTCGCTACTATTAAGTTAACGCCACGACGTATTCGTATAGCCAAATCAAGAAATAATCGAGATCGTTCGATTTTAAATTAAATTCCGAATTTCTAAAAATATCTCCATTCTCTTGATTTAAAGTATATTAAGTCTAAGTACTTAATTCAATGTTATCCCAATATTTATTTGTACAAAAATTACTTTTATTATTTAAATTAAGAAAATATATGCAAGCATGAGAGGTTCCATTATATGTAATCATGAAGAGCATAATATTTGTATAAATATGGAAAAGTATATGAATGATTGATAAGACTCCATTATATGTAATCATGAAGAGCATAATATTTGTATAAATATGGAAAAGTATATGAATGATTTATATACTCCATTATATATAATCATGAAGAGCATAATATTTGTATAAATATGGAAAAGTATATGAATGATTTATATACTCCATTATATATAATCATGAAGAGCATAATATTTGTATAAATATGGAAAAGTATATGAATGATTGATAAGACTCCATTATATATAATCATGAAGAGCATATTATTTGTATAAATATGGAAAAGTATATGAATGGTGCTTTACTTTAAGAAAAGGATGTGTTAAAATTAATAGAATTGAATGATTATGTTTACAATATGCCAACTTTATACATCTATTTAAACCCATCTCTTTTACACACAACTCTACACATATACACTTATTTCCAATCTCTTGACAAAATCCACAAGTAAGAGAAATTCAAGGTGGTCAAGAAAGTTTTGGTCCATTTACTACTACACTTCATTTTAATCTTTTAAAAGGTAAGTATATCTTATGTTTTTATGAAAAGTAAGTATGTTTTTATGAAAGGTAAATACACCTTATGTTTTTATGAAAAGTAAGTATGTTTTTATGACAAGTAAGTATATCTTATGTTTTTATGAAAAGTAAGTATGTTTTTATGAAAGGTAAATACACCTTATGTTTTTATGAAAAGTAAGTATGTTTTTATGACAAGTAAGTATATCTTATGTTTTTATGAAAATTAAGTATGTTGTTATGAAATGTAAATATACTTTAAGTTTTTATGAAAAGTAAGTATGTTTTTATAAAAGGTATTACCTTATGTTTTTATGAAAAGTAAGTATGTTTTTATGAAAGGTAAATACACCTTATGTTTTTAAGAAAAGTAAGTATGTTTTTATGAAAAGTAAAATACCTTATATTTTTAAGAAAAGTAAGTATGTTTTTATGAAAAGTAAAATACCTTATATTTTTAAGAAAAGTAAGTATGTTTTTATGAAAATTAGATATACCTTATGTTTTTACGAAAATGTTTGGATCATTGCTATGAAATCAATCTCACAAGATTGCTATTGGTCCCATATGATATGTTTATGATTATGCTAAGGGGACCGGAGTTTAGTAGCGCTACACATAAGAATTCTTGCCATTTAAGTTCGGTAAAATTCTTGTGTCTCCCTATGTTTATGAGTATTTCGATCCTATCCTATGTTATGATGAAAATGATCCATATGCTTTCAAAAGAAAATTTATGCTTGGTATACTTACTGGGATTTTATAAATCTCACTCCACGATATTTACCATTTTCAGATAATTAAAGGTTCGAGGCGGTCAACATGGAAGTGGCAAAAGTGGTTAAGATTGATGAGATAATTATGTTGAACTTTATGTAAGAAAATTATGTTCTATTTTTATTCACAAATAAAATTATGGGATTCTAATTATTCTTTTGAATAATTTTACATTACTATTTAAGTCTCGATAATATGATATGAGTCACTTTTAGTGGCACTCGAATGGAAGAGAATTCGGGTCGTCACAGTTGGTATCAGAGCAAAGAGTTTTAAAAACGATTCTGTAGATTTTTGAAATTTTATTTCTTTAAAAAAAAAATAAATAAATAAAAATCACTATTCACGTGAACAGTAAAACGACGTGCTATTCATGATGAACAGTGAACGAAATCACTATTCATTATAAAAAAAAAAGTTGAATTTTCACATGTCAAGTATGGTTATGATTTTGAAAAGCATGATGAAATTTGATGTGCGAATTTCAAGGACAAAATTCATTTTAAGCTAGGGAGTTTGTAATGTCCTGAAAATTTTATGGAATATAATTAGTTAGTGATATGATGTTTATATTGATGTCTTTGATAAATTTCTAGAAGTTCGGGGACTAAAGGAAAAATAAGATTTGACGATAAATTTTATTTGGGTTAAGTTATTAATTATTGATGGGGAGATAATTACTATATCGATATTGGATTTGTTTTGAAGACTGTGATTAATTAGGAATTATGATTCAAGAAAATGTTGATTTGGATACAACCACATTAAATTATTGTTGATTAAAGGAAAATAAGATTATATGAAATATTTTAACTCATCACTCTACTATGTCACTCTCCACGTATTGACTCCTCGAACCAGGTATGTTATATGCTTTGCAAGTCATTTACGATTTTATTAAGACATGTAAGTATGAAATCTTCATATGTTATGAATCTTTATGTGTTACACATAATATACATGTCAAGTATGATATAAATTGATAGAAGACTCAATTTTTTATTCTTTTCAATGTAGAATCATGAGACATAGAGGATATTGATATGAATTTTGGTTCATATTAAGCTTAGTAAGACTGACTAAATTAGAAAAATAAGTTGGTTCGTAACTTTTGCCAAAAAAATATATGGAATAATATATTAAACAAACAAAATTAATAATGAATTTGTACAATAATTTATCCCTTTATCACTACCTTTGTGTAAAAACAAGGGAAAAACTGTGGATGGTTATTAGTACTTCCTCTTCAAGTTTCAATTTTCGGTTCAATAATTTATCCCTTTATCACTACCTTTGCTTAAAAGCAAGGAAAAACTGTGGATGATTATTGGTACCACTCTTCAAGTTTCAATTCTGAAAAAAAATTCGGAAAGAAAGAAAGAGAACGGGTGTTGAGCATAATGGGAATAATATGACTTAAGAATGATTTTCAAAATAATTGTTGTCCTCGAGTTTAGAAATGATGAACCTTAAATGGACTTTGCATAATTGATTTTAGACATGGCACTAAGTATAAGAAGTCAACAGAAATGATTAGAAATATGTTCAGATTATCTATCATTTAGATTTAATGAGAAATAGCGAGCCAATTTTATGAAGTTTTATGAGATGTTAAGATTATAAGTGATATGATTTTAATGAGACTTTTATGAGAAGCATTATGAAGTTAGAGATTTAAAGATTTGGTTATTGGGAATTAAGTAATGGCTATTATGTTGAGTAAGTGAATTATGCCTCTATATTGAAGAGAAATTTATTATGAACTTTGGCCTTGTGATTAAATTTTGGGAATATGATTTATGACTTATAAATATAAGTATGAGTAATCTTTTGAGCCAATTAAGGTATTGAAGGAAGTGATATTGTGATATTGACGACTATGATTTGAAATTTCTATGTTGAGGAATTATGAATTGATTTTCTGGAATATTTTTTTATGATATTGAAGTTTGATGAAATTGTGGTCAATTTTTAGATCGTTGTGATCAAATGTGGAATTATTTATTATTGTGAGTTATGAAGTATGCTTACGGTTTGAATAAGTCCAAATTTCAAAGGAAACTCTGCCTAGAATTTTATCGTTTGGAATTAAGAGCATAGTATGGTATGCAATCACTAAGAGAATTGAGGTTAGACATGCAAATTCATTTACATCACAAACGAGATTTAGTAGATGATAACAGAGATATTATTATTTTCTCGTAAGGAGAACACACAAGAGTCACACTGGAAAGAAATACATGAAACACGCAAAAGCAAAAGAAAGCAACATGGGAAATTCCTCAAATTGAGAGATGTGTTTCCGGAGTAGCCGTAATCTACCACCTGGAACCTTTGAGGTACACACAAGATTTAAACATTAAGGAAATCCTAGGAAACTAGAGGGGTGTCTCGAGAGTAAGAATACTCCGTACTCTACCCCCACCTATTCTAAGATTCATAAAGTTAAGTTTACATTAACCGGACTCCATTTTCGCTTGATTCCCCTTCCTTGCGACCAATCTATCTTAACCCCTGCTGGATCTTGTATTGAGATATATGACTGCAGCTTATCCAGTAGTTCATCAATAGTAGGAGCAGAAATAAGGAGCCTTCTGGAAAATGGAGAGATGAATCCCTGTTCCACAGCATAATCAAGAAAGGTTAACAAGCCATCAAAGAAATTGTTAACATTCAGAAGCCCAATAGGCTTAGTATGGAGATCTAGTTGAGCCCACGAGGTAATGTTAAAGATTTCTTCTAAGGTACCAAAACCTCCGGGCAGGGCTATAAAGGCATCAGAACCATATAGCATACAAGTTATGCGTTCATGGATGGATAAGGTTTGAACTTCATGCCCTCGTGTTTTTCCTGCAACATCTACCAAAGGGACAGGTATGACACCGATTACTTTTGATTTCTCTGCAAGAGCAGATTGGGAAACACAACCCATTAGACCACTGCTACCACCCCCATATACAAGAGTGATACCTTTTTCCCCCAGTTTCTTTCCAAGATCTACGGCCGCTTCTAGATAACTGAAGCCTTTCCCCACTTTTGATCCACAAAATACACAAATAGTTTTGATCTGTCGAAGTTTTGGTGCTTCCATCTTTGATAGTATAGAAGAGAAAACTTACGAAGAAGATGTGATTTTGGGATGCCTGAACTATGAAATATGTTTGACTATTTAAAGCCGGAAAAATTTACTGTTTTTGATTGATTATGAAAAAGTAAAGATTAACTTTTGACAAAATCGGCCAACTTTTGACTGTTTTACCAAAGATATTACCTTTCGGTGATTTATTTTCCAGCTTTATCAAACCTCGAGAAAGGAAAATATATTTTTTCAATATTTATAAAAACTCGAGAAAGGAAAATATATTTTTACCAGCTTTATCAAAACGTGTGAAAGGAAACAGAAGAATATTTTTAAATGCGTATCAAAGATTTACCTTATATCAATGCTGAATTGCCACAACCTCATTTTGTAAAACAGACTGGCAAACAGGATCTTTTGCGATTATATTTTTGAGACTATAACGATTTTTGTCCACGTTAAATTGAGCATATAAGGAAAGGAGTTCACGTTGCACATACCCACTTGGGTGCGTCTCGAGAGTCAATCGAATATCATCCAAAGACTCCTTACTCAGTCCATCCTTTATGAATTCGATTTTATCATCTCGATTAGTAGAAGAATATCCTAATGATTTGCAACGAGTATTACAGTTCCAACGAGCACATTTGTAGCAACCACCCAGTCTTTTTGCTCTTCGTTTCTTTGCAAACGTGCTTTTGCCTAAACCAGGCATATGTTTTGGAAAGGTCATAGGTAATTCACCAGATAGTCGAACTTTTGCTTCGATCAACCAGCGAACATCTTCTGGAATATCATGAGCCATCAGCAACCTCAATCTTTCGAGCCTTATTCTATAGATCTTTCTCAGATCATTCATAGGAAGATTAGAATAATACTTGCGAATGTTAGAAAGGATGATATCCATTGTTTGATGATTCTAACCTCTTCCCAGCATGAACTATTTAAGCGTAAAGGATCTGAGTGAATCCGCGTGATGTTGTGTCCAGCAAGAAAGCGCAGGATTATTTTAATGAAAAGAGGAGACAAGAAGTAATGCACTGTTAAATTTTATCGATAAAGGAAGATTTGATGATAAGATTTGAGATATAAAATATTTTTCTTAGATTTTGGGTACTGATATTCTGATATAATAATCAAGGTATAGAAATAATACGGGAATACGTGAAAGAGAAATAAGGACCGTATTGAATCAGAATTCATACGTATATACAAGTAAAAGAAATACTTTGCAGGAAATGTGGTGATATTTAAGTAAAGAATCTTAGTTTGGGAGATACTTGTTTACTGAATTTTGGGTTACAAATATTGGAAAGATAAACTGATGATTATGTTGATATGTGAATAACATGTTTGGGTATATTACATAGAAAATATTCAGGTAATCGTTTTAATTATTTTGGGATATTTGGTGATAAGAAGAAATGACAAATTATTATGGTATGATATGTTAGTAAAGATTTATTGAAATTTTTGAGATATTAATACGAATATTTGAGGTCACATGATACGATGATAAATGACAAGTTACATGAATACTACAAGATATGATGAAATATCACATACGATTGGGAATTTTCATTTTGATTCAGAAGAATTTATGAGTAGACATATGTCTATTATTGATAGAAAAGTCCATGTCTTAAGAAAACAAATTGATGCATTTAGTCAAAGTCCAGTGGGTTAAATATGGTTGGGTTAAATATGGTAGCGATGATGCTACATAAGAAGAAGAAGAAGAGATTCTGATTAAGTGTTCAGAAATCATAAGATCAAGTAAGATTAATTTCGAGGACGAAATTATTTTAAGGAGGTAAGATTGTAGCGACCCAGAATTTTTACGCGATTAATAATTATTTTAATAGAAAATCGTGTCGCTACTATTAAGTTAACGCCACGACGTATTCGTATAGCCAAATCAAGAAATAATCGAGATCGTTCGATTTTAAATTAAATTCCGAATTTCTAAAAATATCTCCATTCTCTTGATTTAAAGTATATTAAGTCTAAGTACTTAATTCAATGTTATCCCAATATTTATTTGTACAAAAATTACTTTTATTATTTAAATTAAGAAAATATATGCAAGCATGAGAGGTTCCATTATATGTAATCATGAAGAGCATAATATTTGTATAAATATGGAAAAGTATATGAATGATTGATAAGACTCCATTATATGTAATCATGAAGAGCATAATATTTGTATAAATATGGAAAAGTATATGAATGATTTATATACTCCATTATATATAATCATGAAGAGCATAATATTTGTATAAATATGGAAAAGTATATGAATGATTTATATACTCCATTATATATAATCATGAAGAGCATAATATTTGTATAAATATGGAAAAGTATATGAATGATTGATAAGACTCCATTATATATAATCATGAAGAGCATATTATTTGTATAAATATGGAAAAGTATATGAATGGTGCTTTACTTTAAGAAAAGGATGTGTTAAAATTAATAGAATTGAATGATTATGTTTACAATATGCCAACTTTATACATCTATTTAAACCCATCTCTTTTACACACAACTCTACACATATACACTTATTTCCAATCTCTTGACAAAATCCACAAGTAAGAGAAATTCAAGGTGGTCAAGAAAGTTTTGGTCCATTTACTACTACACTTCATTTTAATCTTTTAAAAGGTAAGTATATCTTATGTTTTTATGAAAAGTAAGTATGTTTTTATGAAAGGTAAATACACCTTATGTTTTTATGAAAAGTAAGTATGTTTTTATGACAAGTAAGTATATCTTATGTTTTTATGAAAAGTAAGTATGTTTTTATGAAAGGTAAATACACCTTATGTTTTTATGAAAAGTAAGTATGTTTTTATGACAAGTAAGTATATCTTATGTTTTTATGAAAAGTAAGTATGTTTTTATGAAAGGTAAATACACCTTATGTTTTTATGAAAAGTAAGTATGTTTTTATGACAAGTAAGTATATCTTATGTTTTTATGAAAATTAAGTATGTTGTTATGAAATGTAAATATACTTTAAGTTTTTATGAAAAGTAAGTATGTTTTTATGAAAGGTATTACCTTATGTTTTTATGAAAAGTAAGTATGTTTTTATGAAAGGTAAATACACCTTATGTTTTTAAGAAAAGTAAGTATGTTTTTATGAAAAGTAAAATACCTTATATTTTTAAGAAAAGTAAGTATGTTTTTATGAAAAGTAAAATACCTTATATTTTTAAGAAAAGTAAGTATGTTTTTATGAAAATTAGATATACCTTATGTTTTTACGAAAATGTTTGGATCATTGCTACGAAATCAATCTCACAAGATTGCTATTGGTCCCATATGATATGTTTATGATTATGCTAAGGGGACCGGAGTTTAGTAGCGCTACACATAAGAATTCTTGCCATTTAAGTTCGGTAAAATTCTTGTGTCTCCCTATGTTTATGAGTATTTCGATCCTATCCTATGTTATGATGAAAATGATCCATATGCTTTCAAAAGAAAATTTATGCTTGGTATACTTACTGGGATTTTATAAATCTCACTCCACGATATTTACCATTTTCAGATAATTAAAGGTTCGAGGCGGTCAACATGGAAGTGGCAAAAGTGGTTAAGATTGATGAGATAATTATGTTGAACTTTATGTAAGAAAATTATGTTCTATTTTTATTCACAAATAAAATTATGGGATTCTAATTATTCTTTTGAATAATTTTACATTACTATTTAAGTCTCGATAATATGATATGAGTCACTTTTAGTGGCACTCGAATGGAAGAGAATTCGGGTCGTCACACCTACCCTTGTCACTGGAGACAGACTTCTCCTGTGACTTCGGAGCCTAAGTTGAATAAAATGGAAACAGGTTAAAAATGGGGGTATAATTTGAACTGCATACTGTATATTTGTTCAAAAAATCATTAGTACCTTAGCCAACTCGGGTCCCAGATCATCATGGCTCTTACTCTTGTCCATAAAATTCTTCTGGAAAGATTCAAATGAACTTGATATCATTTCATATATTGTTTCGGACATGAAAGCTATTCCAGACTTCAATTCAATAATCTCCTTTTTTACATCCAGCTGTGACCTCATTATGGTTTTCATTGCATGTGTCCTGTCAGATTTCATAAGCTGGACCTTTGATCTCAGTGTATGAACCTCCTCAGTTAGTTCCTTGTTTTGGGTTTGGAGTTGGGAGATTTGATGCTGAATCTCATTCTTCCAGCGCATATTTTCCTGCTTAAAATAACATATTGTAATTTTTTTTTAAATGTATAATTACCTAATGAAGTAGGTAATTAATGGCCACTTACATTGGATTCTGGAGCCTCTTCAGACTGTGTGTCATCGGGATGCATTGTAGGAATATAATCAAGTTCAGTTGAGTGCATGAAGTATAACTCATCTTCTGCCAACCTCTCCTGATATGACATACTGTCAAACTCATTACCAGGCTTATGTGTTGTTGGCGGGGGATCCACAAAATCATCATCATCATCGTCATCTTTTATATCACTTATGTGCCCAACACTTCCGTCAGTAATCATCAACAAAGTTGGCACGGATTTCGATGCTGACTTGGATGCAGTAGCTGTATCATGCCCTGGTTGTCTTGGGGTCACGTATTGGACACCATCCATATAAGACCTTGAGATCTCCAAATCATTTGGATCAAGGTCCCGAACTTCAATCTACAAGATTAACATTGAAATAATGTTATTTGTGACCTAATCTGCATATGATGTGACCTGACAGTATTCATAGTTTTAAGTCAAATTGATTGTAATTCGAGTTGAAAATTAGACAATGGGGTATACATGCTATAACACTTACGTTTGTTTCAGAAAGGATCTTCTCTTCCAAGGTAGAATACACATGTACCTTCTCTGCACGCCAGTTGAGTATTCGAGGATATGTAGTCCTAATTCTTGTTGCAACTCTTCCGTTTAAAATTGGTAGAGTCTCGTAAATCCAAACTTGAAAACCACCTAGAAATCCACCCAGTCTATAATGAGGATTACGCTTCTTTAGTGCATCTTTGAGAGATGTAACTGATATGTCGAATAGGTCCTTACCCCACGGGTGCCTTACCATTGCATCGTAATTCTCAACTAGTGGAAATAGATATTCTTCAACAGCTTTCTTGTATGACGTGGAGAATAGGTATGATGTAATCAAGTACAGGATGCCAAGCCGAACTATATCATTGTCAGGTGCGTCTGAGATCCCCAAGAACACATCTCTGATATCATCATTTGTCACTGTGTGCAAGTGACTGAAGTATGTCGCTTTTATCCGTGATGGTAAATTCTCAAGGTTTCTCCGATCATCCACTCCATCGTACCTCAAGCCTGTGACTAACGTGAACTCCGGCAGTGCATATCGGACATATCGACCAGCAATGAGAAACCACAATTCTTGAGGATTCGGTTGTTCAACCATTCTAAGAAGGAAATAATGAATTAACTGCGGCTGGATAATTATCTCATTGCACTCAACATAGTGTGAAAAACATGTCTGCGCTAGTATCTCCTTCTGAGCATCATTTAATTTGGATTTGAAATGAGTTAGAGCATTCTTCACAGCATTTGTAGTGATTTTCCCCGGGAACCATTCCTCTTTTGGGATAACATATGGCCACACCTGAAAGAAAGATGGACTCAAATTACTATCATTACACACAAAGGCCTGTGGTGTGAATTTGTTAGGTCACACCATTTGGAGAACCAGGTCACAGTATTCACTAAACCAGGTCATAAAGTTTTCAGTTCAAGTGAGTTTTTACATTCTTATCAAACGTCTTCTTCCTTCAATTGACACAATGTTCGCCCAGTAACAGCGAAATACATGGAATACAAAATTTGACACTGAACATTCCGATTGCACGATTAGGTTTAAGTCACAAAGAAAGCTGGACTCAAATTACTATCACTACACACAAAGGCCTGTGGTGTGAATTGCTAGGTCACACCATTTGGAGAACCAGATCACAGTATTCACTAAACCAGGTCATACTCTAGAACTAAAGATGTACAACTATGAAGGTAACTCTATGAAAATGAAATTAGATTTTAATTTAAAATGTGTATGCAAATTTGACCTTAGAATTGGGCATTGACTACATATGCACATTCTTTTTGGATTTCCATACAGGTTTCAGTGGTAGACATCATCCATGTTCTCTTCCAACTGATCAGATAAATCCCTTTCATCAGAACTTTGATGATAATTTTTGATGTAATGAGGTCACAAGGTCATTCTGAACAATGTCATGTAGGTCACATATGAATAACTTCTAAGTTCACATCTAAATCAGTAACTACTTGTTCACAAAATTACACATTGCATTGAAGTTTTCAGGTCAAGTGAGTTTTTAGATTCTTATCAAACGTTTTCTTCCTTGAATTGACACAATGTTCGGCCAGTAACAGCGAGATACATGGAATCAAAAATTTCACAGGGTACATTTTGATTGCACGATTAGGTTTAGGTCACAAAGTTGATGGATCAAGGTCACAAATATAAAACACGTCTGAAATCAATATTCTCAATTTTTTCAAAACACATTGACAGAATCCCCAATTCAGATACATTAAAGTTTACGTCACATATTTAACAAATTAAGATGACTACATCCAATATAAGTTTACCCATGCTATTTTATGCATTCTAAGGTCACAATCAATTCATTTGATTTCATACCCATCGTTTTTGTGTTATTCGACTACTTCCAACAGCCTGAATTTCTTTTCCTCCAGTGTAGGGTTTGTCTTTTCTCTTCCTTTTCCTTTCGGTGTTCTTCTTATCTGACATTTTCAATATTTCACCTCTACCGGCTTCGAAGCTTTGAACGAGATCAATGGAGACTGGACGCCAGTTAATGTTGCGGTTTATGCAGAGAAGAATATGGGTTTATGGCAGTTTCTTGTGACTGGAAGGAATCAGATATATATCGACGCCGGATATGTAGGGAAATGATTTTAAGATAATTGATTTCTAAAGATCTTTTTCTATATTTATAAACCATAATTGCGTTACTTGTGTTTTAGATAATCTTTAAATATTATAGTTGTATAATATATTAAATATCTTATGTAACCTGATTTTTGAATAAATTTCAGTTTGGTCTTATTTTTGAATAGGGAAATAAAAATGTAGGGTTCCCTGTAATTTCCACATGTATGTTAAATTACAAATCTATTTTTTCAAAACTCGTGCCCTGGTACTATTTTTGGATCTATGTGAAGACTATTATTTTTTCAATCATTTTTTTTTTTGTGATAATTTCAATATACTGAAATTGTTTCGATTTCAATATTCTAGGATTAGAATTGTGGTGCTATTTTTATCAATTTATTTGTTTTTTTTTTTCCAATCATTTTTGTGATAATTTCATTATACTGAAATTGTTTCAATTTCAATATTCTAGGATTAGAATCATGGTGATATCAAATAAGTGAGAAATGCTGAGGTTTAGCTAAAGGGGGTTAGATGGTTTAAGTGATTTTTAATGGAATTGTGAAGTTCAAAAGTAAATATTAGCTCATTCTTATTCCTAATGATTGAACCTTTCTTTTTCCCCCTCTAAAACTGATTTTTCAGAAAACGTGAGGTTGAAAAGTAGGGGAAAAAATTTCAATTTTCCTTTAAAATCATTTTATTTATAAAATTGTTTGGGGAAATGAGTTTTAAAATGATCTCAAACGGAGGTAAAATAATGCTTGAGACACCTAAGATCTATTAGGCACATATGTAACACGATAATTGATAGTTCGTACTTGAAATTGAGGAGGTGATGAAAAGGTTGAAGTTATTGGTTGACTAGGATTTTTAGCGTGGGAGAAAGTTATTTTTAAGATCGTGTTATGGAAGAAACAAAAGACGAGAAAAATGCGGTTGAAGCTTATGTTTATGATAAGGTAAATTCTAGGATCATTAGATGGTTGTATGATTAGTAGTTCGGTCCTAAAAATTCTACTTCATATGTGGCTTGAAGACAAATATCACGAGTTCGTGACGGATTCATTGCAATAACAGTTACACAGAACCAGCATTGTCAAATGGTCCCAAGTTCGATCAAATTGACATAGCAGAGCAGCAAAAGGTATACATGTATTGTAAAATAAATTTGCAGAAAAAAAATAATTTTTTGTTAGATTAACAGAAGATTTATAGGGATGATAGTAATACCCACGGACCCGATACCCGTTAGTGATCCAACATAAACGTGCGGGAATTACCCGATTAAATGGATTTGTGGGTCGGATATGGAGGTAAATGTTAAAACCCGACATTGGTATGGGTAGGGTGCGGGTTTTACTATAACTCAAACCCGACCCGCATACCTATTAATTTCTTTAAAGAATTATAAAATTTAAAATAAAAGTGATTGTGTGAAAAAATTCGTTAAAAAAAAATAAGAAAGAGATATAACCATATGTTGTGATTGGGAAGTTGAAATACTAAAATCGTTAAAAAATAAGTGCGAGTGTGTTATAGGTAAGATCAATTTATCTAATCTTCAATATACCGTGTGATTATTGTCCAATTTTACGTATTTTAGATAGGTAAATAAATGAAAAATACAATTTTTAGATATAAATTTTCTAATTTAGAGTAAAACTTATAAAAGATTCAATTTTAATTTTTTAACTCTAAATTAATTTTAATTGCTAAAAATCTCATTTATTTAATTGCAGGGAAAGATTGGACAATATTTCAAATTGAATTTGAATTTCGTCTCAAAAATTCTCTAACCTAATTCGACTGAAGAAATCAAGAATGACGCATATTTTTGGCTCAATTTCCAGCCCAAAAATCATCTCACCAGCTGGACCTTCTCTCAAAAAATTGAGGCCACAACACATGCCCTAAAAGAACAAAATCTTCTGCAGTTCTAAACCTACGGCCCCTCTCTCTGTGCTGTATCTATCTCTACAAAAAAAACTCCAGCGGTCTTCTCTTTCTCTGCCTCTGTCTTCTCCCATCTTCTGAAACCGCCAGCCACACTTCTCCCACCATCTCTCTCTCTCTCTCTCTCTCTCTCTCTCTCTCTCTCTCTCTCCCTCTCTCTCTCTCGCTGTCTTCTTCTCCAATCCACCATTAAGCCACACACCACTTTCACCTTCAATCTTCCTCAGCCGCACCAACCTTAAATCCTAACAGCAAACCAGCCACAGCTCCGTTTTCCCTCTTCCCTCACCAACTTCAACAGCCGCAACACACCAGCAGCCACGCAGCACTGAGCAGCAACCCGCCAGCCTCTTCTCTTTCTGCAACCTACAGAGCGATTTTCACTCTCTGTCTTCTCTCAAATTCCATTACCAGCTGCCTCCTTCAACCTCTCAAATAACTAGTCTCCACTCAGCTGCAAACATAGCACATCCTCAGCACTCACAGCAGCCATTCAGCTCTCTACCACTGAAACCAGCCTCCACCGTGAACCACCTCACAACAAACGGCACAATCAACGCCACTTACAGCCTCCATTGTCGCTTTGCAGTGGAAGAACACACAGAACAACCTACCTCCCTCACACCTCGAATTCCAGTTGTCATTATCTCGCTCCCTCAACTCTCGGAAGCAACTTCTTTCACGCAGCAGCCTCTGTTTTGGTTATTTGTTCTAGTTTAAATTATTGCACTTTGTTTAGATTTTAAATTGTTTTGATTGGTAGTTCATATAGATTCAGATTATTGATGTTAGTTTGATTTTAGATATATTTTAGTTATTGAAATTTTATTTTCAAATTTGAATTTCGTTCGAGTAATGGTTAAGTGTTTACTTGATTTTTATTTCGTTAATTTAATTATGTTCGGCTAAGTTATATTTGAGGGGAGTTATTCTTAGCTTCAATGAGTATGTTTTAATTCGTTATGGATGAATTCTTGTGATTGATAATAATTAACGATTATTTTAAAGTTTCAAATTATTTTACTTCGATTGATGTCGTTGATGTGATATGTATTAAATATGCACATAACATGCTCGACTAAATTCCGTAAAATAAATTGATTAATTTTCGTACTAATATTTCCAAATTTTATTGATATCAAGAAATTCACGCTAAATTTATTTGCAAAGCCCAATTGATAACGAAAGAATAACTCCACTCAAATTTTTCTTTTATTGCAATTTAATTATACTCTCTTTTTATTCATTTAAAAACAATTGAAATCATAGTTTAATTTTCAAATTTAGCAAATATTATGATACCAGTAAAATCCCTACGAAGAATGACTCTGGATTATTGCTAGGCTACAACTTGACCCTTTTATACTTGAAGGGTAGATTTAACATCGAGTCACCGTGTCTGGTAGCGAATTTTTTGCTAATTTTTATCATATTTTTATAGTTTTTATAGTAAAATATTATATATTTTTTTATTAACAATAGTTGCTACCTATGGAAAATAGATAAAAATTCATTTTTAATCTTTTCCAGAGATTATTATATATCAACGTGAATCATGAAAGTATATATATAGTTTTAGAATTTGTCATATCAACACGTGTATTAAAAAAATAGATAATAGGTAATGGGTTTCAAATGGGTATAGAAGCGTACCAGCCCCCGACCTGACTCCGACCCATCCCCGACACACCATTTTCAAATGGGTAATGGGTAGGATATAAATGTTGTAAATTTCTAATGGGTAGGGTACGAATTTGGCAAACTCAACCCATTGCAATCTCTATAGAAGAACAAATAGGAATTTAAATTAAACATTAATTTAAATATTTGTAGTAAATAGAAATCATTTAATCCTCAATTAGCAGTCATAATCACAAAAGTTTTATGACTTTGAGAATCCATTGAAAGAAAAAATTAAATAATTAGAAAAAATGACAAAATGTGACCACGTGAGGAGGTTAATTTTGATTCATTCGGTCTAACATTCGTGTACTTAGTGTAGCGACCAAGAATTTTTACGCGATTAATAATTATTTTAATAGAAAATCGTGTCGCTACTATTTCACCCATTTTTATTAAGTAACGCCGTGACGTATTCGTATAGCCAAGTCAAGAAATAATCGAGATCGTTCGATTTTAAATTAAATTCCGAATTTCTAAAAATACCTCCATTCTCTTGATTTAAAGTATATTAAGTCCAAGTACTTAATTCAATGTTATCCCAATATTTATTTATACAAAAATTATTTTTATTATTGAAATTAAGAAAATATATGCAAGCATGAGAGGTTCCATTATATATAATAATTATGAGAATCTTAATTTAATAAATATGGAAAAGTATATGAATGGTTGATAGACTCCATTATATGTAATCATGAAGAGCATAATATTTGTATAAATATGGAAAAGTATATGAATGGTTGATAGACTCCATTATATGTAATCATGAAGAGCATAATATTTGTATAAATATGGAAAAGTATATGAATGAATTATATACTCCATTATATGTAATCATGAAGAGCATAATATTTGTATAAATATGGAAAAGTATATGAATGATTGATAAGACTCCATTATATGTAATCATGAAGAGCATAATAATTGTATAAATATGAAAAAGTATATGAATGATTTATATACTCCATTATATATAATCATGAAGAGCATAATAATTGTATAAATATGGAAAAGTATATGAATGATTGATAGACTCCATTATATATAATCATGAAGAGCATATTATTTGTATAAATATGGAAAAGTATATGAATGGTGCTTTACTTTAAGAAAATGATGTGTTAAAATTAATAGAATTGAATGATTATGTTTACAATATGCCAACTTTATACATCTATTTAAACCCATCTCTTTTACACACAACTCTACACATATACACTTATTTCCAATCTCTTGACAAAATCCACAAGTAAGAGAAATTCAAAGTGGTTAAGAAAGTTTTGGTCCATTTACTACTACACTTCATTTTAATCTTTTAAAAGGTAAGTATATCTTATGTTTTTATGAAAATTAAGTATGTTGTTATGAAATGTAAATATACTTTAAGTTTTTATGAAAAGTAAGTATGTTTTTATGAAAGGTATTACCTTATGTTTTTAAGAAAAGTAAGTATGTTTTTATGAAAAGTAAAATACCTTATATTTTTAAGAAAAGTAAGTATGTTTTTATGAAAATTAGATATACCTTATGTTTTTACGAAAATATTTGGATCATTGCTATGAAATCAATCTCACAAGATTGCTATTGGTCCCATATGATATGTTTATGATTATGCTAAGGGGACCGGAGTTTAGTAGCGCTACACATAAGAATTCTTGCCATCTAAGTTCGGTAAAATTCTTGTGTCTCTCTATGTTTATGAGGATTTCGATCCTATCCTATGTTATGATGAAAATGATCCATATGCTTTCAAAAGAAAATTATGCTTGGTATACTTACTGGGATTTTATAAATCTCACTCCACGATATTTACAATTTTCAGATAATTGAATGTTCGAGGCGGTCAACATGGAAGTGGCAAAAGTGGTTAAGATTGATGAGATAATTATGTTGAACTTTATGTAAGAAAATTATGTTCTATTTTTATTCACAAATTAAATTATGGGATTCTAATTATTCTTTTGAATAATTTTACATTACTATTTAAGTCTCGATAATATGATATGAGTCACTTTTAGTGGCATTCGAATGGTCGAGAATTCGGGTCGTCACACTTAGATTGCGTCATTACACAAGTTCAAGACTCGAATGTCAATTTTGGTCATCTTCCAATATCCACCAAAACACATTAATATCTTTCACGTGGTCCCTTTTGAACTCCAATTTTTCATTCATTCGTGTATTAATTCTGACAAATGAATGAAATATTTCGATGTTATCACGGAGGAGAACGCAAAGAAATTTTGATCTTTCACAATGAGCAAAATGATCCTACTCAAAGTTGTGCCGAAAAAGTCCCACTTGACCATTTTCCCCCATTTCGTCCAACAATAATATGTTAATTCAGTTCTTCTGTCCAACTTTTTACCTGTATCCCTCCCTGTCCCTGCCCCCATCATCCACATACTAGAAACTCAATATTTGTCTGTATGAGCATGAAGACACGTTAAAGTCTTAACAAGTTGTATATTTATCAACAGATTTTGGGCAAGTGTGGGGAAGCGAGGCTTGGTTGATAGAGAAAATGCAAGGATTCACTTCCAAATTATGCAACTCTTGCCACATATATGTGACAAAAAAGACTCTTGACAATTTTTAGTTCTATTTTACTTTCATGGAAATCATGAAAGTTGTGTTTGATTAGCCTAAATTTGCCAAAAAAAATGTCAAATTATGGAAAATATTTTTCTCATTTTGTATTTGTTTGGTATTTGATTGAAAAATTTGCCTTGAAAAATATTTTCTTGTCTATTTGGTGAGAAAACATTTTTTATCTTATGTGGAAAGGTCTTTTCATCACGTTTGATCATTTTTTTTATTATTAATTAAGTTATTTTTTTTTCAAAAATTAACATTACTATTATTAAATGCAAACGGGAGCCACCCCAACTTCCTACGTTAGTTGACCTCTTTTGTCCAAGTGCACATGGAAGATTACGTATTCAAGATGAAGGAGTTCATACGTGTTGATTCAAAGTCCAACCAATTCTGAAGGTTGACATAATACATACATAACACAATCTTATAATTTTACCCCTCACATCAACGCATAAATTAACACACACAATCTCGTCAGCTCATTTTTTGTTATCTTCATTATCAACTTACAAGTACAAGTAGCATTAATCATTAATCATAATTAATTTCTTGTACTCCAATATATCATCTTCTTAAAATTTCCCTTCAAATAAACGAATAAAATTTATTTTTTCAATTAAATGGTTTCATACTTTGAAGGATGTCATATTCCCTAATCGTGGCCTCTTTATTGTTGGATAACCTGCCTTCGTCAGCCATTGGATATTTTGAAAATTTTGATATTGTGAGCCTCTTGGCCTCGACCACGACAGTCCTATGGAAATTATCAAAAAAAAAAGGGGGTTCGATCCAGGAGCACAAAAAGTGTTTATTTGCTTAGTTTCTGTTAGAATATATTATACCATATATTTTCGTTGTTTACTTGTTGCCATAGTTGCTCGGCACTGGCAACTATTTCAAATGGATGTTAAGAATGCATTTCTTAACGGTGATCTAGATGAAGAAGTCTATCTCAAACCTTCTCCAGGATTTGAGCATCCGCTCAGAAGGTTTGTCGTCTTCGTAAGACACTTTATGGTCTCAACCAGTCTCCCAGCTCTTGGTTTTCCAAGTTCAGTTCTGTGTTGGCTCAACAAGGTTTTACTCCCAGTGCTTATGATTCCGCTCTATTTATTCTACGATTTGAATCTGGTATTGTCCTCCTTCTATTTTATGTTGATGATATGATTATCACGGGTGATGATCTTCATGACATCCAGGCACTTCAGCAGTTTCTTAGTCACCAGTTTGAAATGAAGGATTTGGGTTTGCTCAGTTATTTGTTGGGTCTAGAGGTCTCAATCTGTTCAGATGGTTATTATCTTTCACAAACTAAGTATGTGTCTGAGCTGTTATCGTGTGCTAAACTGACAAATAAAAACCTCGTAGATAGCCCTTTAGAAACAAATGTCAAGCTTCTTTCGGGCGACGGAACACTTTTGGTTGATGCCACTCTTTATCGGCAGTTGGTTAGTAGTCTCATTTACCTGACGGTAACTCGTCCTGATATCTCTTATGCAGTTGCCTTGGTTAGTCAGTTTATAAATTCTCCTCGTTCCACTAATTAGCTGTTGTTCTTCAGATCCTTCGATATGTAAAGGGGACTTTATTTCATAGGATTCACTTTTCTACCCACTCTCCATTAACTCTCCAGGCATATTCTAAAGCTGATTGGGCAGGAGATCCTATCCATCGTCGGTCTACTACTGGCTATTGTTTCCTTCTTGGAACATCTCTTATCTCTTGGAGAAGTAAGAAACAGTCAGTTGTCTCTCGCTCTAGTACATAATTAGAATACCGAGCCCTGGCTGACACCATCTCTGAATTGTTATGGATTCAATGGTTACTCAAAGATATGGGTGTTTCCTTTACTGTATAGGTGTTTCCTTTACTAACTCTTCTCTTCATTGTGACAATACTTGTGCTATACAGATTGCCCATAATGATGTCTTTCATGAGCGCACGAAGCACATTGAGTTAGATTGTCATTTCAAGCAAGGAACTTTTAAGTTGCGTCATGTTCTTCTGATGATCAACTTGCTGACATGTTTACCAAGGTACATCCCCCTGGACGTCATCGTGATTTGGTTTGCAAACTAAAGCTGGCATCCTCTCATCTTCAGTTTGAGGGGAGGTGTTAGAATATATTAAAATATATTATACCATATATTTTGTATATTATATTTATAGCATAGTGAATATTCTGTAATCTTTATATATGGTGATTAGCCTTGTTCCCCTCTTATAAAAGGGACAGACCCTTGTAAAGTTTCACACAGTTGAATATACAAGTCTATTATTCTCTCTAGTTCTTTATTTGTAACAGTTTCCAACTTGTCCAAGTACTTGGGTAGAAATTAGCACGTTGGACGTCCTTTGTATAGGATAGATAATGGGTATGGGTCGGACTTGACAAACTCATACACTATCAACTAGGAATTTTTAGCATTCCTAACCTACCCATAGCTATTTCACTAGAGCGGGTTAGAGGCGGTTATGATTCTATACCCATTAAGAACTCATTTAATTTTTTCTTTTCTTTTTTTTTTTTTTTTTTTTTTTAATAAAGAGAATTGAAGGCAAACATGATAAACTAATGCGAAGTAATTAGCATATTTAAATAAATTAAATTAACAACTAATTAGCTGAAAAAGTGAAGATTTTGACGGGAAGAATTGAAAAAATTGAGAAAGGAGAGAACGCAGAAATTTTTGAATATGAAGTGTGGCTATGATTGGGATAATAAGAAAAATAAGTTTGTAAATTATGACTTGTGTTTGTATCTTTTAAAGACCGATATGTTTTGTTAATGCAACAAATGAATATGCGGGTCAGGTATGAATTTTGTAGAAAAATCTACACTTGACTCATACTCATTTCGAGTTTTTAAATTTACTTTCATATCCATTCTGCAAATTTAGTTGGATAATTTTCATCCGTTTATATCGAGTCTTCAATAAGTATTGAACCGGGTCCACGGATATTCCTCTCATCCTTACCCTTGTTGTGCAGCCACTATTTCTCTCTCTAAAAAGACTTGGAGATGGAGATGCCGTTTCTTTCTTTCACCGACAGCCGTCACAGACCGTATTATTGTATATCAAGAAAATGTTTGTGTCACTAATGACTAAACAGAGAAATAGTGGATTACAGCACAGGGCTTTTGAGATTGGATTGGATTCTTGATCGTGCCAGCAGCCTTCATTATATTTAATGACATGTACAAATTTTCAATTATTTTGAACTTTCTTTTACCAATATCAAGTTAGATATTGTCATGTTGGTTACTTAAAAAATTAAGAATAATTATAATTATTGATCTTATCATTCCAAGAAGAGCCAACCACATATACTTAGCCCCCGTCTGATAAAGTTTTTCAAGATTATAAGCTGATCAAACTTCCTTTTTAACTATATATTTTACTGAATTTACAATTTATCAATTTCTTAAATACACATTTCATGGATCCACCACCTTTTTTTTTTTTAGTTCAATATTGATGGACAATCAAGGTACTCGTTGGTTAAAAAATTAGATGGCTTCTAATTTCAAGACGAAGCGTAAATTACAAATGCTCGAGTACACATTTTATTCAAAATTGGACTCAAAAGGTGTTAATGATGTGTTTGAATTACATAGAATTCAATACTTAATGACATGGATACAAGAATATTGAGTGGTGCGAAAAGGATTAGGAAACTGCTTAAACGAGAAGCAGCAGTCATTAATCAAATAAACATGATTAGCTGGAGCACAATATGAAAATGTGGAAATGATTAATTTATTTAGCTTTTAGGGTGCGTTTGATTCGCGTAATTTTTCATGTAAATTTCCAACTTTGCGCTGTTTGGTTGCCCAAATTTTCCATGGAATTCATTTTTCCACTTGTCTCGAAATTCGGTGTTTTCCTTGTTTTGAATGAATTCATTTTCCAAGGGAGAGATGAGGTTTTATTTTTCATGGAAAATCTTATACCATTTTCGTTATGTTTGATCATTTTTTTTTTCTAAAAATTAACATTATTATTATCAAGTACAAATGTGTGAAAAAATTTTAAAAAAATATTTTTTTTTATTAAAATACATCAATTTTACTTTATTTTCCATGAAAAATAATGTCAATCAAACAACAAAAATTGAAAAATTTCCTACTTTTTCCACCTAGAAAATTAAACCAATCAAATACATTAAACTTCTAATTCTCAGGAATTCGATTCCCTACAATTCAATTCTTTGAAATTCATTTTCTTTTCACCCAAATTCCACTCTCTCTATCAAACGCACCCTTAATAAAAGGAATTATAGCACAAGTGGATTATTTCCTGTAAAGGTAAGTTTTGGTTAATTAATCATAACCCAATCATGTATGTTCAAGAGCTATTGAAAAATATAAATTTTACTCACATTAACACGTTTAATACACCGTTTGATTGCAAGGAATGTTAAGAGAGTGTACATGCGATAAATTTTAAACTATTTCTTTAGACTAAACACAACTCGCTTTTCTAAGAAACCGTTTCTTGAAGTTAAACACAATCTATTTCTCGATAGAGATGACAATAGCATCTTACCTCGATCAAAGTCATATCTAATATTTTATTCATCCCATGAAGATAAACTTGTATTTTTATTTGTCCGTCTCAAAATATATATTACTTTTCTTATTGAAAGTATTTATATTTTTAAATTTTCTAATATATCCTTATTTAATATCAATTATTATCAATAAATATAAAATAATCATATTGTATTTTTTATTGTTTAGGAAATTAAAATCAATTTATAAAATTCTAATGAATTTTCCACCCTCTACTAAATAAATATATTTTTAGAGCCTCTTTGCTCTCGGTAAAAACGTGAATTTGGTGAAAATTTTGTCCATTATTGGATCCCCACTGAATTAAATATTCGAACTTCGAACTGTTGAATGTCATGCTAAAAGCAGTCACCTCTTTCAACGGATGGAGAGTGCAAAATTTCATATCTACCCTTGTTTTTTGAAATAATTACAGACTTGTCTTTACCCCAAAAAATTAAACTAAAGGTTAGACTCGTCCACGAGTAAAAATTGTTTGCACTCTCTGACTTGTACTGTTTGGTAGTCGGAGTTTTCAATTGTTTGAATGTTTTTCAGATTTTGAGTCCCCTAGAGGCGGAAAATATCTGAAATCGATGGGATGAGATGAGACGAGACGGGGATAGGGATGAAAATATGACCATCTTATCCCCCTATCCAATTAACAAGTTCCATTAAAATTTAAAAAGTCAAAAGAAAAGTCTTATATTATCTATATAAAAGTCCTATGATATCAAATTTTTTGCACTAAAAATTTATTACTTATCAAGTTATGAACTTTAAATGCTTATTTTGAAAAAGCTACTAATTATTATTTATTAACCTTATAGAGTTGTATTTTCTTATCTAATCAAATATAAAATAACGACACAAGCAAATATATATATATATTAGATAAATGTCCAAATAATGTGTAAAGATTATTGGATTTAGAAAATGTTAGGATTATCCTTTACATTTTTCCTTATATTGTCTGCATAAAATTATTTTAAAACTTAAAAATAAATAAATGAGAATGTAAACAGTGATTTTTCCATCCACACCCCGACCCGCCTCATCCCCGATAAAATGGGGACGGGGCGGGGATGGGGATGCTAAATTACTAACTGGGCGGGATGAGGAAATGCATCCTTGCCCCATACCCCCCCCCCCCCGTTGCTATTCCCACTCCTTTTGCATTTTTTTTCTCAGGAGTAAAATGGGTCTGGATGTGTTTGATGCGCGAATTTGTTCATAGAAAATATGGTTTTTCACGTAATTTTTCAACTTTGCGCTGTTGGTTGTCTAAGTTTTTCATGTAATTCATTTTTTCACTTACCTCGAAATCCGATATTTTCCTTATTTTGGATGAATTCGTTTTTCCGGGGGGAGTAAGTTTTATTTTACATGTAAAATCTTATATCATTTTCGTTACGTTTGATCATTTTTGTTGTTGTTAATTGATTTATTTTTTCTGAAAAGTAACATTATTATTATTAAGTACAAATATATGAAAAAATTAATTTTTTTATTAAAATAGATAAATTTTACTTTACTTTTCATGAAAAATAATGTCAATCAAACAATCAAAGTTGGAAAATTCCCTATTTTTTTCACCTAGAAAATTAAACCAATCAAACACATTAAATTTCAAATTTACAGGAATTCAATTCCCTAAAATTTATTTTTTCCACCTAAATTTCACCATCGCTATTAAAAGCATCCTTAATATAAATGGTGGGAGTATGTGGTTTAGCTTAAAAGGATTCATGCAGCCGAGTTTAGCGATGAGTAGGGTCCAAGAGAGGCGGTAGGGGAATAAATAAATAAATAATTATTATAAAAATACTTAAAAGATAGATTATATATGTTATTTTAGTTAAGATCATATTTGTAAATAAAATAAAAAGAATATTTAAAATTGTGGTGTAATAAATAAAAGGATAGTTCTCCATTACGTAGAAAGCGACAAAATTTACTTACATATATTTTTGGGTATAAGGTTTCATTTATAATGTTACATCAAGAGGCTTGTCTTAGTACCCTTGAAAGACACCCGCTATGCTGTCCTTTAAAACACAAGAGTTGGAGTCCATATCTTGTGTCTTGAAACTATAGTGGGTACCCTTGTCTTTAAGGGCACTATAGCATTTTTGGTTGCATCAGTAAACGCTATTGATGGTCAAGGGATTAGCCCAAGCGAGGACGCCCCTTATCAAGCATTCCACCCTCTTTGTTTGATAAACTATCTGCTAAAGTTTAGACAAAAATAATCAAACAAATCAATGCTCATCCCTTTTAAAAATCACTTTGACTTAATCACTTAAATTATAGTTCGTAGTCGAACGTGTGATATTTTATGAGACCATTAGAGAAATTACTGTTATAAACAACAATTAAAATAAAATAATAGCAAATGCATAATTAATTAGATTAAAGACGTATATCAATTTATTTAAGTGAGCGGAAACTGCAATTGATATATCAACTGCTATTATTCGCTCTTAGATTGCAGTTGCCAAATTATACAACTATTTCTTGACTTTTTTTTTTTTTCCTTTCAAGAAATAATAAATTGGCTTTCAATCATTCTCGGTAAAATATAAGCATTCGCTTTTTAATTAGTTGCACTTTTCTCGAGTCACTTTTTAATCACGTATTTTTTTCTAAATCATTTTTCAATTACATATTTTTCCTCAAAAATAACAATTTTTTTAATTTATAAACAAAAGATTTTACCTAATGAACTCCGTTTAAAAAACATCACTGTCTTACCAAAACAAAGAAGGCATCTTTGCTTTCAAAATGAATTGAAATTGAGGTAATCATTTTTACCTTGATAAATTTCTATTCCCTTGCAGTTTGAAGGACAAGTTGTCGTGCAACTTGGAAAGAAAATTTGGTAACATTCGATCGTGTGAGAAGATGGCCTGTGGGAAATTTATTAGATAAATAAATATTTAGCCCAGCACATTCATAAAAGGAAAAAGAATAGGTCTAGCATTTAATATTTTTCTTTTTTCTTTTTTCGTAAATGTTTGTATAAAGAGTAAAAAGTTGTAGGTGTTGTAATTATTTCAATAATTCTATTAAGACATTTTTAAGTGATATTGTAACATATTGTATATTTATTGAGTAATGAAAAAGTAAGTTGTGTGATAGTTATTTTCATCACCCAATGATATTATTTATCTTACAATGCAGATTTTCTTACTCTATATTTATGACTTATCTACAATCCAAAATTTCAAATTACACATCGAATGAGTATTCCTTAATTTCCTTTTTCAATTTTAGTTTTGATTATTACTTTATTGGAACTATTTATTTTAGCACAAATTTAATTACTACAAGTGCACTTCTTTACATTAACGATAAAACGAAAAACACATCAAATATATTTAGTTCCATAATTTAATTCTCTGAATTTATATATTCTTCCTAAAAATATTAATTCAACCCAACTAAATAATTAATTTCATACCAATTGGTTAAAACTGGGGCAAAATTGAAAAATAAAAACAAAAAATGGGATCCATCTTCAATGGGAAGCATGTGTGTCTTCAACGATGCAACACCATATAAGGCGTTGCACATTCATTTACTGCAAAAACAATACAATTTAGGCATCCTAGTTAGAGTCCCGATTGGAGAAGAGAAGAACGATAAAATCCTTGATTTTGTAATCTTATAGCATCTCTAATGGTCTATCAATTAGGAAAAAATACATTGTCACATAGGAAAAACAAATAATGATATAAAAATTTAATCTCCAATGGTTAGTTTGTATGTCTATGTGGCGCTGACGTGACAGAGATATTATCTGGTACTATTTTCAAATTTAGATAATTTGGTAGACAAAATATTGAAGATACGTGTATACACAAAAAATTATAATCAATGATCATTGAAGATAAGTTTTAAATCTCATTATCTATTTTATCAATATATGTGGGATAATTATCTATTTAAGTGCTACATAGATCAAAATATTCATAAATAATTAGAGATACTCTTGGAGTTCGAATTGGAGATACCCTTATCAAAGAAATGCTAAAATGTACAAATATGCAACTTGGTATAAATTTCAATTTTTACATTTGAAGCTGGTCAAGTGTAGAATTGACATATATCCTCTAATGAAGTGACAACCTTCGATCTTATATTTTAATACTATTTTAGTTTAATTTGTGTCCTTATCCCCCTTAGAGGCTACTTGTAAATCAAACTTTTCTTAGTACAAATATCAATTTTTGAGACCTTGTCTCAAGAAGTTTTTCCTTATACTTTTATTTGATTTCTTTTAATTTTTAGCACGAGTGAAATAACAAATGCGCGAAACAATTTGAAATCATTAATATCTTAATGTGAATGCTTGTTTCAGTTTAAGTAATGATTTATTAATCTTTTAAGATTTTGGATCGTCATATCAATTTTTGAAGTTTAGTTTCGGAAGGATAACCTTTTTACGAGAGATGATTGAAACTTTTATAACTTGATTATTATTTCTTATACTAGTAATCGCACCCGTGTGATGCACGAAATAAATAATATTTATTGAATAAGTTGTAAAAACACAATGTCCGATAAAAATAATACAATAAAAAATAATAATAACTTGCATACACAAATTGTGAATAATTTGTAATTTCATTTCTCCCTATAAGATTTCTTACTTTAATGCATAAATTGTATATTCAATATACAATCAAAAAAAAAAAAGTTATGAATTGCATTTTTTTAACAGTTAATTGTTCATTATCTATTTTCCTTAGTTTATTTATTCATATAGAATGATTATTCAAAAATAATTTTTTTTTAATGTTCATTCACAACCATATATTATTTAAAAACTAATTTTTCACAATTACATATACTACTTTTTAACCACACATTCTAAAAAAAGGAAATCAATTTTTAACCACTCAATTGATTGATTTGACAATTATTTTATTTTTTATACTACCTTCTTTCACTTTCAATCACACATTTAAAACAATTTCTATAGTTTATATCAAACTTACTCCTATTCAATGATTTCAAATACAATGTGACATTTTATTTTTCACCAACTATTGAAAATGACCATGTTACCCACACACACAAAACTATTTTTTGTGCATGTTAAATAAATGTATGGACTATATTTTGTTTTTAAATAGAATAAGTTTGATAAAACCTTATATTTTTTATTTTCTATAGAATTTAATGAATTAATTGTTAAAGTCTGTTGTATATATTTTACAAATTGATGTTATTTTAAATTTATAAAAATTAAAAAATAGATAAATGAACAAAATGAGTAAATTTATAAAATTAATTTCAAAATTACCAAAGAGTTTATCGAAACTTGAAGTTGTAGAAATTAAAATGATTCAATTGAATTTACTTAGAAAGATCGGATATCATTATTTTTTTTTAATTTGATAAGAAAAAAAATTTGAAATTAATCATTTATGTCAAATTGAAGTTAGGTAAGAAATGATAAATATCATTTTATGTCTTAGATGAGATAAATTAAAAAAATTAGATATTGAAAAAAGTAAAAAATATAAGTAAAACTTTTACCTTTATTATTTGAGGCAATTTTAAGAATGATATATTTAGAGTTTGCTCTCATTTGTTAACTTGTATTGAACTTCTCGTTAAGATCATGAATTTGACACCTATATTACATATTTTTTGACTTCAAAATATTACAATAATTATCAAAAGAATAAAAATAATATAAAATTTGATCTTTTTATAGATTTTTTATTTTTTACAATCAATAAGTCATTTATTACATGTCACTTATAATTAATTTTACATTAATTGAAGTTTCCTAATTCAATTATTAAAATAATTAATAAAATTACAAAGTTTCCTAAAATAGCAAGGAAAAATGGCGGGAAACTATGTGTGGATTTTTTTGGCAGCTATACTATTACTATATATACTAGTAATCGCACCCGTGCGATGCACGGAATAAATAATATTTATTGAATAAGTTGTAAAAATACAATGCCCGATAAAAATAATACAATAAAATAATAATAATAATAATAATAATAATAATAATAATAATAACTTGTATACACAAATTGCGAATAATTTGTAATTTCATTTCTCCCTATAAGATTTCTTACTTTAATGCATAAATTGTATATTCAATATACAATCAAAAAAAAAAAAAAAAGTTATGAATTGCATTTTTTTAACAGTTAATTGTTCATTATCTAGTTTCCTTACTTTATTTATTCATATAGAATTGATTATTCAAAAATAATTTTTTTTTTTAATGTTCATTAACAACCACATATTATTTTAAAACTAATTTTTCATAATTGCACATATTACTTTTTAACCACACATTCTAAAAAAAGAAAATCAATTTTTAACCACTCAATTGATTGATTTGACAATTATTTTATTTTTTATACTACCTTCTTTCACTTTCAATCGCACATCTAAAATCATATATATAGTTTATATCAAACTTACTCCTATTCAATGGTTTCAAATACAATGTGACATTTTATTTTTCACCAAGTATTGAAAATGGCCATGTTACCCACACACACGCAACACTATTTTTTGTGCATGTTAAATAAATGTATGGACTATATTTTATTTTTAAATAGAATAAGTTTGATAAAACCTTATATTTTTATTTTCTATAGAATTCAATGAATTAATTATTAAAGTCTGTAGTATATATTGTACAAATTGATTTTATTTTAAATTTATAAAAATTAAAAAATAGATAAATGAACAAAATGAGTAAATTTATAAAATTAATTTCAAAATTACCAAAGAGTTTATCGAAACCTGAAATTGTAGAAATTAAAATGATTTAATTGAATTTACTTAGGAAGATCGGATATCATTATTTCTTTTAATTTGATAAGAAAAAAGATTTGAAATTAATCATTTATGTCAAATTGAAGTTAGGTAAAAAAATGATAAATATCATTTTATGACTTAAATGAGATAAATTAAAAAGATTGAATTTGAATATTAAAAAAAGTAAAAAGTATAAGTAAAACTTTTACCTTTTATTATTTGAGGAAATTTTAAGAACGATATATTTAGAGTTTGCTCTCATTTGTTAACTTGTATTGAACTTCTCGTTAAGATCATGAATTTGACACCTATATTGCATATTTTTTTGACTTCAAAATATTACAATAATTGTCAAAAGAATTAAAAATAATATACAATTTGATCTTTTTATAGATTTTTTATTTTTTACAATCAATAGGTCATTTATTACATGTCACCTTTAATTAATTTTGCATTAATTGAAGTTTCCTAATTCAATTATTAAAATAATTATTAAAATTACAAAGTTTCCTAAAATAGCAGGGAAAAATGGCGAGAAACTATGTGTGGGTTTTTTTGACGGCTATACTATTATTATATATATATTAAGACTAGTAATCGCACCCGTGCGATGCACGGAATAAATAATATTTATTGAATAAGTTGTAAAAATACAATACCCGATAAAAATAACACAATAAAAAAATAATAATAATAACTTGTATACACAAATTGTGAATAATTTGTAATTTCATTTCTAGATTTCTTACTTTAATGCATAAATTGTATATTCAATATACAATCAAAATATCAAAAAAGAAAAGAAAAGTTATGAATTGCATTTTTTTAACAGTTAATTGTTCATTATTTAGTTTCCTTAGTTTATTTATTCATATAGAATTGATTATTCAAAAATAATTTTTTTTAATGTTCATTCACAACCACATATTATTTAAAAACTAATTTTTCACAATTGCACATACTACTTTTTAACCACACATTCTAAAAAAGAAAATCAATTTTTAACCACTCAATTGATTGATTTGACAATTATTTTATTTTTTATACTACATTCTTTCACTTTCAATCACACATTTAAAATCATATATATAGTTTATATCAAACTTACTCCTATTCAATGGTTTCAAATACAATGTGACATTTTATTTTTCATCAAGTATTGAAAATGGCCATGTTACCCACACACACGCAAAACTATTTTTTGTGCATGTTAAATAAAACCTTATATTTTTATTTTCTATAGAATTCAATGAATTAATTATTAAAGTCTGTAGTATATATTTTACAAATTGATTTTATTTTAAATTTATAAAAATTAAAAAATAGATAAATGAACAAAATGAGTAAATTTATAAAATTAATTTCAAAATTACCAAAGAGTTTATCGAAACCTGAAATTGTAGAAATTAAAATGATTTAATTGAATTTACTTAGAAAGATCGGATATCATTATTTCTTTTAATTTGATAAGAAAAAAGATTTGAAATTAATCATTTATGTCAAATTGAAGTTAGGTAAAAAAATGATAAATATCATTTTATGACTTAAATGAGATAAATTAAAAAGATTGAATTTGAATATTAAAAAAACTAAAAAGTATAAGTAAAACTTTTACCTTTTATTATTTGAGGAAATTTTAATAACGATATATTTAGAGTTTGCTCTCATTTGTTAACTTGTATTGAACTTCTCGTTAAGATCATGAATTTGACACCTATATTGCATATTTTTTTGACTTCAAAATATCACAATAATTGTCAAAAGAATTAAAAATAATATACAATTTGATCTTTTTATAGATTTTTTATTTTTTACAATCAATAGGTCATTTATTACATGTCACCTATAATTAATTTTGCATTAATTGAAGTTTCCTAATTCAATTATTAAAATAATTAATAAAATTACAAAGTTTTCTAAAATAGCAGGGAAAAATGGCGGGAAACTATGTGTGGATTTTTTTGGCGGCTATACTATTATTATATATATTAAGATTAAGATTAAGATTATTGACTCGAAATATTATCTTCAGCTTGAATAAAAAAAGAAATGCCCACCCGCTTATATTATTGACTTGAAATAAAAATGCCCACCCGTCAAGTATGCCAGACGGGGCCCACGACAACCCGCAATAGGGGGCCGCCACGTGCCCCCAGTGGGAATCAACACTATATAATTTTCAATAATGTTTGAGTAAACTAGAAAAAAAAATGTGTACTTATTTACTATTCATTTAACTCAATCGTGTTAAGTCGGTAGTTGTATAATGTATACATGATTTATGTGTTACATTTTATTAAAGTTTACTAACTCCTTATCTTAGCCATGCTCAATCTCGTCTTAATTAAAGAACTTTTTCAAGCAACTCTCTTTCTTAATTATGTTTAATTATATTTATATATTTAACTGCAGTACTATCGAACATTAATCACGCGAAAATCATATGAAAAGGCAAGAGAGGACATAATTGGTTTAAAAATGTCTTTGGACATGATATTTTGAAGAAGGTAGTTACTAGTTAATACTTAATAGACATGATTTGCTGGTGCTTAATAATGACATGGGGAAATGATTAATATATTTAACCTGAAATCAATTAATAAACAGAAGTCTAGCAAGAATGGATTATTAATTTATTATACTGTGAAAGGTAATTAATATTAACTTTTGCTTAATTAATCATAAAAGAATGTTCAAGAAGAACTGTTTGGCAAGGCTTTTAAAAAAAAAAAAAAACTACTTTCTGGGTTTAGAAGTTTTTTTTTTTTTTTTTTTTTTTTTTTTTTTTATGGAAAATGATTTGTATGACTACATATATACAGAAGCAAAAACACCGTCAAACGAATCCTTAATACATATTATCTTGCGAATTCACATAATTAGACCAACATATAATACACAAAATTAGTTTTTTTGATAATAATGTTGTTCTTTCATTGCGTTTTAGCTAATTTTGATTACATTACTATACAGGAAAATTTTCTGGTATCCGTGTGTTGACAGTGTTGTGCCCATCACAGGCACGTTCTGGTGGGCCACAAATTGGCAGTTATTTTCGTCACGAACAATAGAGCACTGCTCTTATTAGACATGAATGAACATGTTGGCAGAGGCGGAGCCCATTAAGGCCCAGCGCGGTCTATGGACCGCGCTGGACTTTGACCGTCCAGTCCAGGCCCTTTTTTTTTTTTTTTTGGGGCCCAAACTCAATCTTTCAGTCTTTCTTGCAGGGTTGCAGCTATAGCCCACCACCCAACTACTCCCGTCACTCCTTTCACTTCAGCAGGAAGACATCAACTCAGAATAGGCTACAGAGATTACACTCCATTTTCACGCCATTTTCACCCAACCACTCCCGTCACTCCCCTGCTGGCTGTTGCTGGACTGCTGGAAGAAGACGAAGCCCGAAGGGAGGCTGTTGCTGGGCGACTGAAGGAGATGAAGGGAGTCCCCTGCTGGCTGCTGCTGGGCTGCTGGGCGACTGATACTGATTACTGAAGAAGACGAAGTGTGAAGAAGTCCTCCACAGGCTGCAGCTCCGCCTCCGCTGGAGCCTGGACGCGTCACGCCTGACGCCCGGACCGCTCTGCCGACCGCCTGGACGTTGCTCTTGAAGCCTGAAGGTTAGCTCTTGTCAGTCTTGTGCTGTGCCTTTCTCCACCTCCTGACCTCCTCTAGTTTCATTGGTCGAATTAGAGGCATTCAGGTTATGGAATTCTGTTAGAATGTGCTAATGGGTTTACAGAGGTTTGGGTGCAGCCGTGTCTTGATGAATGATGGGTAGGAGGCAACAACTTTTGGTTGCGAGTTTGCATTACAGACAATGGAGGCTTTGTGTTAAGTGATGGAAATCTGGTATTTGATATATTCTGGGTGTATAGAATTCACAATGTGCAGTTGATACATCATGTCTAAGTCTAACAGAAAATGGTTAATAGGGAAGGAGAGAACTTCATACCCGAATGTGAGGGTTGCTGGGAGTATAATTTAAGGATTGATTTGTGATTAAATTATGGTATATTATGGAAAAGAGTTTTGGAAATAATAATCCTCCATGAATGTGTTATGTGCAGGGCTAGAGACCAGGAAAAGAGCATATTTGGGAAGAAAGAAAAAAAACGTGGTTGAATATGCTGTGGGCTTCAAGAATTTGGGCTTATGAATTTAATTGGATTTGAATGCATTTGAGACTTGGACTAATGGAGTTGTTTGGATTTTTATCTTGAAATTAGATTTCAAAATAATGATTATTGGATGATATTTTGGGGGTATTGAAAATAATATTGATTTGACATTTGGGGGTATTTTTAATATATTTGATTAACTTTGTTTAAATTTTCGTAATTTATGATTTGTGGTTTGTAAATTGTAATTGTTATTTGTTGAGTTTGTTTAATTTGAAAGTTGTGATTTGTAGGAAAAAAATCATGTCTACCTTAGATAGATTTTTTAAAAGAAAGTTTCCAGTTGTTGAAAATGTTGATGAGGGGACTTCAAATAGAGTGGATGTTGATGTTACACAACTTCCCACCGATCATGGAAATAGAGAGGATATTGATCTTGCACAACTTCCAACCGATCCTGGATTAAGAATTCCAATTTCAAATTACAATATTAATATTCGTGATCAAGTTCGAAGAGCGTATTTGCAAAAGGGTGCTTGTCAACCTTCAGATCATGTATTCCCAAAACAAAAGTTCGGAACATCCCAATTTAGACGATTCCAATCTTCCTGGTTAAAAGAATTTGGTAATTGGTTGGATTACAGTATAGCAAAAGATGCCGCTTATTGTTTGTACTGTTATCTTTTCAAATCAAGTCATGGTAATCAAGGAGGAGGTGAATCTTTTGTCAGTGAAGGGTTCACGTATTGGAAAAATAAAGAAAGATTTCGACTTCATACGGGTAAACATGATAGCGAACATAATAAAGCTCGAATGAGTTGTGAAGCATTGATGAATCAGGATCAACACATTCATTCGGTTTTGCATAAGCAGTCAACACAAGCACGTAGTGATTATCGTATTCGTCTTGAGGCATCAATTGATTGTGTTAGAGTTTTGTCGCGTCAATGGTTATCATTTCGGGGTCATGATGAATCTGAAGGTTCTCTCAATCCAGGTAATTTCCTAGTTCAATTGCAATTTCTTGCTAATCATAATGATGATATTAAAGCTGATGCGAACCCCTTCGGTGTGTTGACCGAAAATTCCCACAACAATTTTAATACCAACCCAAGAAAGCTAAAGTGGTAAAATAAAGGATAAACACCTTAACCCAAGTTTAAATCTAACCCAAAATTCAAGGATTAAACAAACCCTAACCCAATGGGTAGCAACTAAACAAATTCCAAGGTGGCGGAAATCAACAACAAACACAAGAATAATAATACTCTAGATTTAGTTGAAGAAATTCCAAGGATAATACAAGAACAAAGGAGGTTAACCTTACCTCAAGGAGTCTCTCCAAGACCAAGCTCAATGAACAACCAAGTTATCTTACAAAATGAAGAGAAATGAGAATATAATGTACAAAATGGGAAAAATGTGCAATTTCGGTATTTACAAGAAAAACCTCGTTTTTGAGGAAATTGCAAGAAAAACCCCGCTATTTCATTTCGGTCGACCGAACTTATTTCGGTCGATCTCATGGTCGACCGAAACTGGACTTTCGGTCGACCTCTGCTCATCCGATACTGACTGAGGCTTGATTCAAAAAAACTCTGCAGACTTTCGGTCGACCGGAATTAGTTTCGGTCGACCGAAATTGGCTGTTTCCAATTTCGTCTTCTTTTTTGCTCCAACTTGGTTCTAGACTTGCTTTTCTTGATTTATTCACATTGTTTAGCCTCGAATCTTGAACCTCTTCAACTTCGGATCTCGTCATGGGTCCCACGGGTACGTGCATCGAGGTTTGACTTTCCCGATTCTCATCATCCCCTCCCTCTTGAAAAGGATTCGACCTCGAATCTTGCTTGAATGCACTATCGTGAAACTCCTTGAACTTTGATCTTGCAACATTGTGGATCACAGGTTCATGCGTTGAAGTTGGACCTTCGCGATTCTCATCATCTCCTCCATCTCGAAAGAGATTCGACCACGAATCGGCACCTACAATAAAAATAGAAAATTCAGACACAATAAATGTAACTGAAATTTCATACTCACCGTGCAAAATCAATTTGTAGGCGTTGCCAAAAGCTTGAGATGTGCCAACACCGCAGAGCAGCAATTTGGATTTAATTTGATCGGGGGGTCGCTCTTTCCACGAATGGGAACACATCCGACCGCCTGGATCAAACGGAATATGTTTCCCGCCATGGTTGGCATTGGAAGCACATTGCATTCCAATTCCCCTAAATGGAAGCTCGAGCCTCCTGCAAAGGGGCTTAACCAAATGTGCATTCTTGTGGCCACCTAAACCAACTCGTTCTTTAATAAACATATGCATAAAGTTCAACAGAGTTAATAGGTTAAAGTCACAAGATATTTTAAGTGGAGAAAACTTGCTAATATGATGAGCAATTAAATTGCAAGCAAATTTAACAATCACAAAATTAGCACCAACTTCGCGCAAATGCACGACCTGCTGAAAGAAAAGATTAGCTAGGTTGATGACCTTGTTGGTTTCATAGCATGCAATCAAACGTGACATTTTAATTCTTCTACCAACAATCACAAAAATAGCTTCATCTTCTTTCTTTGTTCCAAGTAAACCCACTATAAAATTCATAGAAGTAGTACTCCCAGGTTTACTCATGATGGGTAAATATATATGGAATTCTTGGGGGGAAAACTTAAGTTTAGCCATTTTACAAGTTCGGCATTTACTACAAGTGCAAACATACTCAACACCAATTTTCAAAATAGGCCAATAAAATTGATCACATAATACCCCTAAAACCCCGTTAATTTTAAATCGCCCCATCAAACAACTATCACGTGCCTCTCCCATTAGCAATTTGCACATGGCACATTTAAAAAGAAACAATCCAATTTTCCAAAACAAATAATTATCTACCCATAGAATTCATCAAAATATCGCTCACAACATGATTCATAAATGTTTAACAAATTTGGATTATTAACATGCATGCCCTTAACATGTTCAAAATAAAATGAGGGGGCATCAAGAAATGTTAGAAGCGAAGTCCTATTATCACCAAGACATCTCAATAAATTTCTCCCATGGACTCCCCTAGCTAGCAATTTCTTTAGAGAGCAAATATGCACGTCAAGCATATTTTCACAAAATAAGCATTCAACATGTCCATGCAATGTACTATATGCAACATTTTCACACAAGGATTCGGTACTTATGCAATTGGGCACATGCAAAAAGTTGCATTTACAAATTAAGCACTCATCATGACAATGATCCCTACCACATGTGACATTTTCACAAGTCAACAACACACTTATCAAATCTATATCAAGATCATACAACCCTCTAATGTATTCATAACACAATAACCTTGCATTTAAAGAATGGTTAGGAGCATACCTCCTAGATGTTGCATTGGTTATCCCATTTTCTTTACCTCGGTTGTACTCGTTGTTGTAGGAAAATGTTTCCATGAATTTCTTCCATAAGGCATGCTTTTGGAGTTCTTTGTTTCCTTGATAAGTTGGCCTCACAATTTCCTGCAACAAAGACATGACAAAACTAGGGAGGGAAGTGTTAAAGTATTCAAGAGTAAAGAACATTTCGGGGTGATCTTTTCTCTCAATTTTCTTGGTAGCACTCATCACTTCCTCACCTTTTTCTGAGGTAGAATCCTCAACCCTCGGTTCTTTTCTCACCTCTCCTTTTTCTGGAGTCATGGCTCCAACTCTCATTGCCTCTCCTTTTTCTAGGGACGTGGCCCCAACTCTCTTGCTCTCATTTTTATTTTCTTCAATTTTATCAATTGAAGGTTCTTTTGTTTTCCTATCCTCCCCTTCGTCCTCTTCTTTTTCCTTCTCCTTCTCCTTTTCTTCCTCGAATTCCTTCTTGAGCTTCATTTGGTCTTTGCATACTTCTTCCGAGCTCAAAGATAGGATCACAACCTTTTTTTCATTCATTTTGAAGCTACACCGGTTCCTCCTCCTATCAAGATTCACATTGCCACGGTCTCCCCAAAATTATGTGAGTAGTGTGTAAGGGAACCACATCACATAATATTTGATCACTATAAGTACCAATGTGAAAAGTAAGAAGAACTTGTTCACTTTCCCTCATCTCCCCATAGTCGTTCAACCTTTGCAATAGATAAGGACTAGGATGCCTCATAACCGATAACCCAAATTTCTCAACTCTACTAGCACTCACCAAATTAGTGTCAATCTCCCCATCTATCATGAGACTACATGGTCTATCATTCACTAGGCACCTAGTGTAGAAATTATCCTCCCCATGTTCCTCCATCTCATTAGCATGGGCCAAAGATTGTGGTGGCCTAGCATTCATCTCCTTCACTACTTCTCTACTTCCACTACCTTCCCTCCTATGGAATGATGAAGTCTTCATTTGCTCAATATCAATCTTCTCATCCATCCCATTTCCACTCCTATCTATCCATTCTCTTCGTCTCCTACCCATTCTCCAATCTTCTTCCACTTCTCCACTTATACCCATTCCATGAAGTGATGAATTTTGCATTCTCGCACTATCAATATTTTCATCAACTCCATTCCTACCTACCCACTGTCTTCTTCTTCTACCCATTCTCCCATCTCCTTCAACTTCTCCTTCATTATCATCCCTCATAATTTTCCTATTCAAACTCCCATTTTGTTTTCTAACTCCATCCCTATACACTACGTCCCCAAGATTATCCCTCACCCTTCTTCTACTACACATCATTTCTTCACCTCCCCTATTTGATGTACTCTCCCCTCTTGTTCCTAAATTTTCCAACTCACCCCTACTTTTCTCCATTTGTTTAGCCATGGTGGTTGAAAGATTTTTCGACAAGTACTTCTAATCTTGAGTTTGAGAATTGAAAATGGACATGGTGTGCAAGTGTGAAAGTGTTCTCACAAGAAAAATATTTCTCTCGCGTTTCACTCAAATTTGGCTTTTTCCCTCTATTGAGCTCACCACTCTTGCCTTTTTTTTTTTCCACTCAAAATCTCATTTCTCAAGTTCTCCAAGGAAGGTAATCAACCAAACCACCAAGTATAATTCTTGTGAAGTTAAAGAAATCACCAACAAGGAAGAAGGAATTTAGAACAAATAGACACAAATAGCAAGTAGAATTTATGTGCTTGCTAAACTCAAAAGGAACAATATTTATGTGGGATAAGATGCTAGGATCACAATTTCAACAATGAGATTGACAAACCACAAACAATAGACAAGGCATAGATGTAGAACAATAAGTACAAAGAGTGTAAATTTTGAATGAAGCAATTTATCAAACACCTTGTACTCAATCTTTGAATGACCTTGAATGGATAAAATGTGGATATATGATAACTCCCCAACAACACAATTGGGCAAGAAGTGAATGATCAACAATTATCCAATTGATGAAGCAAGCGATATATATAGAATAAAATGTTGATGACACTCTCAATAATGAGAATTGGATAGCCCCAAGTAATTAACAATATATGAGTATTCAACAATAAAGCATAAGGGAGTATTTTCTTTGAGATAATTTATCAAACACTTTGAATACACAATTTGGAAAGTGTAGGTTTTGTAAGTGTTTGGCTAATGGAAACCCCCAACAATGCAACAATCAATATACCCAATACATGGAATCAACAATACACATGAGCATATCAATTTTCCCCAATTTTCTCAAATTTTCGGATTTTTTTTTTTTTTTTTTTTTTTTCACAATGCCAAGAACAACAACAAGAAAGTAAAGATAGGTTTACCAAATTAGAGTCAAGCTCTGATATCAAATGATGCGAACCCCTTCGGTGTGTTGACCGAAAATTCCCACAACAATTTTAATACCAACCCAAGAAAGCTAAAGTGGTAAAATAAAGGATAAACACCTTAACCCAAGTTTAAATCTAACCCAAAATTCAAGGATTAAACAAACCCTAGCCCAATGGGTAGCAACTAAACAAATTCCAAGGTGGCGGAAATCAACAACAAACACAAGAATAATAATACTCTAGATTTAGTTGAAGAAATTCCAAGGATAATACAAGAACAAAGGAGGTTAACCTTACCTCAAGGAGTCTCTCCAAGACCAAGCTCAATGAACAACCAAGTTATCTTACAAAATGAAGAGAAATGAGAATATAATGTACAAAATGGGAAAAATGTGCAATTTCGGTATTTACAAGAAAAACCTCGTTTTTGAGGAAATTGCAAGAAAAACCCCGCTATTTCATTTCGGTCGACCGAAAGATAAGTTTCGGTCGACCGAACTTATTTCGGTTGATCTCATGGTCGACCGAAACTGGACTTTCGGTCGACCTCTGCTCATCCGATACTGACTGAGGCTTGATTCAAAAAAACTCTGCAGACTTTCGGTCGACCGGAATTAGTTTCGGTCGACCGAAATTGGCTGTTTCCAATTTCGTCTTCTTTTTTGCTCCAACTTGGTTCTCGACTTGCTTTTCTTGATTTATTCACATTGTTTAGCCTCGAATCTTGAACCTCTTCAACTTCGGATCTCGTCATGGGTCCCACGGGTACGTGCATCGAGGTTTGACTTTCCCGATTCTCATCATCCTGATATTGGGAAACGCTCCTAAAAATTGTAAATTAACATCTCCTGATATTCAGAAGGATATAGTGAGTGCTTGTGCTGTTGAAATGATTAATGTTATTATCAAAGATGTTGGAGATTCATTGTTCTCTATTCTTGTTGATGAATCTCGTGATGTATCAGTAAAGGAGCAAATGTCAGTAGTCCTACGTTATGTGGACAGTAGTGGACATGTGAATGAACGTTTGATAGGGGTTGAGCATGTTAGTAGTACCACAACTATATCACTTAAGACTGCAATTGATATGCTATTTTCTAGACATAATTTGAGCATAACTAGTTTGAGAGGACAGGGTTATGATGGGGCAAGTAATATGCAAGGTAAGTTCAATGGTCTGAAAGCCCTCATTTTGAAGGAGAACTCATATGCTTTTTACATACATTGTTTTGCTCATCAACTTCAGCTAGCTCTTGTGGCTGTAGCAAAGAAGAATATTCCAATTTCTAATTTCTTTCGGGTGGTTGGTGATGTTGTAAATGTCATTGGAGCATCTTGCAAACGTTCTGATCTGCTTAGAGATAAACATTCAGACTTTATCGTTGAAACATTGGAGAGAGGTGGTGTTTTAAGTGGACAGGGACTTAATCAAGAAACTACTCTTCAGCGTTCTGGTGATACACGTTGGGGGTCACATTATAATTCTTTGATCAGTTTGCTTTCAATGTTCTCTACTGTTGGTGATGTACTTGAATTTATTTCAGAAGACGAATCTTGTTCTGGTGATCAAAAAGTGAGGCATTTAATTTATTGGAGTCGATACATTTGTTTGATTTTGCATTTAATCTACACTTGATGAAAAAAGTCTTAGGAGTTTTGAATGAGTTGTCAAAGGCATTACAATTGAAAAATCAAGATATTGTGAATGCAATGGGATTGGTGAAAATATGCAAACAACGACTCCAATTGATGAGAGACAACGGGTGGGATTTGTTTTTGGAAGAAGTTCATTCTTTTTGTCAGCGATATCACCTTGATGTTCCCAATATGGATGATGTGTTTATACGCAATGCACCTCGTGGTCGTCCTCAACGTAATCCACCACCAGAAGTGACAAATTTACATCATTACTGTGTAGATTTGTTCTACGCTATCATTGATTTGCAACTTCAGGGGTTGAATGATCGTTTCTCAGAGGTAAATACAGAGTTACTCCTTTGTGTAGCTTGTTTATGTCCACAAAATTCATTCTATGATTTCGATAAGAAAAGATTGATTCAACTTGCGGAGTTTTACAAAGAAGATTTTTCAAGATTTGATCTTCTCACACTTGATGATCAACTTGAAACTTATATTTTTGATATGCGCTCTAACATCGCATTTCAAGAATTGAAAGGCCTTCGTGATCTTGCAGAGAAGTTGGTAATGACAAAGAAAAATAAGGTATATCCATTGGTTTATAAGCTTTTGACTTTGGCGCTTATTCTACCGGTTGCTACAGCTACTTTTGAAAGAGTATTTTCTGCAATGAGCATTGTGAAGGATAGATTGCGCAATCAAATGGGTGATGAGTGGATGAATGATAGCTTTGTTGTTTATGTGGAGAAAGATATATCTTTGAAGATTGATAATGAAACTATTGTACAACGATTTCAAAGTATGAAAACACGAAAGGAACGAATTTAAGGTACTACATTTGAGTTGAGATTTATTTATTTGTCATTTGTGAAATTAAATTTTCTTTATTTCATTTAATTTTCGCCCTCGCTGACTTCAAATCCTGGCTCCGCCCCTGCATGTTGGAGGAAATTTGTGAATAGTGACGTCAAATAAGTAGAATGAAAATTTGTAAATTCAAGCCGAAAAATTGGGCAGAGTAACGGTAAGGAAAGTACAAAAAAGAAGAAGAAGAAAAGTAAGGGCAAAGCCGAGGTAAGAGTTGAACTCTTTGTCCTTAAGTCGAATTTGCCCCGCAACGGTGCCTACAGATTTCGGCAATCGATTCCCAAGATACAACGACTACACTTGTGTTTGTAGCACTCCAAAACACAAGTACAACGAACCAAAATTAGGCTTATGTACTCCAATGATGAAATGAAGAAAAATCAAGATAACAAATGCAATGATTTGATTTTTGGAGAAAAGAGAGAATGAGAGATGTTTTGCATATCAAATTGTGAGGAATAGGACACCCAAAGGGTCCTATTTATAGACCATGAAAGGGTGTGAATGAAATGGTTGAGGCCAAATCATGCACCCTTTCCAAAACAATGCACATTTATGAAAAGGTGCCTAGTGGCCGGACAAACCGTGCGGCCACACGGTTATAGACCGTGCGGTCGCACGGTTTTACTCAAAAAACCAAAAAAAAATTTGACGTGTGATCGCACAGTTTTCCAATCATGCAGTCCCACGGTCAAATATTTCGACCTCATTTTCGTCATTTTTCGTAATTTCTCATTCATCCGATATTGGTTTTCGAAATGCCAAATATACCTAAATGGATTGAGCGTTTGTGCGTCCCGAAGCGGCGAAGTGGCAAACAATATTACCTAAATGGATTGAGCCGAGCTTTTGAGTATTTAATCAATTTTCAATTCTCGATTAACCAATATCCAACAGAACATTGAAATAACAAAATTATAATTGTTCTTTAGAATATTTTTTGGTAAATATGTATTTCTTTTTTGTCAACTATGATTAAATATTAGCTTAAGATTTATGTATTTCTTTTTCGTCAACTATGCATAAATACATGAAAGTCGGGTTTCTTGAAAAAATAAAAACGATATGACTTATGTACGTAATGGAATTATACTCTTCTAGATGACAGAATAATTGAATTTCTTATATTTTTACAAGTAAATTTTTTTTTTTTTAATAAACTCATCTTATCGAACAAAGCTTGTTTGGCCCTGTTGGTTTTTTCACATTTTCCCTCACATTCATTTTTATCAACATATTTCTATGAGATACATCATTTTTCAACCACCAATCCTCCTAAAAACTCAAAACTCCTCCATAACCATAATTACCAAATAGCTTATTAATGGCCTTGAACGTGGTCGGTTCGGACCCTCAGGGTGTAAGATACACCAAACAGCCGCTTGCCAAATATCCTTCTATACAGGGATATACCTACTAATTATATGCTTCACAGCCAGGTCAAATGTAAAATGACTTGTCCTCTAATAAAGTGACTTGAGATCTAAATTTTATATGTTGAAACTTGACCAAAGTAAAAAATTAGATTTTTCAAGATAGATAACCAAAATTATCTTTGATGATTCAGGGATCCACAAGGCAACTTCTAGTTCATTTTTGTATTATTATTGTAGACGGTGCCCTATCTTTGAATTGCTTACGAGATGTCAACACACGGATTGTTCATCGTTTAATATTATCAGGGAGACCTTTGGAAATCTTAAGTTTCATAAGTCTAACGTTAGAAACCCCCTGTGGACTTGTCCACTTTGAGTGGAACAAATCCTCATATGAAATTCTTAAGTTCCATATATCAAAGGTTCGAAACCCCCTGAGGACGCATCTCTTCGAATGGAACAAATCCACATTACGCGGTAGACAATTCGTGTGTTGACGCTCCGTAAGCATCTCAAGGACAGGGCACCGTCAACAAATTATTAATGTGGGTCAATATTTCTAATAAGTTAAGTTCGTCAATTCTCTCAAGTCACCGTAAAAAATAAATTGGTTAATCTACCTAAATATCGAACAAGAAATATAATATGAAGTTCGAGAGATAAATTTGATAAATTCTTTTACCTTATTATAAGATATTGCTGACCTGAGATTTGTAACAATAAAATCTATTTGGTCCCACGTTGAATGTCTTACTCTTAACTGAAATTAAAATTCAATGTCCCTTCAGTTTTTCTAATATTGGAACCTATAGAAACAATAAAATTAATGGTTGGACCGACTATCATTCTCCGACAAACAGAGGTAAAAAATGATGTTGAAAGTACAGCTATTATTATAATAGCTCTCCACCAATAAAAAAAAAAAATTGATTTTTTTTTTTTTCAATTTGATGAAAATGTGATGTGTCTAGAAGTTATGATCATTTGTAGGTGAAAGATAAATCGCACTCACTATGAGAGCTAAAGTGTACGATTGTGCTAAATATTACTTCAAGACTTCATTCTCATTGTTACGTGACGTAAATGACACGACCATATGAAGTTTAACTCTTGTTTGGTATGATATGAATTAGCCTATGTTTGTAATTTTTTCCCGTTTATAAATAAATAATGTGATTTTTTTGAGGTAAAATATGTGATCATAAAAATGATTTAAAAAATGCATGTGGTTCTCTACAAAAAATAAATAAAAAAATAAAAAATGGATGTGGTTAAAAATGATTTGGAAAATATATTTTTTATAAATTAACAAGTAACGAAATGGAATCTTGATGTTAATCTAAGTCAAAGTCAATAATTAATTCTAACTATACATTCTAGTAAATCGATCAATTCTTGACTTGTATTAAATTGTTTTCATTTTTTCAGGTTTTCGATATTATCATACCGTTTTCTAATATTTGTGGACCTCCCTCCATTTGAGGGGGGAGTAAACCTGTCTGTTATCCACCATTTGTACAAGTAGAATTATTCATGAATTCAATATGTTTATTTTTTACCTATTCATCGAATACATGTGAAAACAAATCAAATTGAGATGGGAAAAACCACTGCTTATCTCCCGTTCTTGTGGAATTAAAACAGTTGATCCAAAATAGATGCCATACATGAGTGTTAATCTCCATTTTTTTTTTTATAGCAATGAAAGATGTTGTGGACCTTTTAGAAGTTAAAACGTGGTGTCAATTATTTTTGTTCTAATAATTTTCGATTTTGGAACATACTGTCAATGGATGATTATATTGACTAGGGGTGGACAAAAAAATCGGAACCAAACCGGAATCGAATAAAAAAACAGAAATCGATCGGTTCTTTAGGAGAAAAATGAGAACCGAAATCGAATCGAAACCAAAAAATGGAGAACCGAAAATCGAACCAAAAACCGAAGATTCTTAATTTAAAAACTAAGTCCACGTGACACTTTTGACATTTTCTGTGTTGCTTTACATGATAGAGTGTACAAATCAAACTTACTTTGATGTATTATGATAATTGTTGAATTGTTTATATCGTGTTGCATCTTACATGAAATTCTTTGTACCAATTTTAGAAGATTGGAAGACCTCTCTCACTCACATTTGTTCTGTGCATTTTTTGGGTGCAGTATTTACAAATTAAGATAATGACTGTTATGTTGATATGTATTGAATTAATTTTAGGAAGAATGTTTGGTTTGACATGTATGTGAATTTTGTGGAGGTACATTAGTGAATTGTGGTTTTACATTGAAGTATGAAATAAAAATTCATTAAAAATCGTTTGTTTTCAATTAACAGCACTTTAAAAAAATAAAAAATAAAAAAACTTTCCTAATAAAAATTCTACTGCAAAAAACTCTATTCACAACAGTTATGCCAAATGGGCTCTAAGTCCATTACTAGAGTCAATAAATCCATTTAAATAGTGTCAAAAATTAAAAAGAATAATTGCGTATGTAATCTCAAACTTTTCCATTTTTGCAGATTGTATTCAAGTCTTTTATTTTTGTCACCCACAACTGAAACTCAACAATATCACTCTGCCAACCCCTTCTCATAGTCAAACCTCCAAGGAAAATGAATGTACTAAACAAAAGGAGTTAGCAATCAAACAAGCATGAATATTACAAGGAAAATAAAAAGAACTGATCAAACAAAAAGAGAATTTTGTTGGAGTTTTTACTTAATTATATAAAAAATAATAATAAATAAATAAATTTATTTTTTGATCCCTCACAAATGTCTCACTGATCTTAACCAAATAAAAATATAGTTTCCCTTCATTTTATCTAATCTAAAAGCTGGAGAACATTAAAATTAATGGTTGGACCATCATTTTCAGACATACGAATTGTAAAAATCATGTTGTTGAAGATCTAGCTTATATAAGTTATAACAACTCTCCACCGATAGAAGTTTGATTAAAATGTTGAACATAATTTATATAGAAATGAGTTTGGTTCACTCGATATTAGGGTTAACGTAGTTTTGTACAAGTTAAATACATAATTTCATTTCATCCTAAAATTAATACATTGTTAACTTACATGGTATAAATCTGTAAAAATAGAGGTAAAATCAAATGTGGAATTGGTAATTAAAAAAAAAAAAATTTGATAGGATTAAATGATATTTATCTTATTTACGTTACTTCATCATGTTTTTAAAGTTAAATAGGATTTTAATAATAAACGAGAATAATAATAATAAACGAGAATATTTTAATCCTTGTTGACGGTGCCCAGTATTTGAGGTACTTACGGGACGCCAACACACGGATTGTCCACCACATGGTGTGAATTTGTTCCAGAGAGGTAGACGCGTGCCTAGGGAATTTCGAACCTTGGACCTATGGAACTTAAGAATTTCAAAGGCTTCCCTGGTACCACTAAGCTACACACCATGCAGTGAGCAATTCGCTATATTGGCGTCCTTTAAATACCTCAAAGACTGGGCACCGTCAACAATCCTTATCCAGAAGTGGCTTGATCTGCCATCCGAAAATCCGAACTGGTTAGGGGAGTGTGAGGGCCACCCCGATGTCCCCCTTTTATATCTCGTTGATTTTCCTAATATTTTTAAATATAATTATCTTAAAATTTTAGATATATGTAAAAATAAATCAAATGATGACAAGAAAGAACACCATCCATCCTATATGTTGTTGATACATTTATCTGAATACAATGCTCAGTTTTTATTTTACATTTTATGAAATGGATTCAGGCCATTTGGAAGGACCTACCACATCTTACCGCTAAATATGGAGACTGCTGGACGCCATCCCCATACCTTTGAAGAGGACTCCTACGTTACAGAAATCAAGGTTGAAGGGATCCACCGAAAAGTCTGAATTTGACAACTTATCGTAGCTAATCATCATTATAATATTGAAAATAGGGAAAATGTCTATTTTTAGCTACAATAAACCCTAAATTTTATCTATAAATAAAAGGATTATTTGTATTATAACGCAAGCAAATCTTGGGAATAAAAATCATTAATTCACCACTTTGAGGTATATTGCTTTCATTCTTATTGAAACCCTCTCAAATTTATCATACAAATTGCCCTCAAACCATAAACTCAACCGAAATATTTTCTTAAGTTGGCAATAAAATTATCACTTATTCAAGCCATTTTTTTACGTCAAGACATGTATTAGGATTTTCACTGGATATTATCCAGTTAAGATTATAGACTCGTTCAGTACATACTAAGTGGATATATCCATTAGCATGTAAATTATTGTGTCTACTTGGATTTTTGGGTGAGAGATAATTATTGAGTGTTCACTTTTTCCTAGTGTGAAATTTGTTTTAGGATCGTAATATTCTCCAAAGGGTAAATGGTAAAAAAGGTTCCTAACATTCATTGTGAAAAACGTCCTAACGTTCTATTTTTTTGTACAAAATATCCTAACGTTCTCATTTTTTTGCGAAAAACATCCTTTCTGTTAAATTCAACAGGAATTCACCGTGTTCTTCACTTTAAATAATTAAATATTAAAATTGTGAGGGGTATTATTGTCCAGTCACATCATAAACCATTTTCATTTGGTTAATTGGTACAAAACATCCATACGTTTGAAATGTATTGTGGAAAAGGTAATTGGTACAAAACGTCCCTAAGTTTGAAATGTATTGTGAAAAACATCCCAACGTTCTGATTTTTTGTACAAAAATCCCAAGATTTTCATTTTCTTGCTGGAGATGTCCTTTTTGTTACTTTTAACACCTCTACACCGTCAATTTCAAGAGGTATTTTCGTAAAAATAAATTTAATCCATTTAATTTCTTTCCCACCCGTGTAAACTGCTAGTAAATATTATTTAAAAAATGAATTCATAAATATTTTATTTTAAAAAATAATGTAAAACCAAGCAAACGGTCTACTCCTCACCATGAGAATAATGACTACAATTGGAGGTGTATCAATGAATTTTCAACTTTCAGTCTGAATGTCAATGGTGAAAAAGAAGAACTAGAAAGTTGCAGAAGGTGAAAGGGAGTTTGAAACGTTCATGGTTCTCAACATCCCTACAATTAGGGGTGGGCATTAACCCACCCAAACCAATCCAACTCAATCGGTTTTGGTTGGGTGAAAAACTTGACCCAACCCGACCCAACCCAATCCAATAAAAATTTTAAAGATATATGACCATTTAAATTTCAAGAATCTCAAGCCCATTTTTAATTTAGATGAAACTCAAATATGGTTTGAACATATTTTAGTTAATAATTGATGTACAGGTATAATTTTTTAATTTTCTATAATTTTTAGCTAATTGGACCAAAGCCCAAACAACCGAACCCGACCGAAACTTGATTGAGTTGGGTTGGGTTTGAACTCATGTTTATGAATTTATTTTTGGGGTGTTCACATAAATACCCTAATTTTAGGGATCAAACTGAAATTTACTTAAATTTTTTAAAACTTAAAAATTACTTATAATAAAATCTTAAAAATTGAAAAATACTTATGATACTTTTTAAATATGTTAATATCACAGTATGATACTTATGATTATATTAGTATCACAGTATTGATATTTTTCAATTTTTTCTAGTATCACAATACGATATTTATGATACTTTTTCAATTTTTTTAGTATCACAATGTGATATTTATGATACTTTTCAATTTTTTCTAGTATCACAATCTGATACTTATGATACTTTTTTAATCTTTTCTAGTAACATAATGTGATACTTATGATACTTTTCAATTTTGTTCTATATTACAACTTGATAATTTAAATTTTTTTATGATACTTTGTCTTCGACATAAAATAAAACACTCGTACACTTTTTTTTTAGTATCACAACTTGATACTTTTACAAATTTTTATGATATTTTGTCTCAAACATTATTCAAGCAGCTTCCAAGCATTATTCTCTACAGTATTTTTAGGTAGCCCAATCCAAACAAACCTCCCCAAAACCCAAACGAGATCTCCCCCTCTCTCGCAAGAACAAGACCACATATTCATAAGCTCAAGTGCTCAACCAGCCTGATTTTGAATCTGGAAACTACCAGGATCGAAGCTAGCGAACTACTCCTTCTTCGGTGTGGTGGATTTCGGCTTCCCAGGTCGATTTAGTACGTTATCAGTTTCGTGCTTGTACCATTGGGCTTGGGTTCTCTAGCTTCGTAAAGTTAATGTGACTTCAGTGAGATAAAATGCTGGTTTTCAACCCTCAACTACATCATCTATTGTCTTCATTTTCCCCTCTAAATCTCATTTTCAGGTCAGTGTCATGGGAGAATAAGACTGAGTTTGTTTTCGAGTAGTGTATTTGATAAGAAATTTGTGTTTCTGGTCAAGTACATCTTAGCTTCTGACAAGCAAGAAATATTACTGATTGATCATCACTTTGATCTGCTACTGGAAAAGATGTCGACCAGATGGTTAGGGTGGTGGTTTGGTTGATGCGGGCAGTGGCGGCGGTTTGGTGGTAGTTGATGTGGTTGGCAGCGGCGAGTTGGTGTATGGCCTGTAGGCAGCTGGTGGTGTAGGGAAGAAAGTATTTTTCAAATCTCCCTTTTTAAGAAGTAAAAATCGATTTTATTACATTAAGTTGGTATTTTGTGCAATTAACCCTTTATTTTTGAAAGAGTATTTACTAGTAGTTTACACAGGTGGGAATGAAATTAAATGGATTAAATTTATTTTTACGAAAATACCTCTTAATGTTCTAATGATTTACTATGTAAATTGAAATTGACGGTGTAGAGGTGTTAAAAGTAATAGAAATGATGTCTCCAACAAGAAAATGGAAATGTTGAAATGTTTGGCACTAAAAATCAGAATGTTGGGATGTTTTTAAAAATACATTTCAAACGTATGAACGTTTTGTGCCAATTACCCTTTTCCACAATACATTTCAAACGTAGGGATGTTTTGTACCAATTGCCTAAATGAAAATGGTTTATGATGTGATTGGACATTAATACCCCTCACAATTTTAACATTTAACTATTTGAAGTGAAGAACACGATGAATTCCTGTTGGATTTAACAGAAAGGATGTTTTCCGCAAAAAATAAGAACGTTAGAATGTTTTGTACCAAAAAATAGAACGTTAAGACGTTTTCCACAATGAATGTCAAAAGTAGGGACGTTTTGTACCATTTACCCTTCTCCAAAATTGAAGTTTTCAGGATAAATCTATATTATTTTTCTCCATATCATAATTATCATTACAGTTTCTAGCTCCTCAATATTTATCTGAACAATAATCATATAGGCAAATGAAGGAACTGATCTCAATTTTCAATAATGGCATCTGAGCATCATGTTATTCGAAGTTTCGGAGCGTAGCAAAATATATACTAGACAACATTAATGAGAAGTTTGAAGAAGAATCAAACTTGACAAGTGACAAATGCAAGTGAATACTATTCGATTAAACTCTTGTTTGAGCCTCATTTTTTTATAAATTTTTTTTTCATAATTATTTTTAACTACGCATTTTTCCATTAAAATAATTTTGTACGTAAGTTCAAGATTTTTTTTATTTTTTAATCATAAATTCTTCAACAAATTAGTATTAATAAATTTATTTTTTTGGGGATCAAATAAGTTTAGATTGCACAAGAATTTGGAACAAAAAATATTAATCTTCATTTTTGGCAAATGTAGACAATTTGGACATTTCAAGAAAATTTGTTCAAGAAAGGTAGAACATGAACATGTTTGACTAATTGCTCAAAGTCAACAAATGGAGATATTGATGTTGTTCGTACTAATGTCTCTTTTCACCATAAGAGAATTTATATTTTCGAGAACTATATTTTTCATCTTTATGGTATCTAACTAACTCTCAAGTACATGACATGTTACTCCTACCAGGTCCACAATTTTGTATATGGTCATTGATTTAGCATTGATGTAAGATTCGTTGTGGAATTAATGGCAAGGGCAGGTGAACTCGCAAGAAAGTTAAATGTGGGTGTTGCAACATAAATTTCAGCAAATTTGTTCGATATGAACAAAAATTGAGATTTTTAGAATTTGTTGATTCTAAATTTTTAGCTATAAAAGAAAAATTCGCCAAATTTTTTTCAAGTAGGATGATCGAGAAGGTTGAAGAGATAGATTGAGACGAACGTATACTATTTGATTTGAAGGAGACGAAGGAGATGTTATGTTTTAAGACGACAATCTAAGATTCTATAGTCAAGGTAGATTGTTATATTTTAATTGGAATCTCCAATTAGCATATGATTGTATTGTCTTTCCCATATGGAATATAATTTTTATATTCCTATATACTAGTAATATGAATTTACAGGACTTCACATTGGAAAAGAAATTAAAAACTCCTCATTTTGTCTTCCCATATAAGGACTCTTGCCTCATTTTATTTATTTCAATTTGTTAGATATATAGGCTACTTTGGAGGGTAAGACTTGTCATTTGTAGTCTAGTCTAGCTATTTTGGAGGCATGATATTGCTCCTAAGTTTCATGCTCCCATCGTCTTCGTGGAGGTATTGAATTTTCCTCTCTATTCCCTTTCAGCCGAGCTCTCCCTTTTCGAGGAATGGCTGCAATCACAATCAAGTATTTACGTTGAGGCCTAATCATAGTGTAAATTTCTTTTCTTGAGTATACTAGGCATCCATTATATTAGGCCGTCTTAATATTTGTTGGCATAAAAAATGGTCTTTCTAACCAACAAGGAATGTTAAATGAAAGAAGTTGAAAAATAGGTTTTTATGTAGCAATAAGGGTTTTAACTTTGAGTAATTTTAGGGATATATTTTTAATTGACATTTTTATGTAATATTGTGATATGTCGCACATACATTGGGTAGTGAAAAAGTAAGTAGTGGAGTAATTATTTAAACCATCAAATGTATGATTGTCATGTCACAATGTTACTAAAAAATGTTTCCCTATAATTATTCTTTAACTTTTATTTAACTTGATTTGTAGAGCTTTTGAAGGTAAAATTTTCACTCCATTGAGATTGGATATTCATCGGGTTCGAATCGGATCGAGTATTTTTTCCATCGCTAATTTTTCTTTCCGAAAGGAAAAAAAAAATGGAGAAGAAAATTAAGCCTATGCTTAATTTGGATAAAAAATTAATTTTTTATTAGATTGTAGAAAAATAATAAAAGTTGCGCATCTCATGAAATATGTGAATAAAAATGAGTTTTAAAAAAATGAAGCAAACAATGATAAATTAATCAATTAATATGCATTTTCTAATTTCAAAATTTTATTATTTTCTGTTGCAAATGCTTATGACCCTATTTGGTTCTGACTGTTGATGAGGTTCGAAGCGCGGAAGAAACGCCGGAAAGTTCCGAACCCAGGTTGTGGTTGGACAGATGAATCATGACCCGATATTCACGACGCGATGGCTCGACGATGCGGAATAAAGAATCACGACTTTCGAAACGCCACAAGGATCTGTCCAACTTCCTTGATAAGTTTCTGGTTTTGAACGCCACAAATATTCTAGCAAATATTTGATAAGTTCGATATTTGAACGCCACAAGAAATATTCTTGATAAGTCCGAAAAATATAGGAATCCACCTATAACTTTTATTGAATCCTCAATAAAAACTTTTTATATCAAAATCAAATCTCAAGTCTGAATTACAATGAATGGAAAGGAATATAAATAAGTAAAATAACATAGCCGCTAATTGACTCAAAATAGAATTCTAATTAGACTAAAATTCTAAAATAGGCAAACAAATAATTAAAAAAAAAATTTAACCTAAAAATACGCAAAAACCTTAATTTTCATCTGCATAATTGACTTGCTGTTTTGAACCCCAAATGATGAAATTTGGCCATAAAATCAGTAGGCTCAAGGGTTTTAGCCCATGAGTTTTGCTTAGTGGCCCATTTCTACTCGAAAAACACATATTATGCATCTAATTCCGACATGGTTGACTGGATTGCACTTTTATTTTGGTTTGAGTATTTAACTTTCTGTCAAGCCTGCTATGACTCCGATTGTCGAGGGTCCGGAACACATCATACCCTCCTTCTTTAGGATGATTCGCCCCGAATCATAGCTTTGTTCATGTTGTTTCACTTCACCTCTTGGATCAAACGAAAAATTATTGCTTCCATGCCAGATGGATGACCAATAGTATCCTGTAACTTGGGTTACATGGATGGATAGAAGTAGAAACTCCTGTGGGCATTGGTGGTGTTGCCCAAATTTCCAAGTACATTTAACTTGCAAGACAAAATTAAATAAAGCAGGGAGGGAAATGTTAGGTTCATGAGGTACAAGGTATGGATCCTTGTATCCATGATTAATCACCATCTCCAATTCTTCTTTAAGAACCACGAGGCCCTCCTCTTCACCTCGTTCTTCCTTTGCATCTTCAACCACCTTTTTCAAAAAATTTACTTTCAAATTCAACCACATCTTCTACCTCCAAATTTTTATCACTAATTTCATGCACTCCCTCAACGGTATTCAAATGTGGATCTACCAATTCAAAGCTCAAATTTTGAACTTCAACCTCAACTCCCAATTCCACCTTCTCCTCATCAAAATTTGGAGTTTGTTTATTTGTTTTTAATTTCAACTCTCCCTCCTTCTTATCAATATCCTTATCCCCACGATGCCACCTATTATACCACTTTTCACTCTCCTTCATTACCCTCCGTGAATCTTCTAGTGCTTCCTCTAATGTCAACCCATATAGTACGCATGTTTTCCCTTTCTTAAGGAATTGGTATATGTGCATACTCTTATCATAAACAGCCTCCCTCCCATGTCTTCAAGGTTTTCCCAATAAAATATGATAAGATTTCAATGGTACTACATCACACCATACATCCTCACTATACCTTCCCTGTGTGATAGGCACTAGAACTTGTTTGGTTACTTTGAAATTCCCAAACTCCCTCATCCACGTCATCCTATAAGGTTTATAGTGTGGTTCTAGGGACAATCCTAATTTTTCAACCACGGTGCTATTAACGAAATTAGTAAAACACTTTCCATCAATCGCCAAACTGCACCCCTTATGATCCACATAACATCTAGTTTGGAATAAAAAGTCTGGATCATAATCCATTCCTTATGTGGTGTTTCAAAAACTCAAGAACGAAGAGGATTTAGACATTAAATAGCAGGAATAAATTTTATTGCTGGCTTGAAAGGAAACGAATATCAAGAATTTAAGGAAATTCAAGAAAGTGGTTCTTGAATTTTAGAATGACTTCTTTTTTTTTTTTTTTTTTTTTTTTGAATTTTGGATGAATTTTCGGAATAAATAAAATAAATAATTTTTTTTATAATTCCGAAAATTTGACAACGAACACAACAAAATAAACGGAACTTAATTCGGATAAAAATTAAGCAAAACAAACACTTTTAAAAAAAATTGGAACGATTTTTTGGATTAAAGACTCAACAAACTCAAGAACAAGAAGAACGCAAAAAAAAAAAAAAAAAAACTTAAAACAAAACACTCAACAAGATATGGATGATTTTTATGGGACTCGATGATAAACATAAAAATCAAACTGGATAGAAAAACCTGAATTCAGAGTCCAGATCTGATACCAGATGATGAGGTTCGAAGCGCGGAAGAAACGCTGGAAAGTTCCGAACCCAGGTTGTGGTTGGACAGATGAATCATGACCCGATATTCACGACGCGATGGCTCGACGATGCGGAATAAAGAACAACGACTTTCGAAACGCCACAAGGATCTGTCCAACTTCCTTGATAAGTTTCTGGTTTTGAACGCCATAAATATTCTAGCAAATATTTGATAAGTTCGATATTTGAATGCTACAAGAAATATTCTTGATAAGTCCGAAAAACATATGAATCCACCTATAACTTTTATTGAATCCTCAATAAAAACTGTTTATATCAAAATAAAATCTCAAGTCTGAATTACAATGAATGGAAAGGAATATAAATAAGTAAAATAACATAGCCGCTAATTGACTCAAGATATAATTCTAATTAGATTAAAATTCTAAAATAGGCAAACAAATAATTAAAAACAAAATTTAACCTAAAAATACGCAAAAATCCTAATTTTCGTCTGCATAATTGACTTGCTGTTTTGAAGCCCCAAATGATGGAATTTGACCATAAAATCAGTCGGCTCAAGGGCTTTAGTCCATGAGTTTTGCTTAGTGGCTCATTTCTACTCGAAAAACACATATTATGCATCTAATTGCGACATGGTTGACTGGATTACACTTTTATTTTGGCTTGAGTATTTAACTTTCTGTCAAGCCTGCTATGACTCCGATTGTCGAGGGTCCGGAACACATCAACTGTAATACAATTTTAATTAAAAGTTAAAATTAATAATTATTTTTAATTAAATATTTTATGAGATTCACAACTTATCAATCATATTACGCATTAAATTTTATCAAAATACACTAAAATTTAATTTCAATCTTTACCAAACATGAGCTATGTATACCGACAAAGAGAATTGATGCACTAACATGCATTCAATTTATGCCAAGTATATGACACATTGACTATTTAATAAATTAGTCCATGGTAGGTCTCTGGACTTACCTCTACTTCTTTGGTAACTTGTTTTTGATTTGGTAACTTGTTTATAAATAAATTTATAAATATTATATTTTTTAAAATTAATTTTTAATTTTATACATTTTTTAAATTACTTTTTAACTAAACATTTTATTTTAGAACATTACATTCTTTATTTATGAATAAAAATAATTTACCAAACTTCTAAACGAGTATTAATTATATGACACATTGATTATTTTTTGTTGCAGATAAAAATCGTTATGTACAAAAAATATAATATTTTCAAGGAAAATATTTAGTTGAAAACTGATTTTGAAAAATGTATTTAATTATAATATGATTTGAAAAAATATGTTGTTTATAAATAAGTTTATCAAACGAAAAATTACTCTGTTTGTTAAAAATTTTGTGTTTAAAAATATGTTTTTTATATTTTCTAAGTAAAATATGTAGTTGAAAAGTGAAGAAAGAAAATATGTGTAATTAAAAATTGATTTAAAAAATTATAATATTAAAAACTTGTTTAAAAATACTTTTGTCAAAAGAGGCTAAATGATCCATCAAGTAACAACGTGTCACTATAATTCTAGTAAACTGAATTGACATTTCAACGGCAAGTCTTGAGCTAACCAAAATTAATCGAACTGTCCATTATCTTAGCTGTCAGGACTGATGACGAAAAGGACATGATTAGTGTGTTCTTTTAGATTTAAATTGAAATGTTTTTTTGTCAAATTAAGGAATAAAAATTATTTGTTAATTTATTTGTATTTTTTTAATAAGTTGAAGGGTTAAAAATTGAAGAAAGAAAATGTGAATACTTAAAAAGTAGTATAAAAAATTGTGTAATTTAAATTTTTGTAATCATTTCAAAGTAAAACATAGCTGTACAGGCCCTAATTTATCATATCTTATATTTTTCTGTTAACACAAATGAAAAATATATAAATACTTTGTGAAATAAATTTATACTCATGTGGGAAGCGAAAAAAGAAAATACAAGAGGAATTATTAGTTAGTACATTAAAATCTCTGTAAAATAATAATACTCAGATAGTGAAATTTTTACTATTTTAATGGCATTATTATTAATTTATTGATAGATTTCGTAAGTCAGTGATAAGAAATATGATGGATGTCGAACACCTATTGAAAAAAGAAAATATTACGATAATGGAATAGTTCATCGACAAAGGTATTATTTATTCAAGGAATATTGAAAATGCTTGTTGAGAACGATCATGAATATAATTATCTATAATTATCTCAAATAAGTCTTTCAAGTATCGTAACACCATAACTACTTTTAATAAAAATAAATAAATATCAAAATGTGGTATCTATGTAAATGTTGGGTTTAGTTTTGAGTATCAAGCAAAAGCGGGTAACTTTAAATGTATATTTCCAGAAACAAATTGAATTAAAAATTAAAGTTGTCAAGTATAATTTCCCATATACATATTTCATCAATTATCAATTATTATACATATAATTTTGTTGTGCCCTAAAAATTTTCAAGTAAAATTATTTTCTTATACATTTAGCGAGATCTTAATTTAGTAAACTAGTTTGAGTTGAGATTGAAATTTCTTATTATCTCCGGGTGAGGGGGTTCAAATCCTGAAATATGGATTTCGACACTTGGCAAGCGGAGTTATAATGTGTCACCCCTCTATCCTGATCCTGAGAGGCATAATTTGCGATTTACTTCTCTAACCAATGGCCAAAGACATGATCGGGTAGGGCCCATAAGGAGTGGGTTACTCCTTGAAATTTGTTATTATCTAAACAGAATTATTATTTTATCAAAACTCCACTACAACTGAAATTCTTGCCAAAGATTCCCATTTAATTTAAAAATTGTTTAGTATAATTTTTCGAACTATTCTAGTGCCAAACAAATCATTTTTTTTTTTTTTTTCATTATCTACGGAGAAAAGTTAATTCGACTTCTTATATTCACACTTTGAGTGATGGTAATAAGTAATATTTATCTTCTTCGGGAAATACATGAAAAACGATATAAAGAATTTATTTTGTTGATTTGTTGCTCTCTAGCCACATTCTTTTAAAATAAAGAAAAGAGAAATATTTAAAATTTGTACACCTAAATTTTTTATGCACATTCTATTGCGTACAAGACTGGAATAAATTGTTGTCAATTTTTTCCTATTAATATCGGTTTTACAACCACGTTACTAGTTAGACAATATTCAAGCTAAAATTTTTTTTTTTTTTTTTTGGTGTCAACTCTATATTCAATATGGTAGAAGATTCGTATCCAGTCAAATCTAATAAATTTTGAACCGAAAAATATAGTTAAATAATTATAGTTTTATAAATTGGTATGTTTTGTGTGTGTGTGTGTGTATTTAATATGTCCTAACTACTTATGGTCCGTTTGGTTAGGACGAGCAAAACTTTCTATCTAGCATTTATAGTCTTCAATTCTTCAATTATATAATGTCCAATTTAACATACCAAGGATCCGTTTCTCGTAAGTCATAACTTCTATTTTTAGTTTTTTACTTCTATTTTTTTGTAAAAATGTTTATTGAGAAAATTACTTTAATTTTTATAACTAGAAGAGGTAACACTTTTATAAATTATGCCAAAGAAGCCCTAAATTCATGCAAAATAATTTTACCTCATAAATTCTTGTTATGGATGATTATTCTTAGAGGTGTTTACTAAAATACCTAACTTTTGGTATCATAATTGAAACTTACTTTATTTTAAATAATCGATGAAAAATACTTCATTTTTTTTTTTTTTTGAAAAATACTGTTTTCATTAAGTATCACAATATGATACTTATGATATTTTCAAATTTTTTGTATTATAACATGAAACTTTTTCAAATTTTTATAGTACTTAAGGTGAAATTTTAATATCACATCATGATACTTTAAAAAAAAAATTATGATACTTTGTCTCGAGCATAAAATTAAACACACTATTCTTACATTTTCAGATATAAAATCCACATAAACCGACCAACACCACAGTCACGACAAGAACCACAATTTACATCATATAGAGTCTCCATGAAATATGAAAAATTAGGCATCAACAAATGCGCATATGTGTGATGTTCGGTGGCGTTTTGTGGATCTAGAATTTGAAGAATCTATTGGAGGAAGAAGTATCTTTTGATGAAGAAAAAGGAAGAACAGAGGCAGATGATCAATTTTCCGGTGATGTCTCCAGCTATTCAGATTACGACGATGACCTGTGATGTGGAGTTTTTCGACTGATTTGATTTTGTAGTGGGCGTCGAAGTATATAATCAGTGAAGAACCTCCTGGCATGGTGGCCAAGGTGCGAAGAAGATGGGCGGCGGACTTCTCTGAGTTACCTGATCAAGTTGCATTCCTATCCTCTTCTCTAAGTTGATGTAGATGGTGGTTCGACAGTGGTTGGTAGTTGGTGAAGAAGATGAGCAATCGGTGACGGTAGCAACGATGATGGCGTTGGTGGCAGTGTCGAAGAAAATGCAGTATTTTTCAAAAAAAAATTCTTAAGACAGTAATTTTGCATTTAGTCCTAAAAATGTAGTATAGAGTGCAATTATCTCTTATTATTCTTAACCCATGATGTCATAATCTTGGTTTGGGCTTAATTTATGGTCATAGTGTACCATGTTTTAATTGTGATAATGAAATATGCCACTTTAAACTTTATATTGCTGCGTGAAAATAATATGGAGACAATTACTTCCCACCTACTCTATTAATTAAAAAAAAAAAAAAAATAGTTTTATACTGAACCTTTTTGTACTTGTATTTTGAATTTATTCTTTTATTTATATTATCACACCGTTCGGCGACCAATGATTTTATATTTATTATTTTTGTAATGATTACAATTTATAAATTACACAATTTTTGAATCACTTATTAACAGCAAATATTTTCTCTCTCCAATTTTTAATCACACATTTTACCTTAAAAAAATCAAAATGGCCGCCGAACATGCCCTATTTGTTTATTTCCACCCTCAATTCCCATTCTTCTTATATGATATAATTTCTTCTTTAATCGAATAATATTAGCTTTTTATAATAAGTTGTTTAAGATTTATATATATGGCATATGATTAGAACATCAACGAGCATTTTTATCTATTATTGTATTTATGCAAAAAAGATTATATTAGAGCTCGTGGTAGATGCATTTAAATTATCTACTATTAGCGGTTGAAACTATTCATTCATGAGCGATTAGCCGAATACCCTTTTACTTGAGAGTCTCTCAATTATTTGTATTAAATAAAAATGTTCCTTTAATTACAATAACTCAATCCATTAACATAAACTTGACTAATTAATTTGAATGAAAAAGCAAGATACATATAATAATTGTCACGTGAACTTAATTGAGCTACTTATTCTGGTCCGAGGGCTTTTTTGTCTATTCACACTGCTCTCGATGTCCTGGATGGTCCCATTCATTTATTCCCTCTTTAATTCTGAGTCGTCTAAACATAAATCCGATCACCTTTTTTATCCTTCCCCAAATTAAGTTTTTTTTTTTAAAAAAAATTAACGTTATTGACCGTTGTACTTATTCTACAAAACCTTACATTACACACATAATCCATATTTAACCTCTGTTTGAATTTGATTATCAATCATTCTAGAGACATTATTATTGTGAGGTTGCACATTTTTATTGGCAGGTGAAAAATTAAGTGATGGGGTAATTATATTTACTATGTATTAAAATTGTGTCACCTCATAATATTTCTAAAAAAAATTCTATAATAATAAAAAAAAAAGGTTGAACCCCAACTTTAGGGGCCCCACCGACATTACCATGAGCCTTTGGTGGATGAGGTAAATCGCAGGATGTGCCTCCCAGGAGTCAGGATGGAGAGCTTATGAATATGTCTGACTACTAATTATTCGTAACTTTTAAGAGAATAAAATAATAGTAATGAGTTCACTAATAATATTTTTCAAACAGAAACCCATACAAAATGTTACGTTGTATACTAAGAGCCCGTTTGTTAAGAAGAAAAATTTTACCTCAACTTTTCAAACTCAATTTTAACCATCAATTATTAGTCAAGCTCATAATTTTTTACTTTTTAAATTTTTTAAAATCACACATTCATAAAAAAATAAAAAATCACAAAAATTAAACTTTTCTTATTACCAAACATGTTATAATCTAGATTACTAAGGGGAAAGGAAAAATAAATAAAGTCCTAAACCTGAAGCCAAAACAGAGCTTCTATAAAGAGAGAAAGATTCTCTCTTTTTTTCTCCTCACCCCTCGGCCCTCCTCTGTTTCTCTCTTTTCTTTCCTTCTGCATTTCCTCTTTCCCTTTGATCGAAGCCTACGTTTGAATTATTACAAGTTACTGGTTTCATCTGACAAAGAGACCTTCACTTTCCTCTAGTTCACCTTTCCAAACGTAGTTCTCAGCATTTGGTTTTTATTTCTGTGTGTAATTATTGTGGGGGTTTCTTGGCAAAGTAGTGCGGGAAATCTGAGCTAGTGTATTCTGACATTCCAGCTCTCTCTCCATTTTTTTGTTGCGTCCCTCAGAAGCAAAAAAAGATAAAAATATTCTTGCAGTTTTGGCAAAGAAAAACCCTATATATACACACACACACACACAAACAGATCAGTAGATCACCACTTTTCTATCAATCCCCTGTTTTCCCCTGTTTTTTTTCCTGTCTCTCAAATGGACCAGTTCACATCCACAGCGTCATTTGAGGGTTCTGGAGATGATATTAGTGAGCAATTTAGCATAATTTGGCGTCAGATCAAAGCCCCATTGATTGTCCCTTGGCTTAAAGTTGCTGTATTTTTATGCTTGATACTGTCGGTCATGTTGTTCATTGAGAGAGTTTACATGGGCATTGTCATCACTCTTGTGAAAATTTTTGGTAGAAAACTGGAGAAACGTTATAAATTGGAGCCATTGAGAGATGATTTGGAGATGGGAAATTCAGCTTATCCCATGGTTCTTGTTCAAATCCCAATGTACAATGAAAAAGAGGTCATTTTTCATCTCTCAGCAGTCAGTACATTCTTGATTCAGACATGCAAAATCTTGATAACATTTCTTTACATGTATCATGTATGCATATGTTCTATGTATAATGTATAGGTATATCAACTCTCAATTGGGGCTGCATGTGGCCTTTCCTGGCCCTCTGATCGTATAATCATTCAAGTTCTCGACGATTCGACAGATCCTATGATCAAGGTTTGTCCCTTTCTTCCTACACACATGAATTATGAATATCTTTGTCTGTAATACTGATAAATTTTCTTGAATTTGCTTTTCTTGTAGAATCTGGTGGAGATGGAATGCCAGAGGTGGGCAGGGAAGGGAATTAATATCAAGTACGAAATTCGTGACAACAGAAATGGGTACAAAGCCGGAGCATTGAAACAAGGCCTAAAGCATTCTTATGTGAAACAATGCGATTTTGTGGCAATCTTTGATGCCGACTTTCAACCCGAACCCGATTTCCTCTGGCGAACTATCCCTTTCTTAGTTCATAATCCGGAACTTGCTCTAGTTCAGGCTCGTTGGAAGTTCGGTAATAACTCGAATATTTCGTAACATTTGCTTAATTCACATTATTTTTATTAATAATAATAATTACAAAGTGATATTAGAAACTGTCGGTGGCAACATACCATCTACACTACAACTGTAGTTGGCCTTTTAGCATCAGACGCGTGTAGCTTGTGTGTGGTAATATTACTTCACGTCGATGTCGCATTTTGATCATGTTTGGTACGCACTATTGGACTCGACTGGAGTGGACTAAACGGGGATTGGTTTCGAGGTTTACTTTGACTCGGGGAAAGTTTTTTATGCTGGTGGAAGTAAAATGATAGTGAGAATACATCTGGAGCAAGTAGCAAAAGTGATATAAAGTATGTAATTTCTTGATGAACACTTATTCATGTCTGGTGGATGGACATAAATATCCCTACAGCCTTTTTTTCTGGAAAAGAATAAACAAATAAAAAATTGACTTTTCTAGTGGTATTAGAGTTCGATCATCCAACAAACATTTTATGTTGAAGGTTCGAATCCAGAGGACGCGCCAGCCAAGTCTGGGACAAAAATCCCTTCACATGGAACAATCCGTATGTTAAAAGATGCCACAAGGCTACCGTCAATCTATCTTAAATAAATCCAAATAGCAAGTGCAAGATTTAGGGCTACTACAATAATATTTACACATGCCAGAAAATCTTGTATTCTCCAAAGGCAGTGGAAATATAATTTGGAGTTAGTAATAAAGACAAGGATATATTTGTCCTTCTGTCTGGTCTTCCTAAGGCCAAGCAATTGCATGTGCTGCGCTATCAGTGGTGGACCTCAGCTTCCCATCTTCTAACCGACATTTTTGTTATTTTCTTTGCTAATATTAATAAAGAAAAGAAAAGGAAAAAAACATTATTTTTTTTATTTGTTTACCTGGGATTTTATGTTTCAGTAAATGCTGATGAATGCTTGATGACAAGAATGCAAGAAATGTCACTGGACTACCATTTCACTGTGGAGCAAGAAGTAGGATCATCTACCTATGCTTTTTTTGGCTTCAATGGTAATCACAGGTCTAATGATTTTGTCCGGTCTTTTTAGTGTACATCATATTTTGCATCTATTAAGAATGTTGGTTTACCTTTATTTAGCATGTCTATCTTCTGCCATGCCATCATATAATTTGTGCTTGTATAAATACAAGGAACGGCTGGAGTTTGGAGAATCGCAGCCATTGATGAAGCCGGTGGATGGAAGGATCGAACAACAGTCGAGGATATGGATTTGGCTGTCCGAGCTAGTCTTAGAGGATGGAAGTTCTTGTACCTCGGTTCCCTCATGGTAAATATATACACTCTTAGAGTGTGTTTGGTATTATTTAAAATGAGTTTTTTTTAAATGAATAGTGATTTTTATGAGAATGGAAGGTTGAAATTTGGTTGGAAAGTCAAATATTGTGAGGCTTGACTTTTAATAAATGGTTGAGATTGAACACCGTAGAAAAATGAAAAAAAATTAATGAATACCAAACAAGGGCTTAACCTAGATAGCAAATTATAAAAAGACGCGATTTCATTTTTTCAAGAATGTAAATAACTTCATGAAGTATAATCTTCAAAGCGACTAAGTTGAGTTTAACATATGTGTCAACCGTGCAAAAAGTTAAAAACGCCCACAATGAATAGGATGGATATCTTGTATCTGAAAACTCGCAGTTTACCATTCTAGCATTAGCATATCATTGTTTCAATGTGTACAAATAGTGATTCGATTTTTTTCTTGACTAAGGTGAAAAATGAATTGCCAAGCACATTCAAGGCATATCGGTATCAACAACACCGTTGGTCATGTGGCCCTGCCAATCTATTCCGAAAAATGTTTATGGAGATAGTAAAAAACAAGGTTAATTCCTCACTTTCCTCCTCTGATTCTTCAACATTGTGGTATCATCAGACTATAAAAACCCGATTTCTGATAGAGCTGTTTTTTTCTTTTATTATTTGCAGAAAGTATCCTTGTGGAAGAAGGTTCATGTAATATATAGTTTCTTCTTCGTCAGAAAGATTGTAGCCCACATAGTCACATTCGTGTTTTACTGCGTTGTATTACCTGCGACCGTGTTAGTACCTGAAGTCGAGGTTCCAAAGTGGGGAGCAGTTTACATACCTTCCATCATTACCTTACTCAACGCGGTCGGGACTCCAAGGTTCGTGCTAATATTGTAGGCAATGCAAGTTCTGTAAGACAAAAAATAGCAACTAATCTTTTTCAAAAAACACAAGTGTGGGGTGATTTTATTATTGTCCTAACACAACATCTTTGTACAATCTTGCTCTCTTCTTTAACCCTGTTACAACTATAACTTTGTTTATTTATGTTTTCAAGATAAAATGCGTGTGGTTTGAAAAATTGTATTGTTTATAAATTGATTTATAAATTATAATGATTGCGTTAAAGAACAGATGTTGAATTGCATTGAGGTTCTATCTTTCACGATTGTCATATTAAATATATGTAGATCACTTCATTTGCTGGTATTCTGGATCCTTTACGAGAATGTCATGTCACTACATCGGACTAAAGCTACCTTCATCGGCTTGTTGGAGGCAGGGAGAGTGAATGAATGGGTTGTCACCGAGAAACTTGGGGATGCTCTCAAGTTAAAATCAGCTACGAAAGCTTTTAAGAAACCTCGACTAAGAATCGGAGAAAGGTATATGTTCGTGATAGGAATTAAGGTAATATTCATAATTGGCTAAAAAAATTATCTTGTGCATTTTTTTCGCAGGCTCCATTTGTTAGAGCTTGGCGCTGGTGCTTACCTCTTCTTTTGTGGGTGCTACGACATGGCGTTTGGGAAAAACCGCTATTTCATCTACCTCTTCGCTCAAGCAATAGCCTTTTTCATCGCTGGGTTTGGTTATATTGGGACGTTCGTTCCCCAATCTTAGCGTGTTATCGTCTTCAGAAAAATCGCTCCACGGTTCTTCTTCTGGTCTTCAAAATTTTCCCTTATACTACTTTTTACAATTCTTCACTTGTAGAAAGAATGCTGTTATTCTTTTAGGTTAAGCATAAGAAGTGTTCACAAAAGTTGATGTTTGTGTCCAAACAACATTGTATGATAAAAAGTTTATGGTTATGAGAGTTGGAGCCAGTTTTACTTTTTCTAGATATGTTGACACAACAAGAATCACAGCTTTTATGATGGCAAAAGATTAGGTGTATTGCAGTTATTAGCTTACACCAGAACTGAAAATAATGGACTTGACATTTATTTCTGAGAATTCAGACAGGCACAACAGAAAGTTTGTGAGGTAGAGAGAATTCAATGCAGTATTGTATTAAGGTAACTTGTTTATAAAACAAGTTTATAAACAACATATTTTTCAAAATATTTTTAATCGTACACATTTTTTCATATTATTTTTCAACCACGAATTTTACTTTGAAAACATCACATTTTTTGTTTATGGACAAAAAGACAACTAAATTTATGATGTCGAATGGTGAAAAAGGAAAAAAAGGAAACAGCATCTTGGATATATTTCTTCTATACCGTTGTACCAACACATTCTAATCACTCCTAGCGAGGAAAAAATCGACCTGGTACATCGAAGGTCCAAAGAAATTGAAGTTACTCACCTTCATGTTTGACCCACTTTAATAATATTAGTCTTTTTCTGGTTCTGGTTCTGATTAAAATTTATTTTTAATTTTAAATCAAAGCCAATAAATTATTTTAACTATACATTTTATGGGTGTTGAAAAATACAACCGGATATCTAATCATAAAAATTAATTTATTGTGACTTGGATAATCCTGTCGAGGAATTCATTGTTTTATGTATTTGACTAGATTATATAATTTTGAACAAATAAAAGTCTAGTAATCGTTACCCTTGTAGTCTGCTTTGACAATTATCTGTATTGCTCTTGATTCCATCAAGCTCCAAACTTTCAAATTTTCCTTGGTATTCTCCAATAGATGCTATTCAAGTGTATGGTCATTTTTCTCTGGATCTAGGTTACACTAGAGTCAGGATTTTAATCAAGAGGAGAAAACACACATTACATACTTTAGTAAGTGTCCCGCCCACAAGTATACTAGGTTAAGGAAAATAGTCTTAGAAGACTATTTATAACTTTTTTACCCTCTAAAACCATACCAATCCTAATACTATAACTCATGTCCATTTCTACAAGACCAAATACAAGTTATAAGCCTGTATACCCCTGTTATAGTGAAGTCACCAAGGGAACCTGATCGGACCCAATTGAACTAAGATCCAATAAATTAATTTTGATCTGGTCAAGAGTTGATCAGATCAAAATTAATTTATTAATTACGTTCTATTCAACTAAAAGAACGAGACTGCACTCTTAATAAAATTGTAATTATTGAAACAACAACCAATAATTATATCCTCTGACTTACCGCTTTTACATGTTAACCCCGTCGATCAACTCGAATATTTGAAATAAGGTAAAATGACCAAAATACCCTTATATGAATATTCATAAATTCTCAACTCTCATCTTCTATCTGATAGTTCTATGTAATCACATCACATCATAGAATTCAACAATCACTATCGAATTACTGAGCTCAGATTTAAGTGTCCATTAAAAGAACCGATGAGATCATGATTATACCTAAAGGTAATGAATTCTATAATACGAATATATATTCCTTGTTAGTTTACTTTAATTCCCAAAGTTAGGGGTGGGCATGGAGTGACTCAGTTTAGATATCTTAAGAACCAAAATCAAACCATACTTTTCGGTTCTTGTAAAATGGAACCATTCGATTCCATTTGAATCGCAAGAACCAAATCATTCGATTTTGGTTCTATTTCGGTTCCAATTCGATTTTACAATAATAATTATTTTTCGGGGCCTTATCGATGAGTCTCAGGCTTCGGGAAGCGAGCCAATAATTTGAAATAAACTTACACCGAATATACCAAAATCATAGAATTCTCTTTAAAACAGAAAATATTCATAAACCAAAATAAGAAACAAATGACCTGGAAGATTTTTCGAAATATGGCAAGAAGCCATTTGTATAGTAAACTTGTGGGATGAATTATGAGTTTTAAATGCATTATTATTAATTATTTTATATCTATATTTAAATATGTAATTAACTCCATCGTGATCATTTACAACTTCGCTTATTAATAAGTTAGTCTTATTTTATTTTCATTTACTAAGAATTTAAGTCAAAGTGTGAAGTTAAAGGTTACAATAAGGTAGAAGTGTAACAAATTTCATAAAAAGAATTTAATCATTTTCTCTTTACTCAAAAAAATTACAAATTCTTTGGATTTTTAGTTTTAGGACAACCAATTAAAATTATGAAAAAAAATAAACAAGGATAAAAAACCTGGTTCTAACTTCGATTTTTCGGTTCTAAAAGTGGAACCGAGAACCAATCGATTCTCGATTTCAAAATCGATTTTCTATTTTATTTTTATAAAACATACGGTTCCGATTTTTTCAGTTCGGTTTCGGTTCGGTCATATCGGTTCCGATTTTTTTGTCCACCCCTACCCAAAGTATTGAGATGTTGATCAAAAATTTGATCTCACCCATTGATACTTCAAAGAACTTCAAGCAAGTCATCGAAGTTCATTATCCAATCAGAATTAAGGTTTCACGTACGATAGTCAAATGAAATTAATTTGTATGGTCAATGTCACAAATTAATTTCACGTGATCCCGTTCAATACATATCAAAGGCACTCTCAGTCTCATTATCAAAATCAAAGATAGATTTTAATAAAATTGAAACGATCAAAATAAATTGTCCATATTTATTTATTGGTCGTGAACAATAATTTTAGATTGAATTACAAATTGAATCTTTATGTATTTAACAAGTGAAACACTCAATTAGTAATATCGAATCGATCTATGGACTAATGCAAGTTCAAAATAATATAATTAACGATTTAGAGTGTGTTTGATATTGTTTAAAATGAGTTTTTTTAAATAAATAGTGATTTTTAGGAGAAATGATGGTTGAGATTTGGTTGAAAAATCAAAAATTGTGAGCTTGACTTTTAATTGATGGTTGAGATTGAATACTGTAGAAAAATGAAAAAAATTTAATGGAAGCCAAATAAGGGCTTAATCAATATATCAATAAATAATATTTTATTCCAAAATGTCACGAGCACAAATAAATTAACTCGATGGGCATACACTATCCAACAATGGGATTGATCGGTACGATTTCATGACGTCCTAAGATGGGCTAGGGGTTTGAAACATGACAGGTCAGTCTATCTTGGTCATAAGGCCGGCCTGTGTGCTTGATCTCACTGTAAGTTAGTAACCAAACAATCGAAAGGTCGGGCAAGAATGCCCGGCCATACATGGATCAGGCCTTTTTGCTCGGCCTCATTAGGTTCTTCAATACACTTACTCGTAGGACAGCCTACTTGCCCGGGCTTTCCTTGTCATAAGATCGGGTGTTCTCGACCTCATCTTGGTCTATTCCTTTTATGTTTAATGGTCGGTCCATCCCGGCCACATTACTCCTAAAAGCCCAATACAAATAGGACTCTAAGCATTCTTCGTTTATGGACTTCATCAATAGGCTACCTTCTTGGGGCCCCAAGACAAGATGTAACCTATAAGGAAACATCTTAAAAAGGGAGAGATCAATTCTTGTAAGGTTAGAACTCTTCCTAAAAGGTAAGTTTATAACAAAAGGACTCCTTCTTTAATTAAACAAGGTAATGGGCTTTTCAGTCCTATAAATATAGCTCATTTGATCACGTATTATTCATTCATAATTCTCTACATATTTTTTCAGTTATATATTTTCTCTCTCTACTTTTCTTTCTCCAGAAAACTAATTCTCACATTGTTGGGGCGATGAGGAGAATCCTCATCGCCTTTTTTGCAGGTCATTCAAGGAAAATTCGTTCATCTTTTTCAGTGATCAAGCAACTCCAGATCTTGCCACGTCAAGGTTAGGAATTTTTACAACATCAATTGGCGCCGTCTATGGGAAGAGATACAATCAGCCATAGTTAATAGACGTCAAGCTCGTCCCTCCACATCCACCGTACAACCCTTTCTGGACAATACTTCTGCTGAAGGGGAGAATCCTCCACCTCTTGAAAATTTTGTGGAAGAACAACATTCAGAAGCCATGCCAGACAATGAACCGATTAGTCGAGAAAATTTCAATGAACTCCGGTAGCAACTTTGTGAACTCCGTCAAATTCTTCAGCAATAGAATAATCATCAAGCACCACCCGATCTGAACACTCCGGGAACGATTCCCAGGGAAGATCACAGGCCAGTTAATCTTGTAGATATCAATTCCCCGAGAATCGGGGGGCCCATCCCATGACTGGAGGATCTTCCAACTTGATACGGCGGGAAATTTCCAGAATTATTCAGGAAAGAATAGCAGACGGGATAAGGAAAAACACGCGAGGCCAAACCTCTTTCACAAGAAGAACCCCTTTCACCCCCAAAATAACATTGTTCCCCTTACCAAAAAGATTCAAGTATCCTCGGATAAAAGAATATGATGGAACTACAGATCCTAACAACCACCTGAATACCTACACTGATGTCATGGACATGCAGAATGCTCTTGACCAAATACTATGCAAGGCCTTCCTACAAACCTTAACCAACTCTGGCCGAGACTGGTTTTCTACAATACCATCAGGATCAATCTCTTCCTTCGCCGATCTTACTAAGAAGTTCACGACCTTCTTTGCAAGCAGCAAAAGGATTAAGAAGACAGCCACTCCACTCATGCAATTGAGACAAGGACCTAATGAGACACTGCGAGAGTTTATGACCTGTTTCAACATTGAAAGACTTCAGATTTTCGATCTTCACATCTCATCGGCAACTTCAGCCCTAACCTTAGCAATCAGAGGTCACGAATTCAGAATGTCCTTGTCTAAAAATTCACCTGCAAAGGTAATCGAATTCCTCAGAAGGGCAGAAAAATACATAAATATGGAAGCGACACTATTGCCAGTTAGGGCACAAGATCAAGTTTATGGAACAACAGTACAATCTTCGGAACTCGTCAAACAGGGGAACAAGAGATCAAGGAAAGAAGATGGAAGGAATTCTTCCCGTTCCAACACAAAGGGAAGCGGTTATGGGCATCATAATTTAACTCCATTAAATGCACCTCGGTCTCACATTCTCATGGAAGTCAAAGGTCAGGAAGATTTGCACTGGCCAAGACCTATCAAGGGGAAGATCGATGAAAGAAATCGCCATAAATATTGCGACTTCCACAAAAGCCCAGGTCATACTACGAATGAGTGCAAAATACGAAAACAGGAGATAGAAGCCCTCATCGAAAGAGGCTTCCTGGGGCATTATGTAAAAAAGGAAGATAAAGATCAAGGAAAAGGAGAGGAGAAGAATAGGTCCCCTGGCACCTTAAATTTTATTGTCGGAGGTATAGTTTCTGGAGGTGATTCGAATAACACAAGGAAAATTTATGCCCAGGCATTGGATGGTCAAGAAGAAATTTCATACCCCCATAACAATGTCGTTGTCATTGGTGTCACAATTGCAAATTTTGATGTAAGAAGAGTGCTTGTTGATAATGGAAGTGCAGCCAATGTGATGTGATTCCGGATAGGAACTCAAAGGAGAAGTCAAGTCACGGGCAACGCAACCACATTCTATATAGGAAAAATGAAAATTTTCCATGTTGGAGTCGAGCCGAGAAGACAAACAGAACAAACCGAGTCGAAAGATCAAAGTTTGAGGACCAGAAGGGCTTTCATGGTCGTAACCAACATATCTCACGGCCGTAACCTCCCCTCGGGTGAAAGCGTAAGATTTCAAAGATTTTGGACTTACGTCCGTAACCTTTGGATAGAATTACACTTACAGCCGTAAGTGTCTCTTCACGGCCGTAACTGCTCAGCGGGATAAGATTTTCGCAGAATTTTGATTACTTTTTTTCCTTTTACGTTTTAGTTTAATTAGGACCCTATTTTGAGCCTATTCGCAGCTAGGGTTTGTTTTGCTTATTTATATCCTTTTCTTTCATTGTAATAATTAGATATTATTTGATTAAAACAGTTTATTGAGGATTCAATAAAAGTTATAGGTGAATTCCTATATTTCTTCGAACTTATCAAGATTAATCATCTTGTGAAGTTCATCCGAAACTTATCAAATATTCGCGAGGGTATTTGTGACGTTCAAAACAGAAACTTATCAAGGAAAGTTGGACAGATCCTTGTGGAGTTTCGAAAGTCTTGGTTCTTCAATCCGCATCGTCGATCTACGCATCGTGATTGTCGGGTCAAGATTCCACCATCCATCCACAACCTGGGTTTGGAACTTTCGGGTGTTTTCTTCTGCGTATCTTGAATCGTATCATCTAGTATCAAAGCTGGACTCTGAATTCAGGTTTTATCTATCCTAGTTTGATTCTGCATTTTTATCATAGAGTCTGCACAGAATCATCCATATCCTGTTTTTATTTTTTTTGTCGAGTCTTTGTTTCTTGTTCTTCATATTTGTGAGACTTTAATTCAGAAAATATCCCAAAAAAAAGTCTAAAGTTGTTATTTTTCTCGTTTTTTATCCAAATTAAGTCTCGTTTGTTTTGTTGCGATCGTGTCGAATTTTCGAATTTATTATAAGAAAAAAATTATTTTTTTATTTTATTTATTTAATCCGAAAATCCATCCAATTATTCAAAAAAAAGGGGGGGAAGTATCCCAAAATTCAAGAACCACTTTCTTGAATTTCTTAGTCCTTCGTTTTTATTGTTGTTTTCCATTTCATTCCACATAAATTTCATAATGTCCAAATTTCACGAAAATTCTTCATCTAGAAGGGATAATGAAAAAAATCGTACGTGGAGGTTGTTGGATGAATTTAAGATGAGATTGGATAAATTATATGAAAAGAAAGCAAAATTGCGAAAGGAGCAATCTCAATCAGATTCTAGAGCTAGGAAGGATTATCAGCGTGATCATAAATCTAGGGATGGAATTGGGGTTAAGAGGGGAGCAGAAATTGATCCGAAGGCAATTTTGAAGATTCAAAAAGAAATTTATGAGGAAAGAATATGATGTGAACGGGAGGTAGAAAGGAAAAAGTTGGCTAGGTTACAAAAGAAAGAGGAGAGAAGAGAGGCTGTAATTAAATTGTTAAATGAGAGTGAAAAATATCTTATAGTAGAGCCTCAGGTTGAGAATGAGGAGGGTGAGTTAGAATTGAAGTTAGAAATAATTGGAGAAACTCCGAATTTTGAGGTGAAAGATGAAAATTTGGGTAGTAAAGAGTTGGGTGAATTAGAACATGAATTGATAATTGAGGTGGCTGAGATGAAAATGTGCAAGAATTGGTGGAGCCCAAAATTTTAGGAGAAGTTTTTGAACGTGAAATCGTGGAGGAAAGAAGATGTGATTGAACAAGAAGTTGCAAAGGAGGAAAGAGGCGAAGAGAAGAGAAGAGCCACGAGGTTCGAAAAGAGGAATTGGCGGTGATTCGTCATGATCCATACATTGTACTTCACAAAACTAACATTCCTCCTCCAAGTTTAGGGATGGCAAAAAAACCCGAACGACCCGAAACCCGGAGGACCTGAAACGACCCGCCCCGTCAGATCCGCAGGGCGGGTTTTCCGACCCGAACAGCATTTCGAGGCGGGTTCGGGGCTGAACCGCCCTGCCCTGCCCCGACCCGTGACCCGAGAATTTTTTTTTTTGTGGGAATGAGAAACTAAAAATAAACTTAATGAGGTCTAAAAGAATTGAATCTTGGTAAAATTTAAGGATATGAGAATACATAATCACTATACCATTATGTTGCTTATTGATTTTTTTCCCTTCAAATATACATATTATGTTTAAAGTTCAAACTTAAAAACTCTAACTAGTTCGACTCCTAAATTTTTCACCTAAAATTTTATTACCAATTTAAAAAATAAAAAAATAAAAATCGGGTCATTTGGCGGGGCGGGGGCAAGACTGCAACCCGCCCCGCGAACAGTAGCAGGGCGGGTCGGGACGGGGAAGGAGTCGGCCATATCGGGTTCGGGGCGGGGCCGACCCGACCCATTACCATTCCTACCCACGTTATTTAATTCTTTTTTGCAGGTTAATTGTATCTTGGAAAATTGGTCACGCCACCTATACCTAAATGTGTTCCTACTTTAAGCTATTCATGTAACCCCAATTGCAAAATAATATGGGTTAATCGTCTGGTATGGAAGCGATAATTTTTCATTCGATCCAGGTGGGGCAGTTCTATATCAAGGTCCCAAGAGCAGGAAGTGTTTGAAAAGTAGGCCCAATTTTGATTCGAGGTCAAATCTTTGTCAAGAGAGGGAGGATGATGTGATCCGGGATAAGAGCTCAAAGGAGAAGTCAAGTCACGGGCGACGCAACCACATTCTACATAGGAAAATGAATAATTTTCATGTTGAAGTCGAGCCGAGAAGACGAACGGATCAAGTCGAGTCGAAAGATCAAAGTTTGAGGACCAGAAGGGCTTTCACGACCGTAACCAACATATGTCATGACCGTAACCTCCCCTCGGGTGAAAGAGCAAGATTTCAAAGATTTTGGACATAATTACACTTACGGCCTTAAGTGTCTCTTCATGGTCGTAACTGCTCAGTGGGATAAAATTTTCGCAGAATTTTGATTATTTTATTTCCTTTTACGTTTTAGTTATTTTAGTTTAATTATGACTCTATTTTGAGCCCATTCGCTGCTAGGGTTTGTTTTACTTATTTATATCCTTTTCTTTCATTGTAATAATTAGATATTATTTGATTAAAATAGTGCATTGAGGATTCAATAAAAGTTATAGGTGAATTCCTATATTTCTTCGAACTTATCAAGATTAATCATCTTGTGGCGTTTATCCGGAACTTATCAAATATTCGTGAGAGTATTTGTGGCATTCAAAACCAGAAATTTATCAAGGAAGCTAGACAAATCTGATAAGTGTATTTTATACACTTATTTCTATCCTAAAAGTAGGATTTTATATGTTTGTTTTGGAATATTTTCTATTTATTTTGCGTTATTTGTTTACATTTCAGAAATAATCCCAAATTCGAGAAAACAAAGGAATTGAAGCTAAAATTGAGCAATTGGATGTAAAAAGTGTCAAAGTGAGTAAATCAAGAATTGATGCAGTCAATCAAATAGCTAATTTGAAGAAAAAATTGAATTTGGAAGAAATCAGAAGTTCATGGGTTAAATTGCAACAATCAGAAGTAGGAGGACTTGCTGTGCAATTAAAAGACATGGACCAAGTTGCAGAATTTAAAAGATAAAAATTATAGACGGAATTACAACAGTGCGGCCGCACGGTTGAACAAGGCGTGCGGTCGCACGGTCAAAAAATTCAGCGACTGAAGTTTACCTGCAGAGTCATGCGATCGCGCATTTTTGAACCGTGCGGCCGCACGGTAGTCCCGACTGGGCCGCAGCTAGGCTTTTTGCGCGTAATTCAGCAGTTTTCTCCTCAATTAACCTAAATCTCGGGAAAATCTATAAATACCAGACCAAGTGCACGAGATTAGGGGTTCCCAATTCATTGAAGAGAGGCCAAAACGCTGTCGGATTGCGGAGGGATCCACTCCAAGCCAAGACACAATTGAAGAACGAAGATCAAGGGCATGAATAGGGTGACATCTATCCATTCCTTTTGTGATTTATATTCAATTATGTATCTAGACTAGGTTCTTAAATGTTAGAATTGTGATGAAGCATTTATTTCCAGATTTTATGTATTGATTATCATTTAATTTCATAATTCATGGGTTTGAGCAATTGATTTATACTTTTTTATCATACAATTACTTGATCACTAGTTGTATGAATTTAGGTTGTGATTTCTTAAGCTCGAAAGATTGAGATTTCATTAGACTTGTGTCAATTGTCATAAAGTCCGATAGGGGATAGAAATATACCCTTATGCTTTGTGTTATCTGCTATAGTATTCACAAAACTTGTAAAGCTTTTCTATACATTTATATTCGTCATAGAAATATAGTCAGATTGTGTATAGAAATAGGTGTGGATTCTTGTCCGAAAGGGAGTCTTGACAATATTAGGAATATGGATTTTCAAAACCTCATGAATTATTGTTAGATGTTTAATTTAATGCATAATTAATGGAATAAATGCGGATTCTCTATTCTAGCATTTTTTTCTCATATTTTCTCTAAATCAAAGTTCCTCGTTCTTTCTAGTTTAATTTTAATTTAAAATTTCCAAATCCTAAGCTTCTCTAGTTCCGGTTAAGGTAGTAATCTAAAATACGATTTAAATCAATCTCTGTGGGATCGATACTTGGACTCACGTCCACTTTATAACTTGCTCGACCCGTGCACTTGCGGAGCGTTGTCAAGTTTTTGGCGCCGTTGCCGGGGATTGTTATTTAGATTTATTTTTAGATTACTTTCACTAATTCAGACTTTTTACTTGTTTTAATTTTATTTTTACTTTTACTTTTATTTTATTTTTTAATTTTTAGGATTTTAATTTCTTTGTTTTAGTTAGTTACTAGTTTCCTTTCTTTTAGCTGTGTATGCTACGTTCGAAAAAAGGGAATCTATTCGAAGCTGACCCGGAAATAGAACGTACATTACACCGTAGGTTAAGAGAACTTGGGGAATTAGATAAATCTAAAAACCAAAAAGAAAATCAAATGGCAAACAACAATTTGAGATTACCCGCCCCTGATCCAATAAATGAAGATGACATGTTGGTGGGTGACTTCATGACACCTCAGGTGGTTCAAAGTCAATCCAGCATAGTCTATCGACCATTTGAACAGGAAAACTTCCAATTGAAAACCAATGTCATCAGCATGTTCCAAAACGGACATCAATTTCATGGGAGACCTGATGAAAACCCGCACACACATGTTTCTAAATTTTTAGACATGTGCCAACACTTTCCATATCAGGGCGTATCTGATGATGCTATCAGACTCAGGTTATTCCCTTACACTCTAAGAGATAGGGCTGTTGAGTGGTTGGATTCTCGTCCAGCTGCGAGTATAACCACTTGGAACGACTTGGTCCAAAATTTTTGCACCAAATTCATGCCTCCAGCTAAGGTTACCAAACTGAGATATGACATCACCGTGTTTCAGCAACAAGATGCTGAATCCTTTGATGATGCATGGAACAGATTTAAGGGCATGCTGAGGAAGTGTCCAAACCATGGGATCAAACGAGGTGATCAAATGAAGTGCTTCTATGAAGGACTACTTCCACATTTTAAAAACATGGTTGATTCCTCATCAAATGGTGTGTTAAGCACAAAGAGCATTGGGCAGGCATTGGAGCTCTTCGAGAGGATAGCAAATACAAATGTCATGTGGGGATCAGACAGGGTTGTTCCAAAGAAGGCATCAGGAGTCTATGAAGTGGATGCTTACACTGCCATATCAGCAAAAATAGACTCTTTGGCTGCGAAAGTGGAGAGCATAGCATTGGTGAGTCATTCATCAAAAAGTGCCAAAATGACTTGTGAAGACTGTGGTGCAAACCACGCCACTACAGATTGCCCTATTCTGGCTTGTCCATTGGAGCAAGTTGACTATTTACAAGGAGGTCAACGCCAAAATAATCCATACTCAAATACCTACAATCCAATATGGCGCAATCATCCTAACTTTTCTTGGAAAGATCACTCTAATGGACACATTGCGCCTAATTTCAACACTGAAGAGAGAAAGCCTGCATTGGAAGAAATGCTTGGGAAGTTTGTGGAAAGGACAGAACAGTTCATGTCTAGAACAGATTAGTTTATGAGAAAAACTGAAACCATAATTCAAAATCAACAGGCTTCAATCAAAAATCTGGAGACTCAAGTTGGACAGATAGCACAGTTGATCACAGCCAGAGCTCCGGGTACATTACCAGCAAATACTGAGGTAAACCCAAAGGAACAACTAATGGCTATAAATGTAGTGTAACATGCGATAAATGCTATCACTACGCGTAGTGGTGTGCAACTTCCTGAGATTTATGCTAAAAAGCCAGATGGAGTCCCTGAAAAAGTTTTGGATAATGTTGAGAAGATGGCTGAAAGGGAAGATGACCATGAGGTGAAATCGAAAATTAAACCTCATGAGTCTCCTATTCCATTTCCACAAAGGCTGAAGAAAACAAGAGAGGATAAGCAGTTTAATAAGTTTGTGAATATGCTGAGAAAACTGCACATAAATATTCCTTTCTTGGAAGCCATCACACAGATCCCAAGTTACGCCAAGCTGCTAAAAAAGATGATGTCTAGCAAGAAAAAGCTTGAAGAACTTGAGGAGGTCACTTTGAATGAAGAATGCAGCGCAATCCTGCAAAACAAGCTGCCACCTAAGCTCAAAGACCCAGGGAGCTTTTCAATACCTTGCATTATAGGTGATTTAAAATTCAACATGGTCTTATGTGACCTAGGTGCAAGTATAAATCTGATGCCCCTGTCTTTATACAAGAAATTGGAACTGGGTGAACCAAAGGAAAGCAATATCAGATTGCAACTGGCTGATCGATCAATCTGTCACCCATATGGAGTTGTGGAGGATGTATTGGTGAAGTTCACAAATTCATATTCCCAGTGGACTTTATCATCTTAGATATGGAGGAAGATAAGAATTTGCCTTTGATACTTGGTCGGCCATTCCTAGCCACTGCACGAGCATTAATTGATGTAGAAAAAGGAGATGTAGTGCTGCGGGCCGAAAATCAAGAGGTGACTTTCACAATGATGCAATTTGATGTCCATGAACCAGAACTAGAAAATTGCTCCAGGATAGATGTCGAGTTGGAATTGGCGTACTGGGAGAGGTATGAATACAAGGTAAGGGCAGATGATGAGGCTACACCATCTAATATAAAGCCACCTTGAGTGTTTGCCAAAAAGTCTAGCTCTAGACTATAAATGAAGCGCTTGTTGGGAGGCAATCCAATTTTTCAAACCCATTTTCTTTAGTTATTTTGTTTGTTGCTTTTGAGTTATTTTATTGCTTAATTGTTGTTTAGTTGCTTGACAGTGCATTTTAGGAGAACTAGTATATTTAGAACGCATGCATTGAGTTGTTATGTGCTTTAAATAATTCTAGTATTCTATTTTGCACGTTTTTGCACTTTTAGTTTCTATTGCATTATTATTTGTTTTGTCCTTTTTCATTACAATCATCCACTTGAGAATCTAGCTTAGGACATGTACATATAGTTCAGAAGTTGGTTGCATGCATTTGGATGTGTTTAGGGGTCGAAAACGGAGTCCAAAATCGAAAAATGAAAAAATTTCAGGACGCTGCCTTTTATACCGTGCGGTCGCACGGTTCAATTCTGGACAGTTTCGGCAGATCCATTTATATGTTGAATTCTCTCATTTTAACCACTTTCAAACCTGTTTTACCTCTCCCAAATCATCCCACATTGAGTCCCCAATTAGTCCCCATTACTTGCACATCATTTTAACTCAAAGTCATGCCTTACATTGCATTCAAAACATTAAAAGGTATGAGTTTTTCCACACATTTACACAAAATCTTGCATAATTTGATGTTCTTCATATTTTTATGTGATTGGTGAATTGTAGATAAATGGGGATGGGTTTAGGATAGTTGATGGGTGTATTGAATTGTGCTTATTATGTGAAAATTTTTGGCTTAATTCAAGTCTCCAACTCTATGATTTTCATTGATTTCTTTAATATGCATACTAGGTGCTCGATAAAATGCCACAATGAGTATTTTGTTGAGTTTTGGCAAATCTTTTTGGATGATCACCCTCACTATATGTTAAACATCATTTGTGCATTGTTCAATCCATTTTTACACTGATTTAAAGCATGAAACTCAACTTGAACATCATTGCACTACATGGCACCTCATTGCAAGGCCATTGCAGGCACCACTGCACCAGTGCACCTGTATTCAGCTTCACTGCACCTACTTTGTCACATCTTTTCATGACCCAAATGAACTTCAAACTTACTGAATTTTTGATATGTTATAGACCAAGTTATGTACTTTCATATGCCCGGGACTTGTCTCGGGAAATTTTCACTTTTTCGAGGCGATGTCAAGGGTTGAAAATCAGTGGTCAACTACATTTCAAAAATTTCAAAAATTTTTCTAAGTCCTAGTTTGGGTGTGTTGTTTTGATTTTCTTTAGTTCCTATGTAATAATTATATTTCTAATGATCATTAATGTTTATTTGCAAGGAACATGTCATCATGGGGCAATTCACGCCAAACATGGAAAAGGAAGTAAGGGGTCATTTCATCCAACAAACATTCAAGTCAAAGCTTCAAAAATGTGAACACCAACTCTCCAAACCCGAGAAGTACATTAACCATCTTTGTTATCTCTGTGTTTATTTTCTTTATGTGTTTTGAATACATTGAGGACAATGTATGATTCTAGTTTGGGGGTGGGAATCTCATTCATGTGCTTCATGTACACATTCATTCGATTTTGGGTAGAAAATTAAAATATATTGAAAAATGTGAAAAAATCATAAAAAGTGAAAATTTTGAAAATTTTTGTTAACTTATTTATTGCTTATGACATGATTTGAATTGACTTTTGTGCCTTAGTTAGAAAATTGGACAACATGCGAACTAAATTTTTTCTAAACATTCATCCATGTAGGACTTTAATCAAATTGGAGCACATAGCCAATTTCAAGTAAAAACTTGTGTAGGGAGATGCTTGATACTTGTGGGGTAAACTTGTGCACTTTGAACATAGTATTGATTGAAAAATCTCAAACCTTAAGTAATTTAGATCCCGACCTGAAATGTAGAACCAAACTGCTCAAGAACAGTTTGGGGGTGGGAAGGTTAGTATGAATATGCATTGATGGATTTAAGATTTGGAGTTTTTAATTGTACATCTTTAGTGTAAGGGATTTCGATCAACGGGTATAAACCATAATAACCAGCATAAAAACAGGAAAAATGCTGAAGGTCTTATTCTACTCTTCAAATGCCTTTTTGACTCGAGCAAGTAAGTCTGAGGGATTCTCTGAATCTGGTACCCTAAACTCAACTGAGTTGGGAGCTGCCGACCTAAAGCTCGCTACAGGGGTCAACTAGAAAGCAAGTACGGAGAGTGGACTTACACATAAGACACAAAAACATCTTTAACTTTTCTGTTTAAGCCTTTATGACTCGGGTAATTAAGTCTGAGGGGTTCTATGAACCTGGTACCCTAAGCTCAACTGAGTTGGGAGCTGCCGACCTAAAGCTCGCTATAGGGGTCATATAGAAAGCAAGTATGAAAAGTATTGCACAAAGATGGTAAAAGATAAGGACATTAAAAGAAAAAAGTCGTCCATATGAAAGAAAAATGGAATAAAATGGTATAAGCTTTGTTGATTGAAATTCCTAAAACTTTGTTAATTATTCTTGATCTGTCGTGCATACTTGTCTAATCCTAACTGCCTTGTGTGGAAAAATTCAATGTATACATGTTTAGAAACCATATCAATAGGAAAGACCTCGGGATATGAGAGAAAAGCAGTAAGGTTGTGATCATCCATGAGGGGGTAAGGAGAATCAAAAGAAAATCATTGTTGACCACACGGGATTCGGGCTTACTCTTGCATAAAAAGTCACACATTGTCAAGTTTATTTTTGCATAAGTTTGCATCTGATTTTGGCTATTCACACACACACAATGAAGTTGAGCATCGGATGAATGAAAATATTTTATGTTGTTCATATTTCTTTATCTAAAGTGAATCGTCAATTTAGATTGTTGAAGTGCATGGTAAATAAGTTGACAAAAGCAAAAATATATATTTTTATTTAATTTGCATTTTTATTTTTATAGTTTATTTTTATTTTTTGTTCGAGGACGAACAATAGTTCTAGTTTGGGGGTGTTGATAAGTGTATTTTATACACTTATTTCTATCCTAAAAGTAGGATTTTATATGTTTGTTTTGGAATATTTGCTATTTATTTTGCGTTATTTGTTTACATTTCAGAAATAATCCCAAATTCGAGAAAACAAAGGAATTGAAGCTAAAATTGAGCAATTGGATGTAAAAAGTGTCAAAGTGAGCAAATTAAGAATTGATGCAGTCAATCAAATAGCTAATTTGAAGAAAAAATCGAATTTGGAAGAAATCAGAAGTTCAGGGGTTAAATTGCAATAATCAGAAGTAGGAGCACTTGCTGTGCAATTAAAAGACATGGACCAAGTTGCAGAATTTAAAAGATAAAAATTGCAGCCGGAATTACAACCGTGCGGCCGCACGGTTGAACAAGGCGTGCGGTCGCACGGTCAAAAAATTCAGCGACTGAAGTTTACCTGCAGAGTCATGCGATCGCGCATTTTTGAACCGTGCGGCCGCACGGTAGTCTCGACTGGGCCGCAGCTGGGCTTTTTGCGCGTAATTCAGCAGTTTTCTCCTCAATTAACCTAAATCTCGGGAAAGTCTATAAATACCAGACCAAGGGCACGAGATTAGGGGTTCCAATTCATTGAAGAGAGGTCAAAACGCTGTGTTGAGGGATCTACTCCAAGCCAAGACACAATTGAAGAACGAAGATCAAGGGCATGAATAGGGTGACATCTATCCATTCCTTTTGTGATTTATATTCAATTATGTATCTAGGCTAGGTTCTTAAATGTTAGAATTGTGATGAAGCATTTATTTCCGGATTTTATGTATTGATTATCATTTAATTTCATAATTCATGGGTTTGAGCAATTGATTTATACTTTTTTATCATGGAATTACTTGATCACTAGTTGTATGAATTTAGGTTGTGATTTCTTAAGCTCGGAAGATTGAGATTTCATTAGACTTGTGTCAATTGTCACAAAGTCCGATAGGGGATAGAAATATACCCTTATACTTTGTGTTATCTACTATAGTATTCACAAAACTTGTAATGCTTTTCTATACAATTAGATTCGTCATAGAAATATAGTCGGATTGTGTATAGAAATAGGTGTTGATTCTTGTCCGAAAGGGAGTCTTGACAATATTAGGAATATGGATTTTCAAAACCTCGTAAATTATTTTTAGATGTTTAATTTAATGCATAATTAATGGAATAAATGCGGATTCTCAATTCTAGCATGTTTTTCTCATATTTTCTCTAAATCAAAGTTCCTCATTCTTTCTAGTTTAATTTTAATTTAAAATTTCCAAATCCTAAGCTTCTCTAGTTCCGGTTAAGGTAGTAATCTAAAATACGATTTAAATCAATCTCTGTGGGATCGATGCTTGGACTCACGTCCACTTTATTACTTGCGCGACCCGTGCACTTGCGGAGCGTTGTCAAAATCCTTGTGCTATTTTGAATATCTTGGTTCTTCAATCCGCATCGTCGATTCCAGGTCGTGATTGTCGGGTTAAGATTCTTCCGTCCGCAACAAACCTGGGTTCGAAACTTTCCGGCATTTAATTCCGCACATCTCAAATCTTATCACAATGTTCTTTCTTTGGAAGCTTTCAACAAGATTCAACTTTCCAATGATTGGCTTCGTCAGGTCATTACTCCGTTAACTGGCTTTGGTGGGGGAACCGTAAGATCAAAAGGTTTAATTGACATTCCTACTTCTTTTGGATCAGGAGAAAAGTTGGTGAATAGGATGACCCCGTTTCAGGTTGTGAAGACCCCTATGGCTTACAACGCTATCTTGGGAAGACCATTTTTGAACAGCTTGAAAGCAATAGTGTCAACATATCACTTAGCAATTAAGTTCCCAACTTCCACAGGCATATCAACAGTGCAGGGTAATCAAGCAATGGCTAGAAGTTGTTACACCAGCTGCATTGGAAAGGGTAAAATAGATCTAATGTCAATTGAACTTCCTACGGAAGAACGTATGTTACCAATGGAGGAATTGGAAGAAGTTCCAATTTCAGAAGGAAAAAGTTTCACGATTGGGAAAGAATTTCCCAAATCAATGAAGGAAGAATTGTCGCAATGTTTGAAAAGAAACATCGACATATTCGCATGGGACGCAGAAGATATGCTCGGGATTGACCCCGCACTTATTGGACATAGGCTTAACGTCATGCCAGACAAGAAGCCTATAAAACAACGAAGAAGGCAGTTTGTTACTGAAAGAAGGCAAATAATAAAGGAGGAAGTAGATAAGCTCTTGAAAGCAGGTTTCATCAAGGAAGTAAAGTATCCAAAATGGTTAGCTAGCGTGGTATTGGTCAAGAAGCCAAATGGAAAATGGCAAGTCTGCATAGATTTTACAGATTTAAACAAAGCATGTCCAAAAGACAGTTATCCTCTTTCCCGAATTGACAGATTGGTGGACTCCACATCAGGTTCTGAACTTTATAGCTTCCTCAATGCATTCTCGGGGATATCATCAAATTCGAATGGCACAGGAAGATCAAGAGAAAACTTCCTTCGTGGCTGATGAAGGGATATATTGCTACAAAGTTATGCCATTTGGATTAAAGAATGTCGGGGCTACTTATCAAAGATTGGTAAACATTGTCTTCTCCAAACACATCGGGCTAAACATTGAAGTTTATGTAGATGACATGGTCGTAAAGATCTTGAGAAAGAAAGACCACATAGTTAACTTGAAAGATATCTTCTTTACACTCCGACAACATCGGATGAAGCTAAGTCCCTCCAAGTGCACTTTCGGAGTAAGTTCGGGCAAATTTTTAGGATTCATGATCACTAAGCGGGGCATTGAAGTTAACCCGGATAAAATTGTGGCTCTTACATCAATGGAATCTCCCAGGACCATCAGGGAAGTACATAAACTTATGGGTAGAGTGGCAGCATTGGGCCGTTTCATGTCAAGGGCAGCAGATAAATGTTTTCCCTTCTTCAAGACTCTCAGAGGAAACAAGGAATTCAGATGGGATGAAGAATGTGATATCTCCTTCAGGAAATTGAAGGAATATTTGGGAACTCCTCCAATATTGGTAAAACCAAATTCGGGAGACAACCTGTTCTTGTATCTAGCGGTTTCAAATCATGCAGTAAGCGCCGTTTTGTTCAAAGAGGAGGGAAGATCTAAAAACCCATTTACTATGTCAGCAAGATGATGTTAACGCAGAAACCCGATACACACTGGCAGAACAGCTCGTGCTTACCCTGGTAACAGCAACCAGAAAGTTAAGACCTTACTTCCAAGCCAATGCTATAACAGTCCTCAAGAACCAGCCTTTGAAACAGATCTTGCAAAAATCGAATGTCTCTATTCGTCTACTCAAATGGTCAATCGAGCTTGGGAAATATGACATTGAGTTCAAGCCTCAACATTCCATAAAAGCACAGGTCTTGGCGGACTTCTTCGCCGAACTCGCTCTAAGACCTCGGGGGCCAATAGGTCATGACCGGGAAGAGGCCACATGGACTTTGTAAGTTGATGGAGCATCGAATGCCGCATGCTCGGGGGCCGGAATCATACTAAAAAGTGATGATGGCACAATGGAAATTTAGTGTGCAATTAGGTTCGACTTCCCGGCCACTAATAATGACATAGAGTATGAGGTTGTTATCGCCGGGCTTCAAGCAGCTCAACATTTAGGGGTCGAGCATGTCAAGGTCTTGAGTGATTCATAATTGGTGGTAGGACAAGTGAATGCACTTTTGAAGCAAAAGATAAAAAATGTCATCTTACAGAATGATGGTTCTGGACTTGTAAAGAAGGTTCAAATCTTGCAGCATAGATAAAATACCAAGGTCCGCTAATCACAAAGCGGATGCCCTGTCAAGACTAACTTTTTCCAATTTGGACCACTTGGAGAGAACTGTGTTTGTACGAACACTTCATGAGCCCAGTATCACACAGCCATGGATATTTCAGAGCATGAGCCCAGCTGGATGGATCCAATCATCGAATATTTAACATATGGAAAGTTTCCAGATAATAAGGAAGAGGCAAGAAGAGTCAAAGCAAGAGCCCCGAGGTATACCATATTACAGAATACCTTATTCCGTCGAAGTTTTACACTTCCCTACCTCCGATGTCTAACACTGAGAGAGGCAGCCCTTGCTATGGATGAGGTTCATGAAGGAATTTTTGGAGGACACTAGGGAGCAAGAGCACTGGTTATGAAGTTAATGCGATACGGGTACTATTGGCCAACCATGAGGAAGGACACACTCGGCTACGTGAAAACTTTTGATAAGTGTCAAAGGTTTATAGCCCAATTGCATCAACCAGCAGAAGAACTATCTTAAGTTATGTGCCCATACCCATTTGCACAATGGGGAATTGACATACTTGGGTCATTCCCCATAGCTTGTGGTTAAGTCAAGTCCCTAGCAGTTACTGTAGAATACTTCACGAAATGGGTACAAGCAGAACCTCTTGCAGTAATCACAGAACAAAAGTTGGAGGCATTTGTTTGGAAGTCAATTATCTACCGTTTTAGTCTTCCTAAGACATTAATCACTAATAATGGACGACAGTTCGAGTGCCAAGCCTTAAAACAATTCTACAAGAATTTGGGAATAGAACACAGGTTAACTTCCGTTTCACACCCGCAATGTAATGGATTAGATGAGGTAAAAAATAGGCTCATCTTGCAAGATTTGTGGACTCGTCTTGACAATGCCAAGGGTGATTGGCCCGATCTCCTTCCGAAAATTCTTTAGACGAACCGAACAACATTCAAGACAGTAACAGGGGAAACTCCATTCATGCTAGCCTTTGGGATGGAAGTCGCTATTCCAGTGGAAGTGACGATTCCCAGCTTTCGCACAATGACTACAGAATCACCCGATCAACTTGAGGGGCAGAGAGAAAGTTTGGATCTTTTGGAAGAAGTCAGGGAAGGTGCCGCCCTAAGAATAGCTGCTTATCAACAGGTAGGGGTGGACATAGTTCGGTTTGGTTCTGGTTCCATTGGAACCAAACCGAACCATGAACTGATGGTTTTTTTACCAATGGAACTAATCGGTTTTTATAAAGATATGGAACCAAACCGGAACCAAACCGCTCGGTTCTGGTTTGGTTTGGTTTGGTTCCCAGTACATTACTTGAATTTTAAAATATAAAAGCAAATTATCATCACATACCATATCCACGACCATAAGTTAGTACTCAGTAATGATTAACGAAATTCATTTACCAAAGTCTAAACCAATACACAAATATCAAGTTACATCTCCATACAAAATATTATCTAATAAAAATGATTTTAAAATGTAGACGAATGAATCATTGATAGAGATTAATTATATCAAGCTACATGACTACATCTTCATTCTTACCTAGAAACTATTAGCATAAAACGAAAACGAAAACAAAATTAATGCACGAAACACAAGATGATGCCTATAATCTCATAATACCTCTTTGAACTACAAGTATTATATTTTAGGACGAGTTAACAAATGTTCAGATTTCATAAAAAAGGTGAGGGATATGTAATGCATGAAATCTTCCACCGAGTAAAAGGAGATGTGAGAGCCACATTGAAATATTTTCAGTTACACAGTAAGCAAAATCTCTTACAAGCTACATACCAAAAATGGAAAAAGAAAAATAAGAGAAGATTAAAGAAAAATAAATTTAGATTACGGCATAAACAAGCTAAGACCTAGATTACCAAAAGATTAGATAAAGTTAATTTTTTAACTTTTAAAAATAGTTAAAAAAAATGATTTAAAAGTGGGCTTTGGGTTCGGTTCTTGGTTTGGTTCTTGGTTCTAGAACAAGAACCGGAACCGGAACCAAAACCGTTTGGTTCTCCATACTAAGAACCAAACCATTAATTTTTTTTTGTAAAACCGAACCAAACCGCTCGATTTGGTTTGGTTCCGGTTTAGTTTGGTTCGGTCCGGTTATTTTGTCCACCCCTATCAACAGGTCATGTCCAAGAAGTTTAATATCCGAGTCAAAAGGAGAGAGTTCATAGGCTGGCTATTGCAACGTTTTTTAAAACGTTGCCAAATTTTAGTGACATTTAGAATCATTACTAAATTTTATGATTGTTCCAAATGTCACAAATTATTATATCCATACAAAAGAAAATTTATTTATAATTTAGTGACATTTAAAACTCTCACTACCCAAACATCTATGTATGAATTTTGCGTTTATTTAAATACTTTTCCCAACAAAAAATTTCGTTGTCCAAAATATATCTTTGCCGGCAAAAAAAGTGTCTCATTTGTAGGCCAAAAATTGGACAAAAAAATTCCCGACTTTATTTTTATTATGTCTCTACAAAATCTATTTTCGAAGGGCTACATATTAAAATATTTTTTCCCCTCATTTACGCCTAAACCTTCAGCTCTCTCGTTCTCTTTCCTTTCATCAATCCATTCTCTCAGCCACAATCCCAAATCACAACCTCGCCGGTCCACCCGCCACTCCCAGACCTAGACCCCAGTCCAGTCGCAGTGGCCACTGGCCAGTACCTTACCTGCACTGCACTCGGAATCGGCGCCACAGTCCCGCAGCTCCCTCTCCCGCAGAGTCACACAGCAGCAGGCGCAGCAACCAGCAAGGAAAATCGCTCAAAGTCGAACTACTTGAACTAGAGGTCCAGCCGTCCAGAAGAGTCCCAGAACCTGAACCTACCGGCTACCATTTACGTTGTAACTGTAAGCACCCACCTCCAGTCCTGCACCAGCACGAACGAAGTAAAATTCTTTGGATTAATTAATTAATTTCGGATTAATTTGGGTCATTGGCTTTGTTTGTGTAATGTGTATATCAGTATATGTGTAACCGTGTTTAATGTTTCATGTTTCATGTTCTGACTTCTTGTCTTGAGGTTTCTGGCAGTCGGCAGAGCAGTGGGTTGTGGGCAGGGGCGGACTTATGAAGGGACGAGTGGGTGCGGTGGCACCCACTGAAATCATTTCCAGTCTTTCATTTTCTCTGCACCACCCTAAATTCTCCAATCTTTCATGAATCCAATCAGTTCCCAACACAAAAATACACAGAAATAAGGAATGGAATAAATCTGTTATACTTTTGTTGTGAGCACAAAGATTACGGATTTTAGTGTAGTTGGGGTGGGCGGTGAGAATTGAGATAACACAAGGAGATTAAAATTCTTGTTCTACGCTGCTACAGTTGGAATTGGGTTTGACAATTTAAAGATGGATTTTCTGAAAATCGAAAATAATACTTTTTAAAATTTAACAAGATTTCATCTGAAAATTACTCATTAACACGACCATAATTGTGTATTTTACCCTCAAGTGGCGTTCAACATACTTTTGTTTCATTGGGAGTCGGTTTCATTTTTTAAGGTTGAATAGAAACTTGAGCGAAAGGCTCATTTAGGGATAAAGTTTTTATGCAATTGTTGCGTTTCTTATACAGAATAAATTATTTTTTCTTCGTTGATGTTTACACATATTTTCCTTGGGAAAATCAATATGCTCGATCCCATTTCCGTCCTATTTGAATATCAGTAAACCCATATTGTAAGTTTCCGGTGAAATAATGTTCATTAACCTGTTAATGCTTCTTCGATTTCCAAGAAAATGTGGAAAATAAAGTGGGTAATCTTGATTTGTCAAATGAAAATGAAAATTATGGTCATCAAATGAAAATTATGGTCGCCACTGCTTAAGGTGATTAGATATGTACTGTTTATCTGCTTACAAGAAGACCTTTCTTAATTTGGTTCTTGGGAAAACATGAATTGTAATTAACTATTGAGAAAATTTTCGTATATGAATTTGCTTTCCATATGTGAGCATCAAATGTTTCCACTTTAAGGTTCGAGTTAGCTACTCTTATTTGTTCTAATTTAATTTCATTATTCAAAGTTAAGTGACTATTACTCCTTTTACTTGGTAAACAATTGCAGTTCTGGATTTATGTTCCATGCATATGAAATTGACATTGCACAAATCTATATGTATGGATAATCAATTGACATGTTCTATATTCTTACAAATATTGCTGAATATGCACGATACCAGTACTCACCACCAGACTAATTTCTTCTCTCCTGTGGTGTTCTTGTCATCTTGTGTTATTCTAAATAATTAATTCTCAATTCCTCATTATTGTCCACCCCTACTTGTAACGAGTTGCTACTAGTTTTTCTTTCTGTAATTTTAGATGCATTTAAATGACTTGAAAAACTATGTTAGAGTTTATTGTTGAATTTGTGATGTTGAGGAGTTAGGGGTTGATGTTGGAAGTTGTTTGAGGTGTTGGTTTGATTTTTAAATTATTATGTTGGTTATGATGTTTTTTTACAGGTTGACTAAGTCCAATTTATAGGGGAGGTTCTGTCGAGATTTCTATAGAATTGTTCAGTCTTGGATATAATCTTTGCCTTATAATGGACAAACAGTGGCTACAATTATCAAGGTTATCCGAACTTAGATATCATGAATCTAGTTGCAACATTAAAATAATTTAATATGTAATGATCATAAAATTTTACTTGTAGATTTTCTGAACAATATAGAGATGGAGCACGGAATTTCGTTGAAGTAGCTCTTAAAAATTAGAATTCAGAAATGCTAGTATGCCCTTGTGTTAAGTGTAGGAATGTAAAGCATCATCATCATGATATAGTCTATGAACATTTGGTTATTATGGGTATGGATCCTACATACACTACTTGGGTATTTCACGGAGAACGATCAAGTGAAACTAATTTGATTGATGTAGAAATGCCTGAGTCACGTAGGATGTTTAAGGACTTCTATCAACAACATGATGTAGATATTGAGAATCCTCATGCGTACGGAAGTACCATTGCTTGGCCAAAGAGTTGTATTAGATTAGTTTGACAAATGTATGTTTCTCACATGCCAAATATTTCTTAAGGAAGTCTTGAAAAGTAACATATATATTGTGCATATACATTATAATAGATAGAGTTGATTATTGAAAACTCATATTTTCTCCTCCTTGTTTCAGGTGGTCATAAACTGAGCAAAAGCACTGGAAGTGCTAGTGGAAGAGCTTCTTATGGTAAGAAACGTTTATTTATTCAATGATCTTGTGTAATTCTTATTTATGACTAACTTCATATAAGTCTATTTGAAAACAAGCTTAATTTGAATTCAAGATTTTTGTTAGCTATTATTAATTAGTTTTAAATTTGATTTGGGTTTAGATAGAGTTTATTGTTGAATTTGTGATGTTGAGGAGTTAGGGATTGATGTTGGAATTTGTTTGAGGTGTTGGTTTGATTTTTAAATTATTATGTTGGTTATGATTTTTTTTACAGGTTGACTAAGTCCAATTTATAGGGGAGGTTCTGTCGAAATTTCTATAGAATTTTTTGCAATAGATGTAAATGTATTTTGCTTTTAACTCTATTTTTTATTTTTTCTACCATTTATTAAGTAAAGCGTGACATTCACTTATAACTTTGCTCAAATTTGTTATAGGTGTAACTTTGAAGATGGACCGAATTTTGCGATCTAAAGGTGTGGTTATATTACGGGATGAAGTTGATATTCCCGTAGTAAAATATTTCTTTTATCAAATGATGATGTTCTTTTGCGAATTTTTTAAACATTATCAACACTTTCTTTCATGGATTTGTTTTTCTGTATTGTGAATTTATTAGACATTATCAAGACTTTATTTTGTATGGATTTGAAAATTCATAATGTATTTACTTTTGTTTTTTATTTAAAGTACCATTTTAATGAAGTAATTACAAAAATTTGGGTTTTATAAATAATTTGTTCAATAATATTTATATATATATATATATAGCAACGTTCAAAAAATGTTGCAAAAGGGTATACGGCAACACTCAATAAATGTTGCAAAATGTTGGGTTAAAAGTTTTTGCAACACTTTTAAAACGTTGCAAAAGGGTTTAAGGAAACACTCAAAAAACGTTGCAAAAAGATCTACGAAAACACTTAAAAAACGTTGCAAAAGGGTCTACCGCAACACTTAATAAACGTTGCAAAAGGATCTACGGCAACACTTAAAAAACGTTGCAAAAGGGTCTACCGCAACACTTAATAAACGTTGCAAAAGGGTTTATGGAAACACTTAAAAAACGTTGCAAAAGGGTCTACGACAACACTTAAAAAACGTTGCAAAAGGGTCTACCGCAACACTTAATAAACGTTGCAAAAGGTCTATTGCAACGTTCAAAAAACGTTGCAAAAAGTTTTTTTCTCTACGGCAACACTGAGATTTGCAACACTTGCCAAACGTTGCAAAAACCTTTTGGCAACATTTTTTGAGTGTTGCAAAAGGTTATTTTTGTTGTAGTGATCTGAATTTACTACTGGAAATTTTGAACTGAGAATTGAAATTACAGATTCTTCAATGCTAAAAATGAATTGTCTTCGTGTTATGGAGGAGTTTGCATTCATTATGAAGAGTTTGCATTATTTGAGTTATTATTTTGAAAGAAAAGCACCATGAACTTTTACCAAGAATGTAAAGTGACTTCTTCATAATCCAAACATATTGAATCGGGTTGCAATGGTAAAAGAGATGACCTGGATTCGTGATGGGGCAGGGAGGGATTACGGGGGACATTGAAAAAATAAATTAAATTCAAAGTGAAATATGCCTATTCTCTATGCTATGAGCATAAAAAAACTAGGGTTTTTCCATTCAATGAGTTCTTCTTGTAAATTCAACATATCATCGAATCATCCAACTATAACACACATGAAAAAGAAATTTAAGAATCCATCTGCACTAAATTCATATGCGTAAATACATATTAAGATTATAAAATTTCTTACCATCGAGCCACAATTTTTGCTGGGGGAGTCTATAAGCTTATATGCATGCATAATTCAATTGGTCTTGGATCCTTTGGACTGATACCCACACATTACAAGAGGGAAGAACGAGGCGGATGACAGTAAGCATGAGCTAGTTTTCTAGGGGGATGTGAATGTTGGGTAACGACAAATGTGAGGCCACGTGCATCGTCACTAAGCGTCTCTACAATATCCATGGTCGGAGAGATGCACAAGAAGGTTCGGATTGCTGCTGATGGTATTATTTTTTTTTTTAATCATAATTCTTCATTAATTTTGATCTTTTTTCCATCATTAATTGAGTAAAATCAGCTCAATTATAGGAATTTTAGTTAATGATTATAAGAAATATTTAAATTTTTAATTGTGTGGTATATAACTAAAATATTTTTTTGAAAATGGCAAATATCAGTATAAATTTTATCTAGTGTCAAAAATCAGTTTTTTTAAAAATGGATGATGGTGTGACCAATTTCCTTGTGGAGTCTTTAACTAAACATGGACAATTGGACATTGGGCTTGGACAAGAACTAGGTTTGACTGAGCTAAAATGATTTTTGAGCCAGACTTGAGCTAATTTTTCTTGGGCTGTCCACATAAATACTTTATTTTTAGGGATCAAATTGAAATTTACTGAAATTTAAAATTTGAAAAATACTTATAATAAAATCGTAAAAGATAAAAAATACTTCATAATTTCGTGAAGTATCACTATACTTTTCAATTTTTTCTAGTACCGCAGCATGATATTTTAAAAAATTTTATGATATTTTGTCTCAAACATAAAATTAAACATTTTCATGCAATATTATCTACTACATTTTCGGGTGTAATCACCATAAAAAAAAAAAAAAAAAATCCCCAATCTTTGGGGTCATGCCATAAACTCACATTACTTTCTCAAATTTATAACCTCTTTCTGAAGCTTGTCATACAAAAATCCCAATACCACATCATCGCCATTGCTGTTAGCACTATCCAAGTTCTTAGTCTCTCCATTGCTGTTTAACTTCTTAAGATTCACAGTAGTAATTTTATTCATCTTTGCATCCTTATTTTCACTGTCAATGAATATATTCCGAGAAGCCCACCATACAAGATTATAACAAAAATGTTAATGATTTTATTATTCATTATGTCACTTGTCATCATAGTTATGTGATCAAGTAGTCATAATACAGAGATCACATATAAAACATGCAACACAAACATACTCATTTTCACATCTGAACATGAAATTTACAAATTCTATGAAAATGATTATACATATCAAGTCTTTGCAGGACTACACAGTAGATCTTTAGATCATATAAGACAAAAGGTGAAACAATCACTTAAAACATATTACACATCTATTTTCAGATTCATTTTACATTATGTTACATGTCATCATCAGTCATGAGCATTGAAAGGGTTGATGAAGAAACATCACTAATACAAAACGAAGAAGAGATCTTTGAGCAGATTGAATCTTTGGGAAATTTTTCAAAGGATATTTTGATTCCAATGAAAAGTTAGCCAAAATATGTAAAATAAACTTGCAATAGAACCTAGAGAAATCTTTTCTCAACCAGGATTTATTGACAGGTTTGTTAACAGAAAAAGACACGTATATTACGGGGTATCACAAAAAGATTTTGCGATACATGTCCAACACACTTACGGAAAAGTAGGAATTTCTCTACTTACCAAAAATGATATAAATAAAGCAAAACAAAAAAACGATCTTGAAGACAATAAAAACCTTTTTTGGGTAACAATTGGAGCAATCAGAATCCAACTAAAAAGTACACTTTCTAAAAAGACAGATCAGTCCATCAGTATGTGTCTGATCGATGAAAGAATACAAAACCCAGCTAAAGGATGTCTAGGATCTCTGGAAGGGAACCTAGCTTGTGGAAAACTGTTGTTTACAGTTTACCCAAGACTTTCAGTAAGTTTACATGATCAAAACTTTGATGGAATTCCCTCATTCGTACACAAGTACAGAAGAACAGATTTAGTCAAAGACAACAATATACCTTTTTCTATATATTACTTGGCGAGTTATGCAATTCATAATTCACACAACATAGTAATCATTAGAGAACCTAAAGGAGTTAAGATTGACCCCTTATTCTCTAATTACCTTGAACACAAAGAAACATAATTTGAATGGTTAATCCAACCATCCAGAAGATCTTCGGAGATTAACCTTAATAACCAAAGACCTCTAATCAGAGAACAAAGACCACTTCTTACAAGAAGTATGTCTTTGAATAGAACTAACCCACCAACATTAAAAGAAAAGGAAAGTTCTGAACTAAGAAAGACAAAACAAAAATTAAAACAATTAAGTGAAACTGTCAATAAAATGGCAGAAACACTTTATGGTGAACCAGAAGAAGAATCAGACAATTAAAAATGTCAGTACCAGAAATCTTGAAAGAAGTAAAGTTGATGAAAGAAGAAATCGAAAGAATTCAAAACAATCTTGAACTTTTCAAAAATCAATTTGAAACATCATTAGAAAAACATTCTGCTATCATTATAGCTGGAATCATTAATCACAATAACAATAAAGCAATTACAAAAATTAAAACAACTCAAAATGTTGAAATCTTTGAAAAAAGGGGAGGCTTCTCTCCAAAAACAAAGTCAAAACAGGAAGAAATTCCAGAAGGAAAAATTGGCATTGACCATTTTGGAATAATACCAATCTTAAGAAAAAATCTTGAAAACATTTATGAAACAAGCCAAGAATTGGGACTCTTAAATATTTTACTTGCATTTGAAGACAATGAATTGGATAAAATTGTTTCCATTGTCAAAAACATTGACATAAGAAACAATGAAACAGTTATGACAACAATATCTAAAGATGAAAATCTACATAATCAACCTGATCTAAACGATCAAAATAAAACTGATAACTCTGACAGTGACGAAGAAGTCATAATACATGAAAGATTTCTTACTGGAAGGACAAATGAAACAAGTATTGGACCAACAATAAGAGAACCAAAACCATAAACTTTTGAGATAAAAGATGACAACCCATCATCAAGTAATCCAAAAGGAGATGGAAAGAGAAAAGTTGGTGATCAGACTCCAAGAACTAATCCAAGAATGCCAGAAAGAAACATTGACCAAAATCTTTTAGTTTCTGATTTTGTTCCAAAAAGGCAAAACACACACCAACAAGTAACAATTTTGGATATAGATTGTACTCTAGATCCAGAAAAAATTATTGACGCATGGTATAGTTACATCATGGTGGCTATGATAGTCAATAAAGAAATCTTAAAAAAATAAACAAATTCATGGAATCATGTGCTTGCTAGCACAAGAGGGAATGCAAGATCCTTTTTAGAACATTTCCACTTTGATACAAAAAATCAAATTTGGAAAGACTCTATGGGAAACATTCCGAAATTCATTGAAAGAATTGTAGATCAACTCTACAAACAATTTACAGGACAAACTTATGAAGCCTTTAAAAGTAAAAGGTCAGTACTGATGCATTGAATCATTTAGAGAAAATCTCTATTTGTGACATGTGCTATTTTGAGAATTATGCATGTGAATTTTCAAAATACTTCTACTTATGTCCACCAGACAAATGGACTAACCTAACAGAAAAATTCATATGAAAACTTCCAGAACCTTTTAATCATGAAGTCATGAGTGACTTTGATGAAGCAATCAAGAAACAAAAAGAAGTAATTGATCCAAGGTTAAATGCACAAATTGATATGTAGCTTGGATTAGTTATCACTATTACTAGAAACTTTATTGCAGAAAAATGCAAACAAAGTATGCTAGTAAGAGAAAGTGTATAAACAAAAATAAAAAATCCAAAAATTTGTTGCAACAATTACCTTGACCAAATACCTGGACAATTTGGATGCCAACCAACAAGAATCCACAACAAAACAAAGAGACCTTTTAAAAATATTAAAAATAAGAGATATATTTTTAAAAGATACAAGAAACCATACGAAGAAAAAAAAATTCAGGAAGAAAAAATTTTAAAATTTTTTTCAAAAAGGAGATATCTTAACAACAAGGATTTCAGTAAAAAGAAATTCTGTCCACAAAAGAAGAAAAATTGCAGATGTTGGCTCTGCAATGAATCTGAACATTATGCAAACGAATGCTCAGCAAAAATTGGAAACGAAGAAAGGATTAAACTCCTAAATACTTTCCAAAAACAAGGTTTTTACCCAGTAGAGGATCCTAGTGATACAGAATCTCTGTATTACCTTACAACAGAATCTGAATCATCAGAATCAGAAACATCAGAGGATGAGTAAAAACATTACAAATCCTAACTCAATCTATATACCTTTAAAACTCAGTTTCGAAGGATATAGAAAATTCACCCTACATGATTATATTGACACTGGAGCGTCATTATGTACAGCCAGTAAATGGGTTATTCCAAAACATTTTTGGGTAACATCTAAAAAAACAATAAAATTAAAAATTGCAAACAAATCTGAAGTAAAAACTTCTAAATTTGTAAAAGGATTAAGCGTTGAGATAAGTGGTTACCACAAATCACAATGGCAAAACTTTTACTTCAAAATACCAACAATTTATCAACTTGAAACTGGAATCGATTGTATAATTGGAAAAAAATTTTGCTAATTATATCATCCCTTCATACAAGAAATTGAATCCATAAGCTTTACTCTCAATGGGAAAAGAGTTTAGATACCAAAACAAAGGAAAGCGATTGCAATGAATGTTTTCCAAGAAAAGTTTTTGGACATGACAAAAATTGACAATAAAAAGAAACCTTTCAAAACTCTTCAAGGGGAAAATATTACTCCAAAAAGGAATATTTTCATAACAACTGAAGAACAAAATACTTTCAAGATAAATTCTAAAAGAGAAGAAATCTTGAAACTTCTTGATCAATGTTGCTCAGAAAACCCTTTAGATCTAAAAAAGAATAAAGACAAAATGAATGCAACAATTGAATTATTGAAAGAACTCAAAAATACAATCATAAGAGCAAAAGCAATGGCTTATAGCCCTAAAGATAGAAAAGAATCCTCAATACAAATCAAAGAACTACTTGAATTACAAGTAATTGAACCTAGTAAATCACAATTCTCTTCACCAGCCTTCATGATTAGAAAAGAAGCAGAAAAAAGAAGAGGAAAAGCTAGAATGGTAGTAGACTATTCTCGTCTTAACAAAATTACAAAAACAGAAGGATATTTAATCCCAAATATGCAAAGTCTTTTGCAATTAATCAAAGGAAAGAAAATATTTTCTTCTTTTGATTGTAAATCTAGATTTTGGCAAGTCAAACTTGACCAAAATGCTAGACACCTTACGGCATTCAATTACCTACAAGGACATTACCAATGGAAAGTTGTACCATTTGGATTGAAACAAGACCTGGTATCTTCCAGAGACACATGGACAATATCTTCAAAATACATGAAAAATTCAGAAAATGAAGAAGACCACCAAAGCCATGTTATAACAATTCTTCAAACCGTATGTAATTTAGGCATTATACTTTCTCAAAAGAAGGCAGAAATGTTTAAAGAAAAAATTGGATACCTTGGAATGAATATAGCTCATGGCTATAAACAGTTGAAACCTCATATCCATGAATTTCCCAATAAAATTCAAGACCAGAAACAACTTATGAGATTTCTTGGATGTCTCGCTTATGCAGAATCCTTCATTAAAGATTTAGCAAAGATGAGAGTACCACTCCAAAAGAATCTCAAAAAAGACTGTAAATGGATTTGGACTAAAGAGGACATTCTTTATATACAAAAAATCAAATCTAAAGTTAAAATTATTCCATCATTGTATCACCCCAAAAACAAATGATAAAATGATAATTGAAACAAACGTATCCCAAGAACACTGGGGAGCAGTTTTAAAAGCATTTGATCCAATTGAACAAAATGAAAAGCTTTATGGTTATGCTTCAGGTACTTTCACTAGTGCTGAGAAAAATTACCACATTAACGAAAAAGAAATTTTAGCCATGAAAAAGACAATTACAAATTTTAGATTTTATATCATTTCTGATAAATTTCTTATTAGAACTAATTCAACCAACTGTAAATCATTTTTGAAAAATCATGTACACCCAGATTACAAGCAAGTAAGACTGATCAGATGGCCAATGTAATTCAGTCATTATGATTTTGATATTGAAATTATCAAAGGAAAAAACAATTCATTAGCTAATTCACTTACAAGATAATTTGCTTTTACAGGTAAATGACAGACATTAGTGATCAAATTGAAGACATCGAAACACATATTGAGACAAAAGAAATTGAAATTTCTGTAAAACACAACAAGATTACAATGCTTCAACAAAGCATAAAAGTTCCTAAAAAAGAAATTAGTAAGACTCCAAAAACAGAAAGAAAATGAGAACCGTACAGAAAGCAAGAGTAACAAGATTACTGGAGCTATTACAAACGACTTGAAAGAGTCTCGCGAAAGTAATGATATTACTGGAGCCAACTATACATTTTTGGGAAAAACACCCATGATCGAAAGTAGCAAAACTACTGGAGAGAAATACACAGTACTTGCAGAAAATATCACTACAACATACTCGCAAGAGCATCAGGGAATTCAAAACCCAAACGCTGGACCTCAAATCCAAATACATACAGGAGATTCTTTGGAAACTCAGTGTTCGCAAGAACATAAGGTTATTCAAAAACCATCTTGAAATTTCTCAAACAGGTTTGGAAGCCACACCATTGGTGGGGATAAATACTTCAATTGCAGGTACAAAGTTTTATGTAATCTTTGAAGGACCTCACAAAGGATTTTACACAGGTTGGGCAAAAGTTGAACTTGTTATCAAAGGAAAACCTTACAAACACAAAAGTTTCAAAACATAGGAAAACCTTACAAATACAAAAGTTTCAAAACATACTCTGAAGCCCATCAGGCCTATATTGAATTCAACACAAAAAAGGGGAGATAGACCAACTCCATACAAAATCTGTATGACCAAAACAATGTAAGACCAAACTATTGTCAACAAGACATTAGATCCAAAGCCAGATTACAGGACTGAAGAATTTTGACAATAACTCAAAAGCTAAAGTAAACTTCTCATCAAAGTTTATTTTAATTATGAGTAAAACGGGTTCTCTCATCAGCGTAAAAGATACTAGAAGTATTTGTAAATTTGAGCAAAATTTCTATTATCTACCAAATACTCAAAACAGCTACACAGGTCATCTCTGTACAGCACTACGTTCAAACTTGGGAAGAATCATCTTTGCCAATGGTGCAAGACAAAAGGAATCCAAAGAGAAAAAGAGACATACGGCAGTACAACAGGCAACGTCAACAGCATCCAATCAGACTGAAAAGTCGACAACTTTTGAAAACTTTTGACCAGAAGTTTTTCGATGAAACACATGTCAAAAACTTTTCAAAAAGGAAAAAGCAAATTGCAGACAAAGGAAAGTGGAGCACAAAAGCAAAAAGAAAAATAGTCAAAAGATTCTACACCAATAATGGAAGACAAATGCGAGCCAGCTATGAGGCACATCAGCTGCGTGCTATAAAAGGAGACAAAAGAAAAGAGAGAGGAGGAGGAAAAAATTTAACTTCAAAATTTTTCTTGGTTTTTCTCTACAAAATGTGTAACAGAGGTTAAACACCTCCAAGACAGTGATCCATCTGTGGATCATAAGTATGTAATTAAATAAGTTTAAGAGTATTTTCTCTTAAACCTTCTTTTCAATAAAATCACAATGTTATCTTCACTTTTCTCACTTTGTTTACAACTACATACGGATCTATGAGAAATCCAGGCGCCGGGAGTACCACAAGGCAGGAGGCCATAGGGAAACACTGCCATAGGATTCACACTAGTGAGTTGTAATTGGAAAAAGCAGAAACGCAAGAAGAAGCAACCAACAACAATTTACAATAAGAAGGTTTAATTTTTTGTACTCTTTATTTTATGAGATTTTACATGCTTATCCACAGTATGATCACATGTCTTGGTTTTACAAACAAATTAGCACTTCCGCGCACCCTTCCTCAAATTGGAATCTTATTATATTTTTTTATCCATTAATGTCTTTTTATAATGGTTATCTAATGTTTTAGTTATACCAATTCTTTTCTTAAAGTATGATTATTTTACAAAATACTCATTTAATAGCTCTAAAGAATTATTAACATTAATAAAAAAAACTTATAATAGCTTTTATAAAGTAGTACAAATTTAATTATATTAAGAAGTATGTTTGGAGAAAATGAGATGAGACTTGAGAGTGAAAGATAAAGAGTAGTATAGAGTTGAAATGTAGGGCTTGATTTTGAAATTATATATTTGGGCGTCGGGTGATATATGACACTTTTAATTCGTTTATATTTTTTTAATTGAACTTATTAATCGATGATGGTTTTGGGGCGGAGATGAGAATTTGCTATCAAATCCCCATCCTCAGTCGGGGATACTTTTTCATCCCCGTCCTCGCTCCATCACTGTCATTGTCGAGGATTCTCCTCCCCGTTCAGGACGGGTCCTCGTCGGGTTCGGGAATTCCCCACCCCATTGCCATCCCTAAGTGGGGGGAAGAAATTGAAGTATTTTTCAATATATTTATTTTTTTGAAGTAAAAATCAGTTTTTTTATCTAAAGTAAGTAATATGTACAATTATTTCATTTTTCTTTAGGGTTAAGTCGAGATTACAAATTTTTAAAAGGGAAAAAAAACATAAGGATTTCAAAAAATAGAATTTAAAATTTAAGAAATTTGAGGTTTACATTCAAAAATCAGGTTTTAACTGAAAATTGTGTAATTAACTATATTTTATTAATTAAATAAATAATTAAATATGTTAAGGTCACAATTATACAATTTATTATTACAGTCACGAATCACAAATTTTATATGTCACAAATTATGAGATTTCTCGATCAAAAGTTATAAAAAAATTGGGTACGATTTAATTCACGATCACAAATTACAAATTTATAGGTCACAACTTATTTTCGTTCGCAAGTTTCAAATTAATCGGTCACAATTTATTATCCGATCACAAATCATAAATATTAAATGTCGCAACTTATTTCTCGATCACAAATTACGAAATTTATAGGTTTAAACTAATTTCTCGATCACAAATTACAAAATTATTTGGTCAAAATTTATTTTTTATTCACATATTACAAATTTATACGTCACAAATTATAAAATCAATAAGTTAAAATTTATCATTTGGTCACAAATCATAAATGTTATAAGTCATTATTTATTTCTTAGTCACAAATTACAAATATAATAGGCCAACTCGTCATTGTTAGTCACAAATTATGAAAGTAATCGGTCACGACATTTTTTCCGGTCACAACTAATAAAATTAATTGATCACGATTTATTACTTGGTGACAAATCACAAATGCTATAAGTCATGGCTTATTTCTCAATCAAAATTATTATAGGTTACGAAGTCTTTCTCAGTCACAAATTCTGAAGATTACGGTAAAGATTATTTTTTGCTCACAATTTAAATTTTTTTTTATTGTCATAACTTATTTCTCGATCACAAATCTCGAACTTTATAAGTCACAAATTTTTCTGGTCACAAGTTTCCAATTAATTAGTTACAACTTAACCAATTGTGAGTTAGATTACAAATTTACTCGCAGCTTCAAGTTTTTGTCATGACTTGTCTTTTTAATCAGTCGCAAACATTCATAATTGTTCATAAACAAATTACCAACCCACCCCTACCCTTCCCTAATACTACTCAACCCAAACGCCACTACTCCTCCTCCACCACCACCATGCGGCATCCCAATTACCGTCACCCCAATCACAAACACCTCAATGCCAAAGCTTCCACCACCATCAGCTCAACCATCTCTACCACAACCACCGCAAATTCCTCAAAACCCACAGTCACCGTCCCACCTCCAAATCGCCCACCGCCATCATCACTAGAGCAAGTACTACTACCACCACCTCACAATCGCCAAAGTCGCTAACTCGGCCACTACATCCACGATACCGCCAACACCACCACCGCCTCTACTAACAATCATCATCTTCTCCATCTCCACCGCTAGCACACAAAAAATTATGAACTCGCAGTCTTTGCCTCCTCCACAGTCAACAAGAGAGAAGACACGAATTGTCGCCGTCTCCGCCTCACCAGCACCACTTCCACAGTCAATGGGAGAGAAGACCACAATGGTTGTTGTTGAATCCGGCCCAAAGAAAGGTACAATAATCCACCAACGAAGGCCCAATAGTGGCCCAACGGATCTTGATCCACAGCTAAGGCCTAGAATATCACCTTGGGATGAAGGCCAAGGTGGTACGTCAAACAAACCCCTTTAGCCGACCTGGTTAACGCCTAGCCGATGTGCTTTATACTCAGTCGGGGCGCTTTACGGCGTTGACCAGAAGAGAGAAGGAGTCAGTTATGGGACACTGCCTTTACCAAGACGTGACGGCGCCCATCCCCTACGAAATGTAGCAATGATTACGGTTGAAAAGTAAGGTTGTCACCTCCATGAGCTAGGGTGACGACAAGTGTAAAGTACGCCACGTGTCGTGATCTGAGATAACAAGTTCCTCTATAAATAAAGCACGATTGTCTCCAAGTAAGAGGTTAGCAATTTAAGACTCTTAACAAGATATTTCTCTCACTCCCTTTTCTCTCTTTTACATACTCATATTTTCTGCACCCAATATATATTCGCCACAAATGAGTACTGACTTTGGCATCGGAGTGCAAACGGGAACCACCTCAGTTCCCTTTGCAAACTGATAGTTTGTCACAGTGCGCAGGAGATCCACGTGTTCAAGAGGGAGGAGTTGAGACATGTTGGTCCAAGATCCAGTTAGATTTTGTGGTCAACATTTTGGCGCCGTCTGTGGGAAACCATACTGCTAACCACGAAAACACGTGGTAAAAAGCCACACATAGAAAGGTAGTTCTGAAAAAGGACGAAGAACCTCTCACGAAAGAACGAATAACTGCAAAGAGCTTTGAAAGATAAGCCGGTTGGCCTTGAAAAAGGCAAGAGCTTTGAAAGATAAGCCGGTTGGCCTTGAAAAAGGCAAGAGCTTTGAAAGATAAGCTGGTTAGCCTTGAAAAAGGTGTAGAGCTTTGAAACATAAGTTCGTGAACCTTGAAAAAGGTAAGGAGCTTTGAAACACAAGTTCGTGAACCCTGAAAAAGGCTTAAAACTTTGAAACACAAGTGTATTCACCTTGAAAAAGGCATAACACTTCGAAATATAAGTTTAAACAACCTTAGAAAAGGCGTATAACTTTGAGATATAAGTTTAAGTAACCTTGGAAAAGGCAGGGAGTTTCGAAACGAAAGTCCACTCGTCTTTGAAAGACAAGATAAGATTAAGGAATTTCCCTAAATATGAACGAAAGTGATGGTGATGTTAACCCCCATAGGGGAAGAAGTGGCCAATACAGGGAGGGAGAGGTTCCTCAAGGACTCCATGAAAACGCCAATGAGGAAGTGGCACAACCTAACCCGCCTCGCCGGCACCGAAATCGCCACATGATGCGTGACATGACACGCATGGAGGCTCAAATGCTGGAGATGCAGAAGCAGCAGATAGAACAGACTGCTGCAATGAATGCCTTTATGGCCAGAGGGTATGTTATGAACTAACCCGTGATGCCTCAGCAGTACCCACAGCCACATTATTCACCATCCGAGGCGGCCACTGCCTCGTATTATTATCAAGATCCACAGGCATATGCCGAGGTAGAGTCCGAGCCCTCCTACGAGCAAGGCCCGGAGCATGAAGCACATGAAGAACAAAACCCACTCCCACCTAGACACAGGGAGGCCTCTCCCGAAAAATCCGGCAGTGTTTTCAGCCGAATAGGAGGGTTATTCAGGGGCCAACGACAAGGGCAAATGGACCCAGGTCGGCACAATGTCGCGGAGCCTAGAAATAGGCAGGAGCGACGCGCTGAAGAAGCCTTGTCGCATGGTCAAATGTATAGGGACCAACATGGTACTGGAGCGGAAAGGTTGGCATCAGCACATGAGCCTAGGAATAGGCAGGAAAGAAAAGCCGAAGTAGTTTTGACAAGGTCTCGCAACGAGTTACCAACCCACGAAAGGCTAAACCACGGCCATGTTTTGCCACCACAAAAGCAAGAATATGCCCCGCCGCTCTATGACCAATACCATGGTCCAATCTATTCCGGTCACGATGAGAACAGTGAACTGCCCTCTTACGAGTTGGATGACGAAGAGGAAGTAAGTCCCTTCACAGAGGGCCTTCGTAGATGCCCCATACCTCATGACTTTGAGATGCCAGAAATAGCAAAATACTCTGACCGAGGCGATCCTGATGATCACCTGTTAAATTACCGCGCCAGCATGGAAATAGCCGAAGCCACTCCGGCATTGAAATGTAAAGCCTTTGCTTTAACCCTTGAGGGAAGTGTCATACGATGGTATAAAAAACTCCCTCCTGGCAGCATTCACAGTTGGAGAGATATGAAGACAGCTTTTAAAAATGGCTTTGTTTCCTCCAGGCCTGGCCAACTCCCGCTCCAACGCCTTCAGGATCTGAGGCAAGGAAGGGACGAGTCTCTGAAAAGTTACCTAGCTAGGTTTACTGAAGAGATGCATATCTGCGAAAATATCACAGAAGCGGAGATGTTTTCCGCTTTAAAAGGAGGACTAGATATGACCAGCATGTTCTGGAGGGATGTCCGGAGCAGGAAACCAAGGGATTACAATACCCTGGTAGACCTAATGAAGGAAGAGATTGTATCGGAGGAAATGGCTAGGGCCAGATATAATCATCCCCAAGGGAGATATAACCTTGGATATTCCAATGAAGCGGACCTCAAGAAAGGAGGAAACAAGGATAGGGTCGGCGGTAATCGAGGTGCCTATTTCCAGGGATAGGATCTAACTTTGCCGCAGAAATCAAGGAAGCTATCCCTCACTTGCACTCTAACACCCCTTCTCAAAATCCTCCCACGGCTCAAGGGAGAGTGAAAAGCGGCCGAAGTGGAAAGCAGCCCATGATTGGGGCTTACTGGGCCTATCACAGATATTACGGTCACGCAACGGAGGATTGCAGGGAAATTCACATGTTAGCTGACCAAAAGGCGCAAGGGAGAAGGGGAGGTGACTATCCCCCCGACACAGGGAGAACTCAAAAAACTGGTGGTCAGAAGTTCAACCGAGCTGATAGGAGAGCTCCGTGGAAGAACTCAACTAAGGAAAGAATTGACAATCGTCAAAGAGACAGGAATAAGGGCCAGGATACCGTCTCGGCGCATGCTAAAGATACGCGAGAACCTCCTGTGCTTGTGGCCGACCTCCCCATTCGTGAAATCGACACAATACTGGGAGGCCCCCACCCAGGTGGGAGCACAAACAACTCCCAAAAGAGGTACATCAGAGAGGCCAAACAACTCTCCAACGTGAATTACCATATCCATTCACATCCTTTAGGGATGCCTCGGACAGAGCCAATCACATTCACCCAAGATGATGCCATTGGAGTACATTTCCCCCACAACGACGCATTGGTTATCAGGGTAGTGGTGGCTCGGAATGGGTTATCACGGATGATGGTTGATGATGGTGCCTCGGTAAATGTGATTTACGGGGTAACGTTCGATAAAATGGGGATCAGTACTCCCTTTATTCCGGTCCCGGATCCAATATATGGATTCACGGGAGACAGCATAACCCCCAGAGGGTCCATAACCCTAATAACTGAGGTGGGGCAAGCACCAACTATTTCCAGAATCCCCATGGAATTTTTGGTTGTGGACAAAATATCCTCCTATCATGGCTCAATTGGGAGACCAGGTCTCATTGACTTGGGGGCCGCAACGCATACGAAATACATTTGCATGAAATTCCCCACGGAGCATGGCGTTGCAATTGTAAGGGGAAGCCTAACTGAGTCGCAGGCCTGTTACACGAATGCAATCCGAAAGTTTCAAGATCGAAGCTTGAACATGATTAGCGATGTAGCCATGGCCGAGGCTGCTCCAGACCCTGAAAGATTGGGTGGAGAGCTCTTTGAAAATAAGGACATCACGATGACACTAGAAGAAGACTTGGAAGATCTGGACCCAAGAATTGCAGGAGACAATTGCTCCACCTCGGCAGAAAGGCTAGAATGCTTCGGCGTAGACCCACATGACCCAATCAAGGAATTGCAGATTGGGTTGGATTCACCAATTGAATACAAAGATTAATTGAAGAATTTCTTACTTAAAAATCTCGATGTATTCGCGTGGAAGCATGGCGACATGATTGATCCTAAAGAGGCCTGCCACAAACTCCAGATTTGACCCTCGAAGCCCCGGGCATAGGCAGAAGAGAAGACCCATGAGTTCAGAAAAATATGAGGCCTTGAAAGATGAGGTCACGAAGCTATTGAAAAATGGCTTCATCAGAGAATCCCGCTATCCGAAGTGGGTATCAAACCCTGTGTTGGTACCAAAACACAATGGGAGATTGAGGGTATGTATTGATTTTTCAAACTTGAACCAGGCATGTCCAAAAGACAGTTTCCCACTGCCCCAGATCGATCAGTTGGTTGACTCAACAGCAGGGCATGAACTGCTGAGCTTCATGGATGCCTACTCCGGGTACAATCAAATCCCCATGTGTGAATCGGACGAGGAACATACTTCGTTTATAACAGATAGAGGACTCTATTGCTACAAAGCAATGCCATTCGTCTTGAAAAATGCGGGAGCTACCTATCAAAGGCTGGTGAATCGCATGTTTTCAGAACAATTGGGAAACACCATGGAGGTGTATGTCGATGACATGTTGGTCAAGAGCATGGTCGCCGCAGATCATATCCGCCATTTATCAGAGACCTTCGAGGTGTTGAGGAAATATCGAATGAAGCTCAATCCAGCGAAGTGTGCATTTGAGGTAGCGTCTGAAAAGTTTCTTGGATTCATGGTGAATAAGAGAGAAATCGAAGCTAATCCCGACAAAATCAACGCTTTGTTGAACATGCAATCGCCTCGAAGTCCAAAAGAAGTGCAAAGCTTAACGGGGAGAATTACGGTCTTGAATCGATTCGTCTCCAAATCTACTGACAAATGTTTGCCATTTTTTAAGGTCCTCAAAGGGGGAAAGCGATTCCAGTGGACACCGGAATGTGAACAGGCTTTCGCCGACCTTAAAGCATCTTTGGGACGGCCCCCATTGCTATCAAAGCCAAAGGTCGACGAGCCTCTTTACTTATATTTGGCTGTATCAAAAGAGGCTGTTAGCTCAGTATTAGTCAGAGAGGAGGATGGGAGTCAGTTTCCAGTATATTATGTAAGCAAAGCTATGCTGGACGCCGAGGCGCGTTACCCAGATATGGAGAAACATGCTCTCTCGTTAATCACAACCTCTCGTAAACTTTGTCCCTACTTTCAGTCACACTCCATACACGTGCTCACCAACTTTCCCATGAGACAAGTGTTGCAGAAACCGAATGTTTCCGGGAGATTACTGAAATGGGCAATAGAAATCAGCCAGTTCGACCTACATTATACGCCTCGGACCGCTGTAAAGGGTCAAGCATTGGCGGACTTCGTAGTTAAATTCACACATCCCCCTGAGGTCGAAATGATAGACAACACGGATGATAGCCAAGAGTGGAAATTGTTCGTTGACGGGTCCTCGGCTGATGGATGATCCAGCGCAGGGATATTGTTAGTAAGCCCAGAGGGGTTTAAATTACACAGCGCAATCCGCTTTGAATTCAAAGCCTCAAACAATGTTGCTGAATACGAGGCATTATTAGCCGGACTAAGACTTACGAAAGCCTTGAAGGTTAAGTCTGTAGTGGCAATTAGCGATTCGCAGCTTGTTGTGAGCCAATTCAATGGGCAATTTTCTGCCAAAGAACCTTCTATGATCGCTTACTTGAAGAAAGTAAGGGATTTGGCTACACATTTCGGGAAAATGGAGTTGCAACATATCCCCAGAGCGGAAAATTCCAACGCCGATGCTTTGTCCAAATTAGCAAGTAGCAGCGATTCAGAGTTACACAATCTAATCCCGGCTGAACGCATGTTGGCTTCTTCTATTGAGTCGGGACCGGAGATTTTGGCGATTGAAGAAGAAGGATCCTGGATGAACCCCCTGATCGCCTATTTGAAGCATCAGACAGTGCCAAACGAGCCAGAGACAGCTCGAAAATTGCAAAAATACTCTACGAATTTCGTACTCTTGGACGACCTACTTTATAAGCGGAGTTACACCTCCCATTTGCTGAGATGTGTGGGGCCAGAGGAAGGGTAGTATGTAATGAGAGAAATTCATGAGGGCATCTGCGGCGATCATGCCGGGGCGTTATCGCTAGCTCGGAAAGCCCTCAAACAGAGATATTTCTGGCCTACCATGCGAAAGGATTCCCATGACTTCGTGCGCAAGTGCGACAAATGCCAAAGACACGCGACCATACCACACCAGCCGCATCACGAGCTAACTGTGGTGACTAGCCATTGGCCTTTTGCAAAGTGGGGGGTTGACATTATTGGTCCTATGCCTAGAGGTGCTGGAAACAATTGCTTTGCGATAGTAGCAATCGACTACTTCACCAAGTGGGTTGAAGCAGAACCTCTGATGAGGATCACAGAGGCCAACACCACCAAATTCATTTGGAAAAATATCATATGCCGGTTCGGGATACCACACTCGTTGGTTAGTGACAATGCGAAACAGTTCAAAAACAGAAGCGTCGATGAGTTATGCGACGATTTTGGGAATTAAGAAACTGTTCTCATCTCCACATCACCCGCAGGCCAACGGACAGGTCGAAGCTGTGAACAAGACCATAAAAAATACCCTGAAAAGGAAATTGGAATCCAAAAAGGGCGCATGGGTAGATGAACTCCCACAAGTGCTATGGGCGCTTCGAACTGTTGACCTATGACTATTTACGTATATATTGTTTTGATTATAACAAACAAGATCTCATGTATTACTAATGGTTTCAATTCTTAAGTTTATCATATATGTGTCATTTGGATACTCTGAGATCAAAATCGTCATCCATTGAAGTACAAAGCAATCATTAAAGAGATTTGAAGTGAACAAGATCGTCGAAGACCGAAGATTAAAGCTTTAGAAGATTTATGTTGAAAAATTTCAACTCATTTGTCAAGGTATCGACTCATCAATTTTTAGCAAGTTTATAAAGCTCAAAAATATTTCTAAAAATCATTAATTGCATAAAAATGATTTTTCAAAACATAACATGAAATAGTTTTTGGAAAAATAAACTTTTTGATATAAAAATAAAAAATTCAAAATTTTCCTTTTTCGGTAGACCGAAATGCTCATGATCGACCGAAACTTTGATCAACCAAAATATCTGGTCAACCGAAAGTATAACGGCTCAAATGTATAACGGCTAGTTTTTGAGCTTTCGATCGACCAAAACTTCCTACAGCTCAATTTCTTGATCTATAAATAGCCACTTCTCTTACATTCATTTCACCAACTTACAAGAACATTTAAGAGAGAAATTTATTGAGAAAATCATTGAGCTTACTTTGTTTTACATTCTATTTCATTTATTGCAAGGAATCTCTTGATTGTTCAAAACTATTTCATGTTTTTATCAAGAATTCCATTTTGCAAGAAAACTCAATACTCTTACTTCATTATTGATCATTGATTGAGTTCATATCACCAAACACTTATTGAAGTGTATATCTCTCTTCATACTTAACTAAGTATTATTTGGAAAGAGAGATCATTGGTTGAAAAACTTTGATTCAAGAAAAACTATCTCATATCCTTCTTCAAGGTTTTCATAAACACTTGAGCTTTAAATATTTGCTATCTATTGTAGTGTTATCCTAAAACTCTCAAGATACTTGTATTGATCATATCATTTGTTAAGAGAGTTGGTTCGATTGTAAAAATTCTCATTTGTACTTTGTTTATGGTTTCGAGATCCTTGTGAAAACTCGATTGTAAAGGATAGGTGCTCCTTGATGTAAAGTCACCTAAGGATTCGATACTCCTTGTTGTAAGTTATCAATATAGTGGATTTGGCCTTGCTCGTGACGGAGAGCTCGGTAACGAAGGACGTAGATCACGTTGGTTGATTGAACCTCCCTAAATCGTGTTTGCAATCTCTTATCCCTTTTACTTACTTGCATCGCACTTACTCTTTTCTATCAATTTATATTGTGCAACACTATATCTGAGTGCTATACTTGCTTTATCAATTAAGTTCATACATTTATAGCACACTACATTGATAGTTTTTCTACTTGTAATACTAAGTGCTCATACTTATACTCATTGGTTTTTAAGTTTAAGAATATTTATCGAAAAAGTTTTATAAACCAATTCACCCCCTCTTGGTTAGTTTATCTTGGGTTAACACGAACCACCTCGCACACCGCTACTGGTGAAACACCTTTCTCGCTGGCATATGGAGCCGAGGCGGTATGCCCCGTTGAAATTGGAATCCCCTCTCTTCGTCAAATTCATTATGGCGAAGTTAGGAACGAAGAAGCGCAAAGGGCCGGTTTGGATTTCCTAATGGAAAAGCGGAGTGACTCCCAAGTGGTGATGGCCAGGTACCAGAAAAAGATGGCTCGATACTACAACAAAAGAGTAAATAGTCGACGTTTTAATATTGGGGACCTAGTCCTCAAAAAGGTTCTTCCTTCAACACAGGAGCCAGGAGTAGGGACTCTAGGTCCTAACTGGGAAGGCCCTTACAAGGTCCTTGCCGAGGTGGTACCCGGAACATACATGATTGAGGACCTGTCTGGAGTACCTCTATGTAATCCTTGGAACACGGACCACCTTCGCCGTTACTTTCAATAAAACCAAATTTCTCCTCCATGATAGCAGCATTATCATGTGATTTCATAAAATCATGGATGGACTACGTTGAAGATTACATCAATTTCTAAAGACGATAAACATAATGGATAAAAGGTGTTAAAAAGTAAGGGACTTTTATCAGCCCACACTGCGACCTCTTCGTAAAAATTGAAAGGGGTCCATGCAAATTCGCTTGCATAAGTCCTATAAAATGTGATTTGAAACGTTCAAATGATTGTCAAAATCAGATCTAACTGGTACACATAAATGACTCAAACGACTTAGATCTAAGGGACTATACTCGTCATGTCATGTCGCCATATAACACATTTTAAAAGATTCAAATTTAGCCAAATATTGTCGTATAAACCAAAATTCTTGGTACGTTAAGTTAGTTCATACATACGGAGTGCTCTCTTGGGCGAAGTGTTGAACGATTTCGCAAAATTGTTGATACTCCCATACATACACTTAGACAAAGCGTTCACAATCAGGCATAAAGGATAAACATAAAACTCCTCGCACGTTAACGGTTTCAAGTTTGAACACAAAATTTCTCACCCACTGCGACACTAAAATCTGATCTTAGTCAGCCTTCCGATCCCACTGTGCTTACAATTATGAAAGTACCAACAAGTTTAAAGGAACCAAAACGAAATGCAACAAATAACACAAAGCACACAGGAATCCTTCCCAAGTTTTACTGCCTCAATATAAGAACAATCACGTTTTTGCAAGGAACACAACGATGGCACAGTTTTTCTCTGCAGGCCTATGTGAGTCTTGCCCAAGTAAATACGAAATTCGTTTGCAGTTGATATCCCCAACTGCTAGGGTCAGATTTGAAGTTTTCCCACCAAGGAACTCTCTCAGGCTGCCCATGTGACTGCTATACATGTGCTAATCCGAATGTTCACGTGTAAATAGTTCTAAATACTTGTTACACTTACAGGAAAAATGTGGATAAGTCATTTCATTCATAAAAATTAAGGCATTTACAAGTTGAATGAGTGTTACAATATCAGGTGTCGGGGCACTTACAAAAAAAAAAACTAACTAAAACTAACAAAACAATCAGCAGTGAAGCAAAGGCAGAAGAAGATTATTGTGGAGGAGGGACATCTTCTAAAGAACCTTTGTCAGATGCATCCCGAAGGTCGGCAGGAGCATCTTGGGGCTCGGGGTAAAAGGCTTCAATGGAGGACAAGTCCAAGGTCAAAAAAGCTTCATTCACGTCCCCCAAAGCCATCCTAGCCCCTAAGTTCCCAAAGACCCTCTGCATAGCCTCGTACTCTGGGGTGTCTTCAAAAGTATCCTTGAAGTTCTGAACTGCTTTCGACACTTCTGCGTCCAGAACCTCCTTCACCCTGGCCGCTATGGTACGCTCCAAAGCCTCAGCAATTCTGGAGTCAATATGCTTCTCCAGGGAAGTATAATCTTCCTCAACCTTCTTCCTAGCCTCCAGCTCCCTCCCCAGTTTCTCAATGACCGCCGCCACCTCAGTTTCCAGCTTCAACTTGGCTGCGTTAGCGACGGCCAGGGCCTCAGAGGCGATAGATTGTGCGCGGTTGGAATCATCCAGCTTCTTGCACAAGCCCGCCACGTCTAACTCGGAGGCCCGGAGGTCATGCTTCAGTTTGTCGTTGTCCTCCTGGAGGCGCTTCGCATTAGTCCTCTCCTCTGAGGAAGATTTACGGGCTATGGATAGCTGGGCCTTGAGGTCATTGATCTCCTTGAGCATATTGTCCGCGTGCCGGAGAGCGGTCTCAGCATTCTTTTTTTCCCTCTGCGCCTCACCCACAGACGACTCCACCTCGTCAATAAGGGCCAATGCCCTGGCATTCATGGCCTTGGCGGTGAGTAACTTCTGGGACAGACTAATGCTGGAGGAGAAAGCAGACCAGCCTCTGTCCAAAACTGCTCAGTAATAAAGGTGGCCCGGGCTGGAGGAGAACTAGGGGAGTCAAATAGAGAAGGGCTGAAAGTGACATCTTTGGGGAGAACGCTTGTTTTAATATGTTTAAGTTCTTCTGCCCCCTCCGGTGTCACCTCATAGGCCAACCCTGGAATGGGCACAGTTGGCTCGTCCTCCAGTTCGTCAACCATTGGTGGCGGAGGTGCTGAAGTGGACTCCTTGCCCTTACCCCTTTTTAGCCTCTTCAAGGGGGCAGGCTCCTCCTCCAGTAACTGCTCAGATATGACTTCGGATAAGATAGGTGGCACTGAGGCGTCCTTAGTCTCCCTGACCCTCTTGGATCCGCCTCTATCCGACCTTTTCCCCTTCCCTTTGGCAATACCTCTCTCAGGGTCTGCCTCCCCCTCAATGTTGGGCTGTTGAGGACCCACTGGCAGCAGAGTGGGCGGTGGCAATAGAGCTGGAAGGGGGCCATGAAGTTGGGCAGTAGACTTCTCAGACACTTCCTTTGCCACCCCAACTTGCAGGTTGGCCAATACCACCTTCTGTTTCCTCTCAACTCCACTGCCATGGCGAAGCGCAGGGGGGATCTTCATAGCCATAAGCCCCTTTAAAGAGATCTTTGGAAATTCCTTGGAACCTAAAAAAAATGATGATGAGGCTACGAGTAGAAAAGGTGTAAGATAAAACAGTAGTAGGGAAACGAACGTACCCATGGCTCGCATAAGACCGTGTTTAACAAACAGCTTGTTTTGCTGAATGACCCCTTAGAAACTCCCCTTGTATGCAAACAAGCGCCTCACGGCCTCTAGGTCTGCGTCGGGGAGGAGGCGAGCAAAAGTGTCCCCTGCCATATACTGGTGACATGTTAGTAAACAGCCAAGAAAAGTAAATGAGAATTAGAAGAGCAGACGACACGTGACACTTAAAGACTCTAGAACAAGTGCAAGACTCACTAGGTATGGAAAGAGTTCGGGGAACTGTAATTTCTGGACTGGGATCCACGGGGGAGCTCTGCCACTCCCCGGTAACCCAGAACCACTGGTTCCTCCAGTTCTTTATTGAGGTCGGGTGACCGGTGATAACTGGAGGATACGACCCCCTGGGAGACAGGTAATACCAGTCCTTGACGTCCAACCTCACATCCCTCTCCCTTCTAACTGATTTCTTCAAAGTGTAGAGGGTATGAATGATGTGCAGTGAGATGGGGTGGTCTGGATTAACCTCTTGTCACACCAGCCAAGTTCCCACGGCCTGGGTCCAGAAGTTGGGGGCCAGCTGGTAGGGGCACAGGTTATAACTCCTGAGCAACGCCCTGAAGAAGGGGTGCAGAGGCAGCCTCATCTCGCAAGAAAGAGCGTCGTAGCATATGGCTGCTTGACCTTGAGGAGGGCTGCAAGGCCGAAAAGAAGATGTAGGGTGCATCAATTGAACCCCTTCTAGAATTCTGAATTTTGCCGAAGCCCCAGCCAAGTCAATCCTTCGGATTTCAGTAGCAACCCGCTGCTCTCCCATGACTCCGGCTGTGGATCGGGATCAATGTGATAGCTCGAGACCTTGTTAACCTGGTCAACCCAATCCTCAACTTGGGCGACCTCCTCTGCGGACAAACCCAGTTCTTCCCTATGTGCCCTAAACGGGGCCCTAGCGATTAAGCCAAGGTCCTGGTGACCAGAAGAAGAGCCTGCAACCTCTTCACTCCTCAGATCCCTGTCCCATTTGCTCCGAAGCTCTGCCAAAGATGCCTCCTGCTCGGATGAAAAATGAGTCATCTAAGTCTAATGTTTATCTTCTTCACTGTCAGAATCACTCAAATAGATTATGCCATTGTTTTTCCTATTTCTCCTCTTAATTTGCTCCTTAAAGAAGCGGGAACTAAAAATCGATAAAGAGATGGGGCAGAAACCTCTGACGGGAACCGCCATTACTAACATTTCCTGTGAACCCGTTCCCCCAACTCTTTCCATTTTTTCTTTTGTTTTAAAGGTAGGTCAGACTCAACGAAAGAAAAACAAGGTGCAAAAACAAATTTTTCAAACCCACAATGAGAAACTAAAAATAGAAAAGTCTCGCATATACAGAGACCAAGGGTTTACCTTCAGATGACGAATGCTTGAAATTGTGCACTGGGAATGAAGAACTCGCCGGTAAAGAAAGTGTGGAACAATAAAAGCGGACGCTGGGTAAAAAGCCCTTGAGGAGAAGACTCGAAACTTGCAGGAAAGAGAGAAACGGAACAAGCTTTCGCCAGAGCATTGCTGCAAAGACTCTTAGAAAGTGGTAAAAGGGGAAATAATAAAATGAAGAATGATTTATAGGGATCCCAACGATCTAGATTCCTTGATTTTTGTGAGCCGTATGATTAATGTGATTAACCCATGCTTCTTGGAGAATGGGCTAATCAAAGCGCCAGTTGTTAAAGGAAGGGACAAAACCTTTCAGCTACCATAGTGAATACCACGCGCTACGAAATGCTACTCCCCTATATATATATATATATATATATATATATATATATTTCTTGGAAATAGACACCAATAGCCCCTCTGAATTAAATGTGTCGCCTAAGGAACGCGCTAGTACGATCCCGACCCCATTTAGGAGGGAAAATCCGAGGCAGAAAATCGGCTATAATATGAATCCGAACCTTACATAAGGAATTTCATTATCGACTCCCTAAGAAGTTAACGCTGTGAAATCATGGCAAATCCTACACGACCATGAATGATCCCTTCAGATTTGAGGGACTAATGTTGAATCCGGGCCCAAAGAAAGGTACAGTGATCCACCAGCGAAGGGCCAATAGTGGCCCAACGGATCTTGATCCACAGCTAAGGCCTAGAATATCACCTTGGGATGACGGCCGAGGTGGTACGTCAAGCAAACCCCTTTAGCCGACCTGGTTAACGCCTAGCCGATGTGCTTTATACTCAGCCGGGGCGCTTTACGACATTGACCAGAAGAGAGATGGAGTCAATGATGGGACACTGCCTTTACCAAGACGTGACGGCGCCCATCCCCTACGAAATGTAGCAATGATTACGGTTGAAAAGTAAGGTTGTCACCTCCATGAGCTAGGGTGACGACAAGTGTAAAGTACGCCACGTGTCGTGATCTGAGATAACAAGTTCCTCTATAAATAAAGCACGATTGTCTCCAAGTAAGAGGTTAGCAATTTAAGACTCTTAACAAGATATTTCTCTCACTCCCTTTTCTCTCTTTTATACACTCATATTTCCCGCACCCAATATATATTCGCCACAAATGAGTACTGACTTTGGCATCGGAGTGCAAACGGGAACCACCTCGGTTCCCTTTGCAAACTGATAGTTTGTCACAGTGCGCAGGAGATCCACGTGTTCAAGAGGGAGGAGCTGAGACGTGTTGGTCCAAGATCCAGTTAGATTTTGTGGTCAACATTTTAGTGTTGAATCCGGGCCCAAAGAAAGGTATATCCACCAGCGAAGGCCCAATAGTGGCCCAACGGATCTTGATCCACAGCTAAGGCCTAGAATATCACCTTGGGATGAAGGTCGAGGTGGCACGTCAAGCAAACCCCTTTATCCGACGTGGTTAACGCCTAGCCGATGTGCTTTATACTCAGCCGAGGCGCTTTACGGCGTTGACCAGAAGAGAGATGGAGTCAGTGATGGGACACTGCCTTTACCAAGACGTGACAGACGCTCATCCTCTACGAAATGTAGCAATGATTATGGTTGAAAAGTAAGGTTGTCACCTCCATGAGCTAGGGTGATGACAAGTGTAAAGTACGCCACGTGTCGTCACGTGTCGTGATCTGGGATAACAAGTTCCTCTATAAATAAAGCACGATTGTCTCCAAGTAAGAAGTTAGCAATTTAAGACTCTTAACAAGATATTTCTCTCACTCCATTTTCTCTCTTTTACACACTCATATTTCCCGCACCCAATATATATTCGCCACAAATGAGTACTGACTTTGGCATCGGAGTGCAAACGGGAACCACCTCGGTTCCCTTTGCAAATTGATAGTTTGTCACAGTGCGCAGGAGATCCACGTGTTCAAGAGGGAGGAGCTGAGACGTGTTGGTCCAAGATCCAGTTAGATTTTGTGATCAACAGTTGTCTCATCACCACCAACCCTACATCCACTATTCAGCCATATTTTTACCTCGAAAATATCGCAGTCTTTGTTTATAAACAAAAAATATTAACACCTATGTTTGGCAAACTATTTTTAAACGTGTCTTGAAACAACATATTTTCTCAAACCACTTTTTAAAAACACAATTTCTCTCTCCATTTTTAAATAACATATTTTACATCGAAAAATCACGTTCTTTGTTTTTAAACCAAAAAATTTTAACAAACAGACAAACTAAGGCTCGTTTGGTCCCGAAATTTTTGTATAACTCCCTCCCAAAACTCATTTTAACCACACATTTTATTGGTCCCACCACTTTCACACTTTTCAATTACATATTCTCTAAAAAATTCAAATTTTCTCAAAAATCTCCTACATTAAACGGGCTCCAAGGCTACATTACAATTTATAAATCAATTTATAAATAGCGCAATTTTTCAACTCACTTTTAACCACACACTTTTTCTGTCTACTTTGCAACCACAAGTTTTACCCCGAAAACACAATTAAACAAATTTATAATCGCTATTGTGTTACCAAATAAAGCATGAATTTAAAACTGCACGAGTATGACACATTAACACCACAACCTCAAAAATAACCTCTTTTTGTAAAAGTTTTTTATTAATAAATAATAAAGCCTCTCTAGTAGGAATTTAAATTTAAATTTTAATATAAGTCAAAGTTAATAATCAATCTCAACAATATATTTCATGAGACGCACAAATTTTAAACTACACATTTATTAACTTTATCAAAATTTATTAAAATCTAATTTTAATATCCATCAAACAGGGGCAAAAAATATAATGTTTTCAATGTAAGATGTATGATTGAAAAGAAGTTTGAGAAAATGTATGTAATTAAAAATAATTTAAGAAAATATGTTTATAAACAAGATAGAATTGCATTCTTCAAAAAAAAATTAATTATTATAGGCAAAAAGTTTTTGTATGAAATTACCAACAAATCCCCAACCCACCATTTCAGATCTTAATTTTTAACCAACCCATATTTCCCACCCAAAAAAATGCCCTCCTCCACCTTTTATCCAAGTATCGCTCCATCGACTTCCTCATGCATTCAAACCACCGCCGACAAGTCAAACTTGTATTTTTAGCTATCCCTGGATTCTTTAAGTCACATTTTTCCTTTAGCTACCTTTAAAGAAAAAAGTCAAAATGGTGAAAAGGGTAAAATCCAAACAGGAAAAAGGCAAAAAGCACCGAAAATTTGTGTCGGCGGCTTTCAATTGATTTATAAATGAAATTTTGTTTTTCGAAAAAAATATGTAATTAAAAATTAATTTTTAAAAAATACATGTAATTAAGAAATTATATTATTTAGGCTTTGTTTGTTAAATTTTTTTGTTTAAAAATATGTTTTTTTATATTTTTTAGGTAAAACGTGCAGTTGAAAAGTAGAGAGATAAAATATGTAGGTTAAAAAGTGATTTAAAAAATAGTGTTGTAAATAATATGTTTAAAAATATGTTTTCCAAACAGAGGCTTATAAATTAATTTATAAATAATTTAAAGAATGGAAGCTTAGCCTGTGTTCGGTTACTTTGTTATAAATTTATTTATAACACATTAAAATTTTCAATACTACTTTTTAATCACATACAATTTTCGAAATCACTTTTTAACTAACAAAATTTACCTAGAAAACAAAAATATTTCATTTATAACGACAGCTACGAGCTGTTGAACACATGCTTAAATGTCATAATTGAGTAATCTTAATAAACTATCTTGAATATTTTTTTGTTGCTCTACTGTATTTTACATTTATGTTAGACTATCGACAATGATATATTTTTTACATTGAAATATATTTGTCACATCATTAAGAAAGACATTGTGCTGATATTTTTATCTCTAATGCTTTAAATTTCTGAATCCATCATGTTGACATGAAAACAATAAGTGAAGAAAGTTTCAAGTCCATTTTCTACCACTTGAAAGAATGTTTAACACGATGACTAAGAAATTTTGATTAAATGCTATAATTTTAGTTTATATATTTAAATAAAAGGAATACCACGTGGGCAAGACTATGATATTAGAAATAATGCATTGGAGATGATATTTGACATTCTCTTTCTTTTCATTAAACATTCATCCTATGTAGAAAGAAATTTCATACATTATTTGTCATATGACAAAATTTATTCAACGTAAAAAGTTTTGCATTGTAGATGTTCTTAATTTTTGTTTAATAAAAAAAATTTGTTTATAAATAAAGATTTTAAGTTTTAGAGATAAAATATGTGATTGATGATTGATTTCAAAAAAATTGTGCAATTAAAAAGTGATTTGAAAAAATATATTATTTATAAATTTATTTATAAACGATTTATGAAGTTAAATCAGCATACTTTATAGATTATTGTCCATCTACTTGAACTTCATTTAACTTTTCCACTCCCACGTGCACATTTTTACATTATTGGAGAGTTTTTATTTATTTTCCCTTTTTTCTTAGTTTATTATTATTATTATTATTATTATTATATCCGTAAATGTTGCCAAATCAGACTCAATGATATATACTTACTGCGATGCATTTCCTCTTGCCCCCTCTGCAGCAGGTCATCCTCGGAAAAGGAAATGGACATGGTAGCCGTTAAGAGGCCAGTCCGAGTTATCCTCGTTCTCAATTTTGTCCTAATAAGCCAAAAAGTCGGAAAATCGAAGGAATTGAATTGCAAATGAGAGAGAAATTATTATAATTGAATTTTGTGTAGTTACTGTTACACCCGTGCGATGTATGATTATTTGTTACTTACATGTATTAAATTTATATTTTAACATATGAAATTAATATTCAATTAAAAATGAGAAAGGAATGAAGACAATTAATTATAACGTTACACGTACTTTAATTTTTTTACAGTTAAGATGTTTATCTTTGCAGAAATTTCTTTAAATATTGTAATTTGAATTGATTTAAAACTTAGAATGAAAAAGAAAAATTGCATTTAAATAGAATTTGTAATAAGTAGAAAAAATAAATATATCTGTAATGTGCATTTAGAATTTTATTAAAACGAAAAGGAAAAGAAAAAAATAAATAAATTGATAAACGTTCTTATATCATCCTCATTCATTTTTTTAAATAAAAATATTTATGTGATATTGACAAAGTCTTATTTATTTATTTATTTTTACAAATTTAAAAAAAATGTAATTGATTTTGAAAAGGGGAAGACGAACCAAGAAATTTCGAGACCTGAAAAATGCAATTATTTAAAAATCTACATTCAATTGAATTATTTTAAATCTGAAATCTGTCCAAAATGAATAATAAATAGTGGAATAATACTACTAATTACCATTTTAGGAAATGAGTGTAATAATAATGATGTTGTAGAGGATGTATACTTAAGCACCTGTTTGAGACTCGTTCTTTCAAATAATGTTGTTCGTAACAATAAATTTTGGTACAATGAGCTGTTAAAAAGTATAATTTTTTTTTTAAAATTTATCTGTAGATTATTTTATTAATAGAATGTTAGTTGAAAATGATTTTTAAAAAAAATGAAGGTTTGAATAAAATGTACTGAATATGGACCAATTTTAATTTTTTTATCTAATTTTTTTACTAAATTGCCCAATTGTAATAGTTGAGAACTTAAATAACTTACTACTTAAAAAAGAAAAAAAAAAATATTTCAATGACCATTTGCATAACTCACTTGCATATCTATTCAATTTTAATGATTATTGATGTAATTAATTTTTTCAAAATATAATTTCTAGATTATCACAAATAATTTATCATTATCCGAATAGTACTATTAGAACTGGTACTAACTATTTTATTACAATATTTGATATTTAAATTTATTAAAAAAATATTTCATTTCGTATTTACTTTAACATTACAAATTAAATACATGTGGTCATATATTTAAATGAATGTAGTAAATTAATCAACGTGAAATGTTAGTTATGATTAAATTTTAATGAATGTTATATTTAACTTTATATACTAAGAAATTATCTATGCATCTCGATTCATAAAAGCGACGTGGTTATTTAACCCACAAGACATAGTACTTATCACTTACTTATATTGAATTGATTTTTCAAGAATTAATTTTTCTGAACATTCATTCTCAATCACACATTTTTTAAAAAATTATTATTTATAATTTTTCATACTACTTTTTAACTATACATTTTAAAAAATCACTTCTTCACAAAAACAATTCTAAAAAAATTAAATCAAATAGTCAATAACCGAGTAAAGTAGGAAATCACGAAATTATACGAAAAATCTTATATCCTATAATATTTTAAAATTTATTAAAATTAAAAATGATTTAAAAATATTAATCATTCTATCGATATTATTAACTAAAAAGAAATCAAAGCAGTAATAATACGATATTAGTCTTCGTTCAATAATTTTCTAATAATTAGTTTATAAACAGCGTATTTTTATAACCACATTTATATTTTAGAAAATGTGACTTTTAATATTAAATATAACAAATGATTTGATCATTAATAATTAAAACACAATTTTTATATTGATGGTTACATATAGAATTTATAATATTAAGAACAACAAATAAATAAAATAATAATAATTTAACGATAACTTTAATACTAATAACTGAAAATATTAATTGAACTCGATCAGTATTAGTGTTAATAATAAAATTAAAATTGATTAAAAAAATATCAACAATTATATATATATATATATATATATATATATATATGCAATAAATGCGTTCACATTTATCTAAATTTTGCATTCACACTGTTTAATTTTATGAGAACTTACTATTTATAGAAACGAAAAATGGACGAGAAATTATTTTTAAAAACTACCCAACCTTTATATATATATATATATATATATATATATATATATATATTATAAGATGTGTTTGAAAATAATATCAATTGGAATTATTTTATTGTTTCCGACTTTGATGTCCGTGACAGACAATCTTTTAATGAAATTGTAATTACATTGACATACTATTTGGACATCAATGTGTTGAATTTCAGCTTAAAAAAAATGGAGACTCTAGATTGACCCAAATTGAAATCCGCCTGCATATGTTGTTTATCATAAATATATTTAATTTTTACTTTAATTTTTGTAATGTGATCAAAAAAAGGTTTTTGAAGAAAAATTGTAATCTAGTATCTTGATTTTTTTCTTGTATTCTTTGTGAATTGTGCAAAGAATATAAATTGATAGACGTGATAAAGTTTGAGTATTTTTTTTTTACAATATTTTGGGGTTTGCGGAATAAAATTATATATGATTGTAATAACTTAACAGTTTGTAGATTTTTCGTCATATTTTTATATTTCATTTTATTTACTACTTTTTCTTAATAACATAAAAATATGTGGGTGAATAAAAAGAAAATTTAATTTGGTTCCCTTATGGTCGAGCTAGGTAGTACGATCTTTCTCTTGGCTAAGATCAAGAACACCCAAGTAGAGACGAATAATCACAGTAATCAATCTAAGAAAATATGTAATAAAGATATAAACATAGGATAATAGGTCTCCACTTAATAGAAGTGATCAAAGTATCACTCTTACACTTTACTCGATCAAGATTCTCACAGACAGATGACACCAAAATATTTAATCATATCTCTACTCGTGATTCAAATGTCACACTCATCCCCATACATATCACCAATGCACCATCGGGCATCTATACTACACATTACCAAAATACATACTAAGCTCTAATGCACCCCAATCAAATTGAATGCACACACATTACATACAGTAAAATAGACTACACACAAATTCATGAAAAAACACATATCAAGCAAATTGAAATGCAGCGTAAAACAATGCACTGAATTAAGCAATCAAATATACAAAATTGATGTTATACAGATGCATGTGCAGTAACTATGTTCCATATCAATAAGAGTCACTTTGAAAATGAAAGAAAAATTTTGGGTTCGTGCACAACGTAGAATAATTTATTGTTAAAATGTGTTTTTAGAATTGAGCACTATACAAAAATGAGTTAAAAATAATGGGATCAAACAAAGGCTATGTAAATAATGACTTTGTAGGTTTTAGACCTCTCTTCATCACAAGTAACAGTATCTTGCACAAGTTTGTTAAACACATCCAAAATGTTATCTAGAACCTTTGTATGATTCATTTTAATGCTGAAAAATCTTTCAAGTAGGTAAAATTTGTTAGAGGTAATTTTAAGCAAATACATGTCCTCCAACTATTTCCAAAATTCTTTTGTGGTATCAAGTTTACAAACATTTCTAAAAACAATATCAGATAAGTGTAAAATAATTGAAGTGTAAGCAAACTCGTCAAAATCTTTTTTTTTTTTTTTGATCATTTGAAAACCAGCGAAAAAATTGTCAGTAATCGCTTTTGAAACTTTTTGTTGAATTGAAAATCCCCTCATCTTTTGTTACTGGGTGAAAAAAATTCTCTTTCCCATTGAAAATCCTAAAATCAAAACGTGTATTCATTTTTAACACATTTGAACATGAGAACACAAATGACAATTAAAACATAACATGTAGTCCTAAAGTTAAAAGAAATATAACAAGATTAACAAAATACAACAAACTGGAATAAGTTAACACACAATCAAAAGATCGAAAAAAAAGATTATAAGCATATTTACTCCTCAAACACGCAAGAAAGTAAGACATTTAAATCCTAAATTCTACCAACGGGCAATGGTTACCCTTTTACGGTAACCCCAATCTTGATGATCAACTCACATGATGATCAGCCATTGCAGAAATTAAAAAAGGATAAGCCAATTACTGAGTGGACCAATTTTTCGATCCAAAAATAAGGAGATACGCGAATTTCCTTGATTTAAGGACTCTCATGTTCACCATGATTCTACTAAAACCGACAACGGAAAAACAAACAATGAAAAAACGAACGAACGGGGGTAAAATTGTCCACAACAACAGTATTGCTTGAAACAGAAATTGAACACCATCGCAGAGTCTGTCACATCTCCTTGAACAATATGTCTCCAGATGTCGTCGTCGAAAAAGTGCTCACCTCCCACGCGCCTCACCGAAGTGTCACGCGCCGTCGCTAGCCACCACGCGCAGCACCACATGTTCTTCTCCACCTGCTGATCACGCCGTGGTCTCGGTTTCACCAAATAGTTACTACTTTGGCTGAAAAATGCGTTTCAAGTTTTGATAGTTTGATTTCTCAACTGTTTCGATTTTGGTTTCTGCCTCAGTTCCAGCTATTTTTGCACAAATTTTTACCTGGATTCTCAAGCTCCAAACAACTTTGATACCATGTTGAATTTTTGAGTTGTTGAACACACCAAATCAGGCTCAGTTCTTCTTCCAATCGAACATTAAACCACACAAAGCTCGACCCCAAAATCAACACTCCTTGGTTGCCACAACTCACTCTAACCCACAATAGGATTAATGGTGATAAACACAGTATCACTTAGAAAATAGAGAAGAAATGAAGATAACAATGGAATAAAGCTCCAAGTAGCGAGGGCCGGACCTAGGCCAAGACAAATCAGGCCTGCGCCTTGGGCCCAAAATAAATAACGGCCCATTTTGTAGTTTTTCTTTTTATTTTATTTTATTTTAACAAATTGAAGTCCGGAAATTCAAAAGGCCCTTCCATAATCCAATTGAGCCAACAAATTTTGAGGATTTATTTTTGCTTTGAATTTGCATAAAGTGTCCTGAGGGCCAACAAAGGTCAAATTGTGAAAGAGTTTCTGCATTGAAGTATAAATAATTATTGTGAATATTTTTTACATTGTTAGCTGATTTAATATATATTTAAAATATCATATTTTTTTGATTGTGTTTACATTTGTTAATACATCCGATGCTTACTTTTTTTGCAATTTTTATAGTGTGTTTGCATATTGTTTAGTAAATTTATCTTTTGCGAATTTGGATTTTCTCATCATTTGTTTTTTGTTCTTTCCTAAAAAGTTAGAACCCTTAAACCCCGTACAAGTCTGCCTATGATTAACAAGGGCCCAATTTTTCCAAGTGGTTCTTGTTTATCTTGGACCCTAAGAATCACAAGTACGACTTTTCAAGTAGCTGCCCTTATTTTTTCCCTCCTTTTTATTGTTTCAAACACATGGCAAAATATAGCTTAAATGGGTCACACAACCAACCAAGGTCAAGACACAAGACCGACTAAATGGCACACATAATCAAACAAGGTCAAGAGTCAATACTAGAAATGGCAATGTGGCGGGGGTCGGGGCGGGTCACAAGCCCTGCCAATGACCAATTTTTTTTTTTTCAAAATTTGTAAAGAAACTTTTAGGCGTCGAACTAGTTATAATTTTTAAATTTGAACTTTAAAGATAATATTTATATATTTGAAGGAAAAAGAAATCAATAAACAACATAATAGTATAGTCGTTGTGTATACTCACGCACCCTAAGTCCCATAAAGGTTCAACTTTTCTTATCTCATTAAATTTAATTTTTAGTTTCACATTTACAGAAATAAATAAATAAATTGGATTTGGGTTGGGGTGGGAAACCTGCCTCGAACTTGCGCTCGCGAACCCGATGGTGTGGGTCAATTTTGGGGTGGGGCGTTTGGGTCCTCCGATTTTTTATTTTTATTTTTTTCTCATCTCTACACAAGACAAACTAAATGGGCCACACAATCGACCAAGGACAAGACACAAGACCAACTAAAATGGGTCAATACAAGTGGGTCTCTCGAGTGGGCCCAGTGGCGGACCCATAGTAGGCCCACTATAGGCGAAGGCCTGCACTGGAATTTTGATCGGCTCATTTCATCTTTTAACTAAAAAAAAGAAAAAGAAAAAGAATGACCAATTCTGTGTTTTTTTTATTTATTAGAACAAAAAAAAAAAAAAAAAACTGAATTTTTTTGCCATTATGCCATAGAAGAAATTTTCAAGGAGTGGCCGACCCCATTTGTTGACAATTTGTCATTTTATTCTTCGATTTGTTTTTGGGGATTTTGCTTTTTATGTTCAATTTGACATGTAATCTATTTGATTTGATTTTCAATTTCTCATTAAGCTCTATCATTGTTTTTAGATGTATATTCACAAATTTTTAATATGGTGGTTTAAAATCTTGTTAGAAAAAATTGAAATAAATAGCGTTCTTCATTAAAGGAGTTTACATTAATAGATCTTCCTAACTATATAAATTTTCATAAAAAACAAATGTACTCTAAAATTTTTTTGGGGCAACTCCTGAGAGGGGAGGCCTGACCCCCATCAAACCTCAGTGATCGTCCCCACTGAACTATAATCCTAGGTCCACCCCTGAGTAGGCCATTAGCCACTACTTAATTAAGTTGTTTCCAATAGCCCTAGTCGTTATTGAGTCGAGTCGTCGACACACTTTTTTACAATCGTTTTAATATAATTACATGAATATATTGGGTATTAAAAACTAGGAGTCTATCCATTTCCAAAAAAAAAAAAAAAAACTAGGAGTCTACATGCTTGTTGAGCGATGGCAGCTGGTGGCTTCTTAACTCCATCACGTCCCGTGACATGAAATCTAGATGCAGACTTGCGATTTGCGGTTAAAATTAATGTAGTTTGTGGTTAAAATTAATGGTTAATTTGTGTTTAAATTTTGATTCAATTTTTTAGTTGAATCAAAGAGAAGCCAAATATGATTTGAATAGCACACAAGTAAAATATTAAAATTTACAACTTATTAAATGGGTTTGAGCTCCATTCTTTAAAAAAATATTTCTTTTAAACTCAATTTCACTACATATTCTTTAAAAATATATTTTTCCTATATTTTTTTTAACTAAAAGTTTTAAAAATATCTATATCACAAAATTTGTTTTCTGCCTTTAATTCTGTCAATTCCAAACATTAAATTGAGGGCAAAAGCTCGCTGTTGTAGTCAACTGATGCTACCGAATGTATGGCATTTCACGGCGGCAAACAAAAAATGCCCAAGGAAATTCCATGTCACGTTCCTCCCAATTTCTTACCGCGTTTTGACCAAAGTCCCTAAATATCTAGCATTTACTATAGCAGCCCTCAAAATTTGAATCGAAAAATTGGTAACCGATTCGATCAGTGTAATTGAACAGAACAGTGAACGTTAGACTCACTTGTATTGGTTGGTTTGAGTTTTACTGGAACACGAGGGAACTGGTTGTGGGTTCAACGATTATTTTTGTGATCGTTGAACCTACTTGATTTGGTCGCTTTGAAAGCGGGTTATCAGTTATGCTGCAACACGAGTCCCTTACTGCCTACTCAAATTATTTTTCACTTTTGATAAACCAAATTGAGTGGTACAAGTTCCCTATCAATCAAACAATCTTATTCGTATAGTGAACATAAGATTTCGTGCATGTAAAATAGATTTCTAGGTTTTTACTTGTATTAACTAGTAATCGCACTCGTGCGATGCACAGAAGATATAATTGATAATTATTTATTGAATAAATTGTAAAAATATAATGTCCGACATAAATTGTGCATTCATATATAATGAAAAATACTAAAAAAAGTAAAATATAAAATTGCGACTTGTATATATTTTTTTAATAGGTAATTGATCATTCTCTAGTTTTCTTAGTCTATTTAGGCAAAGTAAGATATTGACATGTGACTTATTCTAAACTTTACAATTTTGATTTGATAACAGAAATCGAGCTTAAGATTTTTTGATTTCTAAAAGTTGAAATGTTTACAACTTTCAAATCGTAAAATGAAATAAAGTGGTTAATAGATTTACAAAATTAAATTATTGACTCCCCATATAACACTATAAGAATTTGTATTAACTAAAATTTACCAAATATTTTAAAAAATAAAAATTGCTAAAACTTAAATTAAATGTTGCAATCCTCTCTCAAAAATAAATAAATAAATTTTGTAATTTGTTAAACTTACATGTGACAAACTTATACATATTCCTATTTTTTTCACGAATCCATAAATATTTATTATATGCATTAATTGAACTTTCATAATTCATGTATTAAAATAAATTGATGAAAATAAAAAATTTCCTAAAATGGCAGGCAAAAATCGACGAGAAACTATGTACGTAAAATGGTGACGATTATCCTATTATTATATCTGAATCGAAGATATAAGAATAGATAAATAAATGAATGAATTTGATAACATCTTCTATTTTACAAATTGAACCAATGAGTTTATCGTAACCTAAAGCTGTAGAAATTAAATGATTTAATTGAATTTATTTAAAAAGGTCGAATATCTATTATTTTTTCAATTTGATAAGGAAAAATTCAAAATTAATCATTTAATTCAAATTGAATCTATGTAAGAAATTATATGTATCATTTTAGGACTTAAATGAGATAAATTAAAAATATTGGATGTTGAAAAAATAAAAAGTATAAGTAAAACTTTTACATTTACTATTTAAGACGATTTTGCGAATGATATGTTTAGAGTTTGCTCTTATTTCTTAACTTGTATTAAACTTCTTGTTGAGATATTAGATTTGACACCCATATTGCATATTTTTCGACTTCCAAAAATGCAATAATTATCAAAAGAAAAAATAATCAATAATTTGACTTTTTATCGATATTTTTTTTCACAAATTCATAAATCATTTACTATATGCATTAATTGTACTTTCTTTATTCATGTATTAAAATAAATTGATAAAAATAAGAAATTTTCTAAAATAGTAAGTGAAAATGAACGAAAAACTATGTGCTTAAAAGGTTGACGGTTATTCTATTATTATATATGTATATTTTTTTTTTTATTACTAAGGTATTGTTTAAAATGAGTTCTTTTTTTTTTTTTAATCAATAATGATTTTTAGGAGAAATGATGGTTGAGAATTGAGATTTAGTTGAAAAATAAAATATTGTGGGGTTGACTTTTAATATATGATTGAGATTGAGTACTATAGAAAAATGAGAAAATTTTAATGAAAACCAAACAAGGGCTAAGGCTCTGTTTGTTAAAAGTTATTTGTTTAAAAACATGTTTTTTATGTTTTCTAGGTAAAATGTGTGGTGAAAAAGTGAAGAAAGAAAATGTGTGTAATTAAAAAGTGATTTGAGAAATTGTGTTGTAAAAAACACGTTTGTCAAACAGTGACTAAAATCCTCCTTCTCGTCGATCTCAAACGAAATAGTATTGAGTGATTTCGTCCATATGTAACGCCTTTATTTTGGCAATTATGCACATTATGCGACACTTAGAGCATCTCTAATGATTTATCAATTGAGAAAAAATACATTGCCACATAGGAAAAATAAATAATGATATGAAAACTTAATCTCCAGTTGTTAGTTTGTATGCTTATGTGGCGACGTGACATGAACATTATCTGATATTATGTCTAGATATAGATAACTCGTTAGATAAAATATTGAAGACACATGTATATACAAAAAATTATAGACAATGATCATTGGAGATAAGTTTTAAATCTCACTATCTATTTTATAAATATGGGTGGGATAATTATCTACCTAAGTACTACATAGATCAAAATATCCATAAAACCATTGGAGATGATGTTATGCCTGTGCTACACAATCAATGGTCTTCTCCAAGTGAATTTTACGTAGACATGTACATTCTGGATATACACAAAGCACTAAGTATTGGATTTGAAGTAGCAATGCTACATTTAGCCTGCTTTCGACAACTAGGAATATTCCAATTGTTATAATCAACATGTTTTCTCTAATTCACTTTTTAACCACATACATTTCACCAAATCACTTTTTAATGATAAATTCTACTTAGAAAACATAAATATCACCCGACAAAAGTGTTATAACAGTTGCCGAATGGAGGCTTACATTAGTTCATTGTCAGTTTCATGTCTTTTCTATGAGTTATTGCATTGTCTTGTCTTATCTTGATAATGGCCGGTAGTCCCTTTTCTTTTTCCAACTTCTAGTTGAGTTGCATTGTTGATCATCAATGGTTGTGTCCTTTGCCATTTTGTGCAATATTAATTTTGGTTCGATTGTCGTGATTTTTGCTTTTATTTTTGTTTGATTTCACATGATATTTATCTTAATTTTTGTTTAACCTGTCAAAGGATTTTTTTTATTTTCGAAGTGCCTTTATATTGGACTAATTTCCTCTAGAAATTATTTTAACTAGAATAAGTACTTTCATCAAATTAATCAAACATGTTCAAAAGCAATTTTTAGATCTCGAAAACTCATTTTGGCTTCTCAAAGGTCACGCGAGAAGAATTCTTTATCTAGTTGTTAAAAAAAAAAGGACAAATGTAGCTCAAAAGTCTTTATTGAAAAACCATGTCAAACGGGCCTATAAACTTTTGGCTCCATTTTTTTAGTTGAGTTGCTATTTGTCAATTTTGTTGTATTTTCACGATTAATAAAGATTTACTTAGGGTTTGTTTGGTATGATTTTGAAAATTGAGTGTTTCTTCTACTTAGATATCCTGATCTGATTTGGTGATATATTTTTTGAATTTCTATTTTAATCCTCTAAATTTAAAGAATTAAAATAATTGTACAATGGGATTAACAGTGGTATCATCCCTCACATGCGAGGAGATTGTTGATGAGATTGTTCATCCAATTGTATAATTAGTACTCCACAAATTTAAAGAGTGTAAAATCAAAATAGTGATTTTTGGGCAATGCGTGATTGAAAAATAAAGAAATTTTTTGAATTTATGTGTAGTTTTTTCAATTAACTAGTGACATACACGTCTGTTGCACGTGATCGACCATCAATTTTTTTAATTTTTAAAATATGATAATACTTTTGATGAATACCTTTTGGTGATCGATATTTGATGAATGTTTAAATCATGATGTAAAATATCATTTACATTATCCTTGACAGAGTAATTGAGTGATCTTTTTCATTTACTGTTCTTTACCTTTTGGTGATCGATATTTGATGAATGTTTAAATCATGATGTAAAATATCATTTACATTATCCTTGACAGAGTAATTGAGTGATCTTTTTCATTTACTGTTCTTTTAGCATCCTGATATTAAAATGCTCAGATTTTCAAGTCCTTTATGAAAGGGTTGTTAATTTGAGGAAGCACATAAAAATTGTCCCCGATACTACACATGATAACCTGCAATGCAAATCATTTGCGGTAGAAGGTTATAATTTTTTGGTAATTTGTCTAAACAAAAATCTTCTTCAAGTATAAAAGATTTGATATATCAAAGAATTATATGTTGACTGAATGAGGGTCAATGAAATTGGATCTAATGTCTGACTTTCCTATGTTCAATAACCAAAAGAAAGTTAGGGACAATTTCCAAGTCCTGAGAGCCAAAAAGCGAGTCTCGTCCACTTAGAAGAGCTACTAGATAGTACAGTACAATAAGAAACAATTGTAATGAAAATCGACTTTTGTAACGATCAAAATTTCACTGAGAATTTTTTTTGGAGAAGACTTAACAGTGATAGGTATACCACTCATTTTGAAACCCCGTGAAAATGGTTGGAATGGAAGTGAAAACGTTTGAGAGGCGGATAGTTTTCGCAGGGGAGATGAATGAGTGGACATTGAGGAATTTTAAATGCCTGGACTTCTGATTTTTTGTTATAAAGAACGGTTTTGATATTAAAAGATAAAAGTAATGATAAAAATATAAAAAATAACTAATATGTCTAATTCAAGCTTGAGAGACAAATAGGAAATTATGAAATATTGTAGAGGGTATTTTGGTCCAGGAAAGTTTCTCCATGATATGACTTTTTATAGATGGTATAGATAGATAATAAATCGTATGATTAAGAAGAGTTTTTTTTTTTTTTTTTTGAGAAAAAAAATGAGTTATGAAAATGGAGCTTAAACATGTGTGTTGAATAATAAAATAAATAAAATTTAATTTCTTATTTACGTAAGCAAGTCACGCGAAAATGACGTGCCTCTAAAGTCTTAATTAAAAAAAAAAATAATTCTGACTAGATAAATAAATATATACGTCACTCTCTACATATCCCTCTTTCCGACAATACCGAAGGGGAAAAGCGTAAAACTTGACTAGCAATGACGGTGAATTGGATTTTGTGATTTGTAGTTCAATTTTTGAAAAAATTGTTCGATGGAAATGCGCAGCAGACGATCGAATTACTCTTTATTAAGACAGTCTCCTGAGGAGCCAGTACTTCATCAGCCACCGCCCCAGGAGTCGAAATCCTCAGCCGCAAGCGGTGGACCGGTGGCACCGCAGCTTCCGTACTACGACTCCCATTATGGGGATAAGAGTAAAGTAAAGACGGACCGAGGGGGCTTTGAACGGGACCTGATTGATCAGCGGATAATTCAACAGCCGCCACAGAACCGGATCGGACCGGCGGGGTTTTCGCAGTCGATCGGACTGCAGAGGCAGTCAAGCGGGAGTAGCTTTGGGGAGAGCTCGATCTCTGGTGACTATTATGTTCCCTCGCTCTCGAACCCTGAGGTAGCGGCTTTTGGGCACACGAGCGATGGAGGCTCGTGTTCTTCTAAGAGCTGGGCTCAACAGACGGAGGAGAGTTACCAATTGCAGCAAGCTTTGGCTCTACGGCTATCTTCTGAAGCTACCTGTACTGATGACCCTAATTTCTGGGATCACGTGCTTGATGAATCCGCATCCCGTGCTTCAACTTCTGCCTCTGCAGAGGCTATGTCCCATCGATTCTGGGTAATCTAATTAATTTCAGACTTTTATGATGATTGTTTCTGTTAATCGTTAAGTTGCCTAGGGTTATTGTAAAATTTGGTTCTTTATAGGAAAATCTTTTTGGATTTTTGGAACTTAGATGGGCGGTTAATCCAAATTGGTGATGAATGGATTTTAGACGCTGCATATTTAGTGATGAACAGAAAGGTATGCAGTGCAGCGTTGGATTTTTAGATATACTATAGAGGAGGATTACCGGGTGAGATTATTCTGCATCTCGAGGCTTGATGCATAAAGGATCTTATATCTGTAAAAACCAAGATATATAATACACATATTTATTAAATGAAAGTCTGGGGGTAATTTTGGACAAACTATTACTTACTAGATAAATATAAATATCAACCAGCTATAATTTAGATGCATTGCATACTATCTGAAGATCTGCATATGCTGAATCTCTGATGTGTTATAATCAAGTATTTGTGATTTCTATTATTTGGCTGCTGATGATGCCAATTGTATAATGTAGCTAGCCAGCTACTTGGTCTATAATCGTAACTTCCGAAGGATACATGGGGAGCTTGCAAAGCCAGAATGTTGGAACATAATCCATTTCCCTGTTCCGTTGGAACTTGTCCTTTTTTGGCTACCTCTTCTTACAGTACACCATGCACAGAGTATAGAAATTATTAGAGTCAATATCACCTGCCAGATAATAAATCGATTTCTTGGGAACAGCATGAGCCATGAAAGCAAGGTTTAGCAATGGGAATCTCAGCTTAGGTTAAGATGGATAATAGAAGAGAGATAAGTGGATCTCAAAGGATTTTCTCAGGGACCATGTGAGTCTGATAGTCTCCATGCGTCGAAGAATCAATTCATTTTTTTTCCTTTCTTTTAACGTAGCAGGAAATAAATAAGGCTCCGCAGATGACGATATTATTGTTTATCTTATTCTACTACTTTCCAAAATTAAACAATTTCTATATTTTTTCATGTTCGAGGATTGTTTTCATCAGGTAAATGGCAGTTTATCCTACTTTGAGAAAGTTCATGATGAATTTTACTCAATTCATGGGATGGATCCATATGTCTGGACCGTATGCACGGATCTACAAGAAAGTGGCCGCGTCCCATCACTTGAATCATTAAAGACTGCTGATCTTGCCATTTTTTCATCAATTGAAGTAATTTATGTAAATCGCCGTAGTGATCACCGCTTGCAAGAGCTACAAAATCGGATTCATAATGTATCTTCAAGTTGCCTCAACATGAATGAAATTGTTGATCAGCTTGCAAAGCTAGTTTGCAATGTTATGGGGTGAGCATTAGCACCTTCTATGTATTCTGGTGTACTCATTTTCCATTCCATTCTTTTTGTAATTAAGTTCTCTTTCCTTCCCAAGAGATGCAGCTTCGAATGGGGAAGATGACTTGGTTATTACCTGGAAGGATTGCTCTGATAATCTCAAGAATTGCTTAGGATCCGTTGTGCTTCCCATTGGCAGTTTAAAATTTGGACTTTGCAGGCACCGGGCTCTGTTATTCAAAGTATGTTCTGGTACTTGCACTAGTATAGTTTTGAAAATTTGTGGAGACATTTAAATACCTGTATTTGAGATTTTATTTTTACAGCTTCTATCATAACTCATGGTAAAATCATTATAATTATCTATCATATTCTCTTGTTATTATTATTTAATTTTCGTTCGATCATATTTTTCCATTCATCTCTGAGTGACGAGTGTGCCCCTTCTAGTTTGGAGATGATTTTTTCTTCTCTTACTCGTTTATTCCTGTGTGTTTTCCTTGTTCAAAATGATATGTTGTTGGAATTTATTTTGTCCCCTTCAAGATGCATCTAGAGTATTGATTTCGTCTCCCCACTTAGAATATAAGCATCTCTGCAGGTTTTAGCCGACTTCATTGGCCTACCTTGTCGAATTGCAAAAGGATGTAAATATTGTAAAAGAGATTATGCTTCCTCATGCCTTGTTCGAATTGGGTTTGACAGGTACATTGTGTAGCTCTCTATCATGTCAATTTATTCAATGTGTAGGAAGGAAAATAAAAATGCTCTTACCTGATCAACAAAGTGGAAAGAATCACATTTGAAAAGCAGAATGCTACAATGAATCTGGACACATCGTGGGTTAGCATTTTAAGTGAGGTGATTTACTGTGAAAAGGCCATGAATCTTAGACTCTGTTCGGAAAAACTGTACCAATTATAAATTGTTTATTTATGTTTATGAGGTAAAATGTGTGGTTAAAAAGTGGAGATAGTTTAAAAAGTGATTTGAAAAACTATGTTGTTTATAAATTGGTTTATAAATTTTAATGGTTGCGTTAAAGAACACAAGCTTAAATAAATATAAAAATAACATATACTAATTTATTCTTACTTTTATGTTAATGTGTTGCATAGTAGGTGGTATGGGTGTACAAGCCATGCTTTCCTTAATTTTTAAGTCATTTCAATTCTTTGAGGTTTATGAGGAGCTATTTTGACCTGAGGGGCATCATAGTTTAAGGATGTTCTAAATTGTGCCCTACGTAATAGTTTTCAATAATATGGACATGTTGGCATTGCATCACAGGGAATATCTTGTTGATTTGGTTGAGAATCCAGGATTCTTATGCGAGCCGAACTCCTTTCTAAATGGTCCTTCTTCCATCTCAATTTCTTCACCACTGCACTTTCCCCGATTCAAACAGGTTCAACCTACGATTGATTTCAGGTCGCTGGCCAATCAGTATTTCTCAGGCTTTCAATCGCTTAATCTTGTATTTAACGATTCTTCGGCAGGTAAGAATTTCTATGGACAAATTCTTTTTAATTTGGGTATTAAATTTCACAAAGTTACACCTTCACTTGCCTCCCCCTTCTCTTTTCCACTCACCATGTTAACTTTTGGTGTACCTTTGCAATTTTTGTCCATGTTACTCTACACTGATATTTTTAACAAGGTCATGATTTTTTGATGGGAAAAAAAAGAATGATCATATTCCACAATTTATGTTTTTACTGCCAAATGGGCATTTAAAATTTGTATATCCATTTAGTAAACAAAGTATTTTGAGACCTCTCTCTGTGGCTTGGCTAATGTGAGTCAGTTAGTCAACCAAACTCATAGCTGAAAGAGGGAAGGTTGGTCCGACTTCATATTTGTCGCGTGTGTTGATGTATTTTCAAAACCTGGAAGGAAAATCTTTGTCATTGTTTTAACTTTTAATGGAATGGAGCTTTATGTAACTTACAATTAGTTTCATTATATGGAAATTTTAACATTCCCTGGACTGTTTTGTTCCAACATAATTAGATACATATGCACAAAGACGTTCAAATAATTGTTATGTATTATATGCGTATATACTATTATGAATTATTGAGATTGTTTTATTGTATTTCTCTTTATATAATTGCTGATAAACTTTTTGGTCGAATGAGTCAAATCTAGGTAGTGATGGCAATGGGGCGGATCGGTGCTGATCCAAATCTGCCCCGCTGAATTTTGGATCGGGTCAGGTTCAGATCGGAACAAACATTAAGAAATTTTCAGTATCTATTTTCGTTAAGGACAAACAAGGCGATACATAATTCACAAAACAACTAATATAACACCCAATTCATACAAGAAAATAATACATATATAGATAATTAGAGATTTTGTGTCAAACTCAATAAAAGATTATATATTTTAGATTTAAGAATTAATTTTTTTACAGAGAATTTTTTAAATATAGACCGGATCGCAGATCGGACCACCCCAATCCAAATCCGATCTATCGATCCACGGATCGGGAGTTTTCAGATCGATCGGATCTTCGGATCATCGGATCGGATTAGATTGGATTTTTTTGCCATCTCTAAAGCTAAGAATGGTTTGAGAGGAAAAATAAATTAATTATCTCTGAATTAAAATGTCAAAACTCCACGAAATGGAAGCATATTGTAGAGTTATGTGCTATTTTACTTTTGTCTTGCAACTGTTTAAAGTTTTTGTTTTTACACGCAAGAGCCTGTTGGATGTTGGTAGTTTTTGGGAGATTTAAGAGAATTTTGAATTTTTGGGAGAATATGTGTGATTGAAAATGTGAAAAGTGGTTGGTCTCATAGAAATGTTTGGTTGAAAATGAATTTGATGGTAAGGTTAAAAAAAAAAGGAGCAAACGAGCTCTAAGTCTACCAGTGACAAGATCCAATAAGAGTAAAATATAAATGCCTACTTTTGATGAATTCTTGAAATCATTAACTCTTAAGAAATGATGGATATAATCTGGAAAGTACTGACACAAATATGTCGACCTGCAATTTTTCAAGAATGTATCGACACAAAATGTCCATGACACAGTGACTCAATGTAGTCCATGTTTGGTACACAATTCAAAACCTCATTTTTTTAAAAGTTCATTTTCAACCACACATTTTACGAATAAAATAATTTACGTATAAACCCCAAAAGATTCCCTACTTATTCACACATTCTTCAAAAATTTACTATTACAAACAACATTATTTGAAATAATGGGTCTCAAACAGGGGCATAATATATATTTTTTAAAATTCAAGTAAATTTGTTCCGGTTTGACGACATAATGATGTGGACACACAACTTGGCATTTTCGACACGTGTCGGACACTGATTTGCCGAAATTTGGACGGTGTAAGAGCATCTCAGGCTTTTTTATATTTTCTTGATAATAACTAAAGCGATAAACAAACATATAGAATACATATGTGTGTACGTTTGCCCTCAACCTCAATGCTAATTATGCCGCGCTAAGTCTGTTTCAGTAATATATGTACTTTTGATATTTACTAAATGTTTCCTATTTAAATTATGTATTAGTCCAAATTAATCTGGCTCTAGTGACACTTATTTGCTTAACGTTTTTCAAATTTATTTGTTTTAGATCGTATTTTGATGACTGATTTCTTTTCACGAGCTAGTGTCTGTTTTTGACATCTGGAGTTTTTTTGTCAATTGTTAGGATTGGTATGTGATCAACAGTTTACATTGTCCTCATTAAATTGTCTTCTCTCATTTGAGTTGGCGCAGTTCTTATTCGTTTTCACAATACTGCCAAACAGATCCGGCCCTGAGCATAGGCGAGCAAGGCCGTCGCTTAGGGCCCCCGACCAATTTAGGCCCCCAAAATCGAAAAATCAAACCAACCGTTTTACATATATATACTATGAAAGTAGAATAAATTATAATAATTTAAGTTTAGCACAACTGGTATAATAGTGGAATGTAATTTTTGCTTATGCTATAGGTCACAAGTTCAATTCCTTAGACTTCCAATTATTCTTCTTTTTATTTTTAGTGTTTTAACCAATAAATAAATATCAATCCCACATAAAAAATTTGTGAAAAAATAGCTGTGATAATATCTATAAAAATATTAAATGTCAAAAATGCTTTAAAAATTTAGTGTCTTAATATTTACTTATTACTTATAGTTATTAATTATTAGACCTTTGAAATTGTCAATAAAAATTTTTATGGTTGGCTTAGAGCCTTAATAAGTTTTGAGATTTTGAGATTGGAAACTCGCTTAGGGCCCCTCAAAACTTTGGGCTGGCCCTGCTGCCAAAAGTGGATTAAGGAATGCACATCCTCTTTCAAATATGATATAACTAATAATATTTGAGTAATGGATTTAAAAATATCCAACTTCACATATTTATTAGTTTGGTTGGGTTAAATTTATGAGTGAAGATTGTTTATTCTTGTGACAAGCTGATACTGTTACTCTTGTTATAGCTGATACTGTCACTGATGGAGATGTTGGTGACTCCATCTATCCCAAAAAAATAGATAGGGCTCATGAAAATAGAATCAGCAACCAAGGTGAAATTTCTCAATTGTCACGAAAAGAACTTGAATTTGATGTCGAAGATTTCAGAATTCCCTGGAGTGATCTTGTTATAAAGAAGAGAATTGGGGCAGGTACTTCTGCTATAAAAGCATTTGCAGGGTGTAAATCACGTTGTTATTTTCTTATGTTGTGGAGAAAGGAGTTGTCTCTCTGTCGCACTTTTGACTTGTGTACTCAATGATTTTGTAGGTTCTTTTGGTACAGTCCACCATGCTGAGTGGAATGGTTGTGTAAGGCATCCATTCTCTTATTCTTTGAACTAGTGAAACCTATTTTTTTCTTATTTGTCTGCTGGGACTTATTCACCATTCTGGATTTCTTTCTGTTTTAAATTCATTATTCTTTTTTACACAATTTTCGAATCATATATGCTATTTTTTCCCCCCATTATTGGGCTTTGATTCCCTTAATTTCAATCTCATGTTAGCCTATATCTTTCAGGACGTTGCTGTGAAGATTCTTATGGAACAAGAGTTTCATGCAGAGCAATACAAGGAATTTTTACAGGAGGTCAGTATTTTCTGTATTGTAATTTTCCTTCAGCTTTTGTGTTCCTACTTTTGCTTGTTTATTTAGCTTCATTTATCTTATCTGGATTAGGTGGCAATTATGAAACGATTACGCCATCCGAATATTGTACTTTTTATGGGTGCTGTAACAGAGCCGCCAAACTTGTCCATAGTCACGGAATATTTATCACGGTACTTCTATACTTAGGTTAATCATGAACTTGAAACATTTGCTATTAGTATATTACTATATTTTACACTGCATTCTATAGTTTTTTCTGTCTTCAACTATGATTTCATTTTTCTTTTCCAGAGGTAGTTTGTATAGACTATTGCGTAGACCTGATGCAAGAGAAGTGCTGGACGAGAGGCGTCGCTTGTGCATGGCTTATGATGTTGTATGTACGCAAATCACTTTGTGTCAATGGACTTCCTACTGTACATATAACATCTTCTTACCATTTTCTTGGGTCATTATTGTCTCTCTCTTTTTCTCCAACATTCTGATGTTTGGACTTTGTGAATTACATTGTTTCTACAGGCGACGGGGATGAACTATCTTCATAAACACAATCCCCCCATTGTTCACCGGGACTTGAAATCACCTAATCTTTTAGTTGATAAGAAGTATACAGTGAAGGTAAGCGAGAGGATGTTTCCAGCTTGCTTTTTTGTTAAATCTGTTTGCTATATTTTGTGAGTCACATTATCATACTTGGTTGGTGGGGATAGCTTCATCTATGGAACCATTATATTTTTTTAACATCAGATATTTCTAACATTGAATGAAATCATAAAACAAATATCTATATCAACAGCTCATTATAGGCCTAAATCTCTGATACAATCTGTTCTACATAATTGCCCTACCGTATTCTAACCTTGACTCTTATGAGTAAATACAAATATACAATTATTTTCCTAAAATACATAAATCAAATCTTATAAGTTAATAAATCTTGTTGGTTTCCAACACTCCTATCGAGTTGAACATGTCTGCTCTAGCTGACTTACCATGAAATTAAATGTTGAATTAGATCTCTTTTGTGGAGATGTTGGGCAACTGGAACTTGAAGCAGAAGAGTACAAATTAGACCACTGCCAATGTTCTCTTCAATGAAGTGTTTACCACGATGTACTTGGTTCTGTCATATTGTACTGGTTATGAGTAATGCTGATTGCAGCCTTACCGCAATTTATCAGTATTGGCTCTTCAATCTCCTCTTCTAGTTCTGCCAGCTATATTTTAGTCCACCTAAGCTCCCATATTCCTAATTTCAAGGCCTGAAACTCAGCTCCAGCACTAGAAATGGCAGCAACATTCGTCTTCTCTTTTTTTTTTTACTTAACGTTTCAAAATTTCTTCTGCCTTGAAGATACAGTATCCTGAGGTAGATCTTCTGTCATTAGAGCCTGTATAGTCAGCAGCAAATGTATACATTTCAACTCTCAATGTCCACTTATTGAAAATGAGAAGTCTTTATCCAGAGTAGATTTTAAACATCTCAATTATTGTAACATCCTTGTGATCTTCTAAGGGAGCATTCATGAATTGACTCACCATACTACCAAATGGCAATATCAATTAAAGTTCTCGGCTGGCTCGAAGAGGTTTAACAGTATTCAGTCGATGGTCTTGGTAGTATTTGGAGTATAGAATTACCAAGTGAAGAAGTTTTTTGACTGGTTTGAAGAGGCTTCATAGTATATGGTCTATGTTTATGTTGATATTTTTGTAGGCAGCATTATCAAGTGAAAAAGATTTCGACTGGTTTGAAGAGGCTAACAGTATATGGTCGATGTTTTTGTTGATATAGATGATAGATGCTCCTTCTGCCATAGCTCATTGGTGCAACAAGGAGAAAGCAGGAGAAAGATACAATAAAGAAGAAAGAAAATGAATTTGTATAAAGGTTCAATGTAAAAAGTAGGGCAAGACTGCTGGAAGAATAATACTAAAAACAACACCACAATTCAAGAGAACAGGACTCTGATATTGAATTGGAACGAGTCTACTTATCCATTGTCATTCGATAAAATCTCAAATACAAATATTTATACAAACTGCACCTTGGCCTAAAATCTGTGCGAAGATCTTAATATACAACTTTCATATGATGAACAAAGCATTGGTCAAATCATCAAGGAATGTAATTAATTACGTAATGTAGAGAGAACAAATTCCCACAAGTGCTGAAACTTTTCATTTCCAACACTTAATATTTGTGCATAGGTATCTAGCTTTTTATGTTCACTTGTGGAAATAAAGTTTTTAAAATTTTCCTCAAATTTATTTCAATCACACATTTTTATGGGACCCATAACTTTTCACACTTTTCAACCACACTTTCTCCCAAAAACTCAAAATTTACCCAAAAACTCCTACATGAAACAGGCTCTAAGAAGTATTCTTTAGTTAGCTGGTACCAAGGTGGTGCATTCCATGTAAGGAGAGAGTTCACCTAGCTATATATGGAATGTATATTTTCTTGAAAAACATGCTAGTATCATGTCTCATTTATCAGCCATATAATTTCCCGCATATCTTAAAAAAAAAATTATTTATTTTCTTCTTTCCCTTAATTCATTTGTTTATTCTCTTCTGAAGTCTCAAAGTAAGCACATGGAGCCAGTAATATCTGCATCTAAGCATTTTCATTTAAAAAAAATAAAAATACTCTTATATTCATGTTCAGAGTAAGCACATGGAGCCAGTAATATCTGCATCTAAGCATTTTCATTTTTTTTAAAAAAAAAATACTCGTATATTCATGTATCTTCTTATCTGCCTAATGTATTTATCAGGTCTGTGATTTTGGTCTTTCCCGTTTAAAAGCAAACACGTTTCTTTCATCGAAGTCAGCTGCTGGAACTGTAAGTTCAATTCCTTTTATACAATGATCTAATGCCTTAACTTTAGCTGATCTTGGGCAATTCATTTCATCAAAAAATTATTTTTCTTCTTTCCATTTTGGTAGCCGGAGTGGATGGCACCCGAAGTTCTCCGTGATGAACCATCAAATGAAAAATCAGATGTATTCAGCTTTGGTGTGATTTTGTGGGAGCTGGCAACATTGCATCCACCTTGGGGAAATTTAAATCCTGCACAGGTTTGTAAAATGCATTACATATACCTAGATAATATGCTGGAATTCAAGCCTCATATCCTTGTTGTGGTAGGAAAATCATTTATGTCAAGCTGGGCCAGAGGGAGATGGGGTTTATCATATGGAAAATGCTAACTATGAGAATATGGGGAAATTTTGAAATAAACTGGAACTGTTGGTCCACCCCAATATGTCCAAGTTTAACAAAAGTACCATGTTATTATTTGTATGTGGCATTTATTGTCCTACTAGATATCATGGGAGAGATGCATCACATGTGATTTTGTCAATGTTTATATCTCATGGTGAAAGTAATTTCCAATGGAGCAGAAATTACTTTCTAACTTGCTCTAAGTTGTGATGATTCGAATTATTAATAAATTAAGTGACTACGACATGTAAGAGAGTATTCTTGTGAAAACAGGGTAGGTGACTTCACAAGTGTGCGAGGCACATCAAGCATTTACTATTCAATAGGTCATAATTTTTTATAATTTTTTCTAAGAAGTTGATGAAAGTTGCAAGATTGGCTAGATTGTCAAGCTAACAACCCTCCCCCTTCTGAAAAACGTGGAGGAAAGGACAAAGAGGAGTGCTGGAGATTTTTGAAACAAATCAGTGTTTGTGTTGTTGATAGTCCTTTCCTGTATGCTACACTTTTACTTGCATGCAAAGAACGCTACACACACACACACACACATATATGAATTTTGAAATGTGTACTTGACCTCATAATTCTGATTTAGATGGTGGAGCTCATATTAATGCTGATGTGATCAATTTTATGATATATGATACTCTGTCCTCCTGAAAACCATTTATACTGGGTTTGTATTGGCAAGATAAGCATTTAATTTATTGAATCGTATGCACAGTTATCTACAATATAACTTAACAAAATGTGAATATTTTATTATATGATTAGTTATATACTCTGTCCTCTTGAAAGCCATTATTTGTGTTTATGACGTCTCTTTTATGTTACTGTTATCTGCCACTGTAAGTGGTTCTTGATTGCATTAAATTATTTACCACCTTTTTTATTGTTCTGTGGGGTTCTGAATAGCTTCTAGCTCTAAGAAGTGACACCTTGTAACTCCTATTTGCATGGGTTCGGGTGGGGGAGGGGCTTTGTCTAGCAAATGCCTTTGCTATGGTAGATCGATTTTGAGAATATTGACCTGTGCAGATCCAACTTGTAAACTGAAAAAGTAAAAGAGGAAACAAGATAAACGACGGTTTCCTCTCAAAGATTAATTTAACTAAAGCTGAGTTTCCAATTTTTTACATAACTGTTTCTGGTACTTGAAAATTCCAATTTCGTGGTTAGTCTGGGTTCTTACAGTGTCTTATTATTTCTTTTGGTTATTTGCTCAAGCTCATTTCTATCAAGAGATTTAAATATATTTTATTAATCTTCTAGGTTGTAGCAGCCGTTGGTTTCAAGGGAAAACGACTTGAAATTCCATCTGACGTGAATCCTCAAGTAGCGGCTTTAATTGAAGCCTGCTGGGCCAAGTAAGTGAACATGGTCTCATTTATCAGTATGTGAGGTTTGGATAAGTCATAAGCCTGAAATTAGTTTTAGGGGTCTGCCACTGGATTTGTTCATCTAGAACCTAATTTGTAACTACCACAAATTGGGAATCAGTTTTGGTCTGCCTGATTTGAGCCTGAAATTGTTTCACATACATTCCAGGTTGGAGATATTTTATTAATTGGTTAAACTTCAAAAAATTTCCATCAACTTTTTAACTTTAGTCATTCATACTGCAGAGAGCCATGGAGACGCCCCTCCTTTTCAAGTATCATGGAATCACTCAAACCATTGATTAAGTCTCCCCCCAAAACTGAACCAGACCGTGCCGAAATGCATTTGCTCTCATGAAAAGAGTGGAGAACAGGGAAGTCTATATTGTCGGTGTGCGTGACATCCGTTTTGATCCAATCTCAGACTGAAAGGCTACTCGGTCTGTATAAGGTTTGTCTATCTAGATGCTTTCAAAGGAATTTTAATGGGGGTAAATTCCAATTAATGGTAACTATACTTTCATTTAGTGTCAATCAAGTGTACTTCAATTTGGTAACTACCTTTTAATTTGTTCTTGATGATGTGACAATCAAAATGATGGCTGTCATTTATTTCAGTAAAGTTATACTTATTCTACTTTAGCAACTACTAACAGTTATGTGCGATGACCATTATTTATTGATTTCCATGTCATCAATCTCCATTGGTGGAATTGGATGAAGTTACCTTCATAGTTACCTGATTGATACTAAGCGAAAGTACATTTTATCCAATTTAAGTTACCCCTTAAATGTTTGGTAAATGATCCACATGAATTGGAAGGTTGATTTATAGAAGATAGTTCTTCATTTTGTTAAAATAATGAAAATAACTTATTATAAAGATATTTTTGTATTGGCTTTCCTAGTACTTGGTCAAAGATGGTTAAGATTATGTTGGTTTGCAAGTTAGGTGATTCCCACTGGAATGATGAGTTCAAGATAGGTCTAGTGGGCCATATCATTTGAAAGGTTGTATAAACTGAACTTTCGGATTGAGCATGGCCACTGGCTACAAAATCTTTTGGGTGGGGTCGTGTCTTGTAAGTTTGCCGAATCCTGAGCTGTTAAGTGTTTTTCTTATGTTAATATTAATGAAATAAAGACGAGGGTAATTTAAGTGAATAATATAACTAATTTTGATTATGAAAGATATCTCGTCATGGATTATGCAAGATGACTCCCGTGACCTCCTCTCTTTCTTTAAAATTTGAATGGAGTCAAGATGAAGAAGTCTAAATTTTTATGCATTAATATGGATTATTATGGATACAGCAGGTTTCACAATGTTCGGCCCACTCAGTGAATGTGGCTCAGCTTGGAGGGGTGACAGATTGAACAGCTGCTCGAGGAATTATTTTTCAGTGGTTCATTTTTAACATCTCTAATAGTCTATTTCTGCAGGCTTGTTCGTGTAAATAATAGTTTTATATGAAACTTTTCGAGAGTCATTCTAACGGAACGTTGGAATCTACATTGACTGTTTTACATGCCATTTAAATTATTGTTTAGACAAGATTATCTGTCAATACCAGAATGGAAACAAAGGCAAATCAATCTGTTCTTGATTTTGTATTTATTGTTATTGAAAACATTTTTATCTCGAAGAGGGGAAAAAATTATTTATATCATAAACACCGTTCTGAGGGGGTGTGTGTGTGTGCGCGCTGTATCTATTGACGTTGTATCAGTTTTTCTAACAGTAACATTATCTGCAGTTCTCTTTCGCTTGTCACCAAATTCCCTCATTTTAGGGTATATATGCATTGATGTACGATGTAAAATCCCTTAAACCCTTGCAGTAGGTTTGATGCTGGGGATTTTACAAAATTAGAATTGTTTGACATGCACCTGTAGAGATTTTTTATAAGCTCTAAGAGCATCTGTGTTGTATTTTTTCTAGTTGGTGATTTAGCACTTCAAATTTGTTGGAACCATCTCCAATGATGAGTTGTAAACTGGATGAGTTATAAATTGGATGTATTTTACATTTTCGGCCAAAAATGTATATTTGGATGCATATTTGCATACAAATTTACATCTGGGCGGCGTTATTAGAAGGATTTATCCGCATATATCTACTTAAAGTCCATAAATGGGGATATATGGGGATAAAGTTTAATGCCTTTTTAGATAGTTTTTCACCTTTTTTAATAGTTTTTCAAATTAAAATTAGTTTTTTAATTCACTAACCAAATTTCAAAATTTTTAAATTGATTTGTTCGTAATTTAAGTATAAATATTAATAGATAACGCTTAAAATAAAATAAGTTAATAAATTACGAGCAAGAATATTTGTGTAAAATAAGAAAATAATGAAATTTGTAAGCTTTAATTTACATTTATGATTGAAGCAGAATTTTGATTTAGACTTACTGCAATGTATATTGGGATGTAAAAGTAATTTTTGAGGGGTGTAATTAACACCACGATTGAAGATGCTCTAAGGTTGTCACGTATCACCAGCAGGTTTTGACTGGACATGATCTTTGTTGACCTTGATTTCTACACGGGTGATGTGGTCAATAGATCTTGACTTCAGTTACGTTTACGTAAATGATGTCCTGCACACTTGAACAAACCATTAAAAATACATGGCATTTTCGATGATGGGAGAGATGACTGCTTGACGATAAAGTCAGTCAACTTGTGTATATTATTTGGGTGTAGGACGAGTGAGACGTGAATCACAATATTGTACGGACATTAGGGGTTTGCATGCAAAATGAGAGTAAAAATTAGAGGAACCTTACTTTGAATGTTTAAATTTGCATTATTTTCGCACCTCGCGATGAACTTTTATAGTGAGGGAGGGTTGGGGGGGGGGGGGGGGGGGATGGTAGCCATTGGATGTAGGGATGTCAACGAAACGAGCCGGCTCGCGAGTCGAAGATCAAGGCTCGAGCTTTTTTTGGCCCCGAACCGAGTCGAGCCAAGTCCCAAGCTTTTAATTTTTTTTTTATTTTTATAGCAAAAATTCATAAAATTTTTATTGAAAATGTATATATAAATAACAAGTTGAGTAGAGTTCGTGGTCGAAATTCATTGCTCAAGCTCCCATCAAGCTTTTTTTAGCGGCTTTTTTTTGGCTCGAATCGAATCGAATCGAGCCGAGCCAAAGTCCGCCTCTCAAAAAAAAAAAAAAAATCGACTCGAGCCGCGAGTTGAGCTTAGCCCGAGCTTTTTCAAGTCGAGTTCGATCGACGAACCATTTTGTCATTCCTAATTGGATGAAGAGACGTGACCTCATCCTGATGGCTACTAAGCATCGTTCCATAAATTCTAGGATCAAGTGCATTTAACGTTTTTGTGAAGTTATCAACTTACTGTCTAGACCTGACATGTGGAAAAGAGATTTTGATGAGATAGAGCTTATATGGTGATGAAATCAGGCGTGGACATTTAATCAAAATCGAACTTCCTGAACTGAGAGAGAGAGAGTTGGTATAGGAATGACAATGAAGCGATGAATCTCCAAACTCGATAGAAACCCGTCTCGAACGGGAATGAAGATTGTTGTCAAATTTTCATCATCGCCCTGAAACCATATACAATTAATAAGTTCAATTAAAAAAATTCAAACAAATTTAAAGTGTCTTAAGCTACCCGACATCAAATATATAATTTCAAAATCAAATACTATAATTCACTCTATACTTACTACTCTTCATATCTCACTCTCAAATTAAACTTATACTACTTTATAAAAGCTATTATGAGTTTTTTTTTTTTTTATTAATTTTAATCATTCTCTAGAGCTGTTAATTAAAAAATTTGTAAAACAGTTATACTTTTAAGAAAAAAAATTGTATAAATAAGTATTGCTCGAAAACATCAAAGTTCACTAGAAATGAAATAATCATTTTTATATAATTTTTCTTGAAGTCGTGAACAAATATGAAATTGAAAAATTAATTCTCTTTTGCATTGTCATCATTTGATAACTATACATATCTTTAATAATCTACTTGATCATACTTTTATGGTACACCTACAAACTTTTTGATCTAGTCGAGAAGTAATATGCATTATTATATGCTAAAAAGAATTTCACTAGATAACTATTATAAGAAGGCATTAATGGACAAAATATATATATATATATATATATATATCCATCCTGTCTAACCGAGATGGGGATGATAAATGTCCGACTGGACGGTGGAATTGCCATCCCTGTCTCGAACACACACGGGATTATGGATGTCCCCGCCCCCATCCTGTCTAACCGGGATGGGGATGGTAAATGTCCGACTGGATGGTGGAATTGTCATCCGTGTCTCGAACCTGCCTCGTTGCCATCCCTAAATTGGTACAGAGATTCGACTTGATCTTGAATTAGGAAGAATTGGAGCCAGCAGTTCAATTCAATTCTTTCAAGATTTTAAACGATTTTGATTCTAAAAATCAAGAATCATTCGGTTTGATTCCAGTTTCGGTTCCAGTTCTCGGTTTAGAATCTAAACCGAGAACTGGAACTGAAACTAGAACCAAGAACCATTATAATAGAATTAAACACGATTTTTAATATTTTTTAAAAAAAAATACAAATTTACAAAAAATAAAAATAAAAAAATCATCAGTTTTTAATGCATGTTATACTACACATTAGTCATTACCCATTATCCAAGAACTATTGGTGATTCTTTAGATCTAAATAATTTATCTTTCACTCGTTCCTTCTTTCAACTTCAAGCCTTCAGCCGTCAAATCTTGAAACTTTAGTTCTTAAAGAATCAACAAACAAGAAATCTTCACTCTCCATCTTACAATCAGTTATTATTTTGTTTTCAAGTAGGAAAATGCTAAAGAGCTCGAAAAATCCGACCAAATGGATGACCAAATGTGTGTGAACTGTTGATTTTGGAGTTGACGTGATGGGTAAATAAATAGATTGCTATCATGTATGTAGGTGTAAAACTTTATGTTCCTGTAGTATGATTCTTTCAAGTATTTGCTGCACTTGTACGACTGTTCCTGAGTAGGTAAAGAACTACGAGCAAAAATTGAAAAATTGTTACAAGGAGCATATACACGCGAACGATGAGATAAGTTAATGTATGGGGAAAGTGAATATTTTAATGTTAAGGACAAATATGAACGTTGGATTTACATCTTGACTAAGGCTGGTGGCTTTACCGTCTTACGACTCTTATTAGCCGGAATATACTATCGCATCATCGCTTCAGTTTGAAAATTTTAGTTTAAAAACCAGAACCAGATTGGAACCAAATTAGAACCGAACGATTCGGTTTCTTTTCAATTGTTCTCTTTCAAAAAGAACCAACATTTCTTTTTTTAAAAAACTATCGAGTCTTGATTCAATTCCATGAGAACCAGAACCATATGAAACCACACCCAGGCCTATCTCGAATGGTTCTTTGTTCTTGAATCAAAATCATGGGTGCTGACTTAGGAATTGAATTTATAATTTATTATAATTTATTATTTTTATTTTTATAATTTATTCATCTTGATCCAATGAGATGCAAAGGAAATGATATAGTGGAAAGAAATATAAGCAATGTTGATTATTATGTTCTAATACAAATGAATTTATGTTGTTTTAGTATTGGTGGAATTTAGTAATTCCTTAGTGTTGATTAATGGCGTTTATGTTGTTCTAATATCAGATGCTATTTGGTGACATATTTGCAATTCATTAAGAAAGTATTAAAATATGTACTTGGTAATACATTTTATTCCTTCTACTTCTGTTAGATATTAATAAGTCAATTTGTATTGTTATCTCAAGGTTATTAAAACAAAAAATTACACATAAAACTAGGACAGAGTAAAAGCAAATGATTCGTTATCACATTCGAGTATGGTTCACGTGTCGTTTCAATAATTACATGTACCATTTATGAAATACTTGAAATATAATGAGCGATTTTGGGTATCGAACACTCAGACCAAGCCACCCAATTCCCAAGCCTAGGTAGAATATAATGACACTCTTTTAAGAATTTTAAAACTTTATAAACCAAGAATGTAATTGGCATTGCTTAAACAAAGAAGATACTATAATGTAAACCCCACAAGTACAAGATAAGTTATAATTCAAGGACAAAACTAATGTGAATAAGTATAGGAAAGTTTTAATTCTACATTGAATTGATCAACAATTGCAAATCTTCACTAACATCATTTGCACTCTCACCAAACTTTTCAAAACTAAAAATGCAAAATCCAAATATAAAGTGTCATTTTTCCTCCTTGTAACCATCCAGGCTCATCTCCTGGTCATCACAAAATCCGTTTGACATAAAAGACTCGATCATCGTATACTCTAGTACTCTGTATCTAACATGTTACTATGCAAGTGTAACAGAGCGTCTTCTCAAATTGGACGAGGAACGCAACTATGCTTAGCAAGAAAATAGATGTGTTTTCTGATTCGGATATCTTACCCGTCATAGCCTCTGCCCGCTCATGAATACAAAATCCTGCAGCGGCCAAACTGATTGTCCCAAACTGCTCAAAACCTGCACATCCATAACTTCAAATGCATCTGTTAGCAGGAAAATTTGCATATAACTGTCAAGAATTTACAAAGGAAATGAAGATCTTGGAATTAACTGAAATAACCATATAGAAACTAAGGAACTTAATAATCCATTTATATATGATGAACTGCGTGATAGTATACAAGAAACCAATCCAACTATAATAGGACTCGGAGCAGCGACTAAAAAACCTATGGGTCCATTTTGTTAGAACTATCATCTCTAGGCTGGCCAGCTTGGTTCTCTAGCTCATTTTCGTCTGGCCATGTCTCAATGCCTGAAGTTCCCCAGGGATGCAGTGAGCCTATATCCCAAATATCAGATATGCCACTGCTTACATTTAATTCCGGCATGTCATAATTGATAAGATTACCCCATAACTCATTTGTAGAACTAGACATACCAGCACTGGATTCAAAACCTAAGTTCCATTCACTCTCTTCTTTGACCATACTTCCAATTCTTGGTGACGATATTTCAAGAACATTCTTCTCCCTAGTCAATTCCTCAGGGAAAGAGATGACATGCTCGGGATCCATTACATTCTTTCCTTTGTTGAACGGATCTAGAGTGTTCGCTCCTCCAGCCTGTTCATGTAGCAGCACCAATCCCTCGCAATCAGAATTTTCAGCCTGAAACGGAACACTCTCAGCGCCAAAAGCAACATTTTCTCCCTTATTTTGTAAAGAACAATCAGGAAGTTGTTTGATCGTCTCAGAAATTAAGTCCGTAGGTAAAGAAGCCAAAGCAAAATCTCTTAGTTCAGGTCCATATTTCACAATCTGCCCCTCGAGAGATGAATCAGTTGTACCTGATTCATGTTGATGTTTTAAGAATTTTCGCGTTGTTCTTGGCGAAGTTATGCCCTTTTGATCCTTTTGCTGAAGACGAGCTAGAAACACTGGATTCTGTAACATTTTAGCCAAGAACGAAACCATTTGCTTCTGCCTCTTCTCTGCTTCCTGGAGTTTCTCATTAACAATTTCCATATGCTGAAATGTATTCCGCTGCTGATGCTGCATTTCAATCACAGCCTGCATCATTGAGCTTTTTTCTTTCCTTAAGCGTTCCAATTCACCTTGCAATACAGCTTTCCCTGCCTCACTAGATGATCCTGACGAGCTTCCGATCTGCAGAGGTTGTGACGTTCTTCGTCTCTGGATAGTTTTCAATAAATGTCTCTGCCCTCTTATAAATCCTTCATTGGCGAACTCCCATTTGTCGGTATCAATTTTACGAAATCCCTGTATTTAAGTACCCAAAAGTGAGTCACAAATTAATTTAATGTGCATTAAACAAGAATAAGAGAGAATTTTGAGCTAAAAAAAATAACTATACAGAGTCACAAGTCAATATCCAAACTTTAATATCCATGAGTACGTGGAGCTGCATTGTACTAAACATACACAATCAGTATAATTCTTTATCACTACCAAAGAATGTAATGTAATTAAATACATTAAACTAAGCAAATGTCCACCAAAACTTAAAAGTACTACCTTGTGAATAGATGGACCTTGAAAATACAGCAGTCGGTCCAAGGAGATCGAGTTCTAATTTTCGAAGGAGAAAATTGTAGCTTCTCAGCATTATCTACCGGTCGGTTTGATGAACGATGATACACTATCATACTATTAGGATCTACCAATAATATACACTTAACCCAGAATCAACACCAAGGTTACAAAAACAACATGAACTTACACAAGGTTTTAATATAAAATTTTCATCCAAGATTAAATTACACAAAGAAATACATTGTATTTCAATACAAAATTACATTATTCCGTCTTTCAGTACAAACAGCCTGCTATCCATCAGTACTAAAAATGCTCTACATCTTCGTTTACATCTAGCAAAATACGAATACAAGAACTGAAATTAAAAAACTTTACAAGACATGGATTCCAAGTACATAAACAAAAACACCAAAAATTACAGAAGAATATACATTACAAAAGCAAGAGCAATGGAACAAAGAAATCAAGAATCAATAGATATGTAGACCAAATGCATCCCAGAGTTAAATTAAATGGATACCCACATATGTGTTAAGCTGCCGAACAAAGCTCGAGAAATTGTTGTGCTTGAAACTTCGAGGCAAAATAATCCTTGCGAATTCCACAGGATCCCACACGACGAAGCTATGCCCCATAGCTCCCCAAGAAATTATAGAATCCAATGAAGGTTCATCCACTAAATCGAAAGTTTTGGACAAGAAAGGAGGGATTGGAGTCCCATGCAAGCACTCCATAGGCTGTGGCGCACCGAATAAATCCACAGCGCCTTCTACAGTACTCGGAGCTGCAGTTTCACCAATTTGGGGTCGAAATGAATCAAAGTTGATTAAAGGTGAGGGATCTGGTGGTTCAGGAAATGGAGGTACCACTGATAAAGGCAAATGGAAGGATTCCGATGAAGAAAACGGCATTGTGTTAGACGGTATAGGAATATCAGACTGTCCAGAAGAAGAAGAAAATAAGGTTTTATAATCTTCAGGATCCATTCCTGTGTATCAAAGTGGGGTTCTCGAATTAGTTTATTGGGATTATGGAGCAGATTAGAGATGTAATCCCAGTGGGATTTTTGTGGAGTGCATAGTGGGTGAAAAATGGTGGGGAAGAGGCGGCCGTGTTGGGTATTTATAGGTATTGCCGCCGCCCAGAAGCAAAAAATATCAGGCAATAAGGCGGTGGAGGGTTGTCCTTGCATTTCCATTCCCTGTTCAACTGTTACTGCGGTAATCTCCAGTTTTCCCACGTATTTTCTAGAAAAATTACTATAAGAAACAAATAATTAACATAAAACCTATATGAATTTGAAGGAATTAATGAAAATGGGAGGAAGGAGAAGAAGAACCAACCTGGTAGTTTCTTTTCTTCGATGAGGAGTCGGGGGTCCACCTGGGTTCAGATATTTTGATTTCAGGTTTGTGTGAGGGAGATTTGTGTTGTCCAGTTGGAGACAGTCTGAGTTTGACTTTGCGTCGTTGAAGGTTTGAATTCAGGTGCGTCATCTGATGTTTGAACAGTTTAGCCAATAGAAATTAGGGAACATAGGGCTGTTAAGATTTGAAGAAATCAATGCAAAGATACGGTCGGCCCGCCAAGGGGTAGGGGTCCCCTCGGAGAAGCTTATGAATTAAGTAATCGTCTTTAGCGTATTTAGGGTGTGTTTGATCGATGTTTAGCAATAAATGTTCTTCCCCACAAAAAAAAATAATAAAAAAAAAAAGTTGAATTCCAACTTTCGAAGTCACTATAGCCTGTATCATTAGGATTTATAGAGGATGTAAATTACGGAATATGCTTCAGTGAAATGGAATTGAGAATTCGTTATTTAACTGCACATGCAAAGACCATCATCCACACATTTGGTAAGATTTGAATTCCCACCTATAATTACCAACTTAGCTGAGATTTTTCTATCTCACCTTTCTATTCCCCGATAGGTTTAGCAATCCTTAAATAACAATATTGATAATATCTCGTTTATTATTTTCTAAGAAAATAAAAAATGGTGAGTTCTCTTTGACAAGTCGAAATCCACTACAAGAAGGAGGAGTGAATGCAACGAAAATTAACAACGATAATTTTAATCCTCACAATAGGATGACCGCACAGCGACGACAAAATGTGTCGTCGCAATAGAGCAACTCTATAGCGATGATAATTTTAGTCGTCGCAATAGGCCAACCCTACAGCGACGACAAAATATGTCGTCACTATTGGTCCCTCCTTTTAGTCGCCGCAATAGAGTTGGTCTATTGCGACGACATATTAGGCCTCCCATATAGCGACATAATTATTTTGTCTTCACTGATAGTTTTGCACCTAATTTCTTGCATTATCTAGTTATATTTATACAATTATTACTAAAGTGTAATATGTTGAAAAAAATATTTGTTTAGTTAACTACTATATATTAACCAATGTTTAGAAAATCGGAAATCGGTTCGAATCGGAAAAGGCAACGGGTCAAGGGTCAAAAGGTCCAATCAGGGTCGAACCGATTTCAATTAAAATATAAAAAAATATTAAAAAATCACAAAAATTCTAAAAAACAAGTTATTTTACGAATAAACAAATATTTACTCATTTAGAAAATAAAATTATATACAAAAATAGCTTTTAAAAAAAAACGAAAACGAAAACCGGTTGAACTAGTTAAAAAACGGTTGAACCGACCGATTTTTTACTGGCCGATTTTTGGGATGAACCGGACCGATTTTCCGGGACGAACCGGCCGGTCCGGTTCGATTTTCTAAACACTGATATTAACAAAAACAGAAGAAAACACTAGAACTTAGAGTTTGTTTGGTAAAGGTAAAAATTTTACCACAACTTTTTAAAGTCAATCTCAACCCTTCATTCTTAGTCAACCCCACCATTTTTGACTTTTCAAATATTTTTACACTACACATCCATTAAAAAACTACAAAAATCAAAAAATTTCACATTACCAAACAGGCTCTTAATTGCTCCAATAGTTGAATCGTTGCTTAATCGGACAATTCTCTTATAAATTAAAGACAATTCGAGAGTCGGCAAGTCTGGTTGAAATTAGGCCAGATTGATCAAAAAGTAATAGATAAAATAATAATTAAATTAATACAAATTATAATAAGCACAATTTCTCATACTATTTTTTAACTACACACATTTTCTCTCTTCAATCTTTAACCATACATCTTACCTAAAAAAACTCAAATAATACACATTATAATTCAAATTCTATTTTTTTCAACCGCCAAACAAAGCCAATATTATTAATAAGTGTCATCGTCATAGGAGCCAACACAATAGAGACGACAATTATTGTCGAAACATCAGTCATGGGTTTAAAACGACATTTGGCCATTTAGTCATCGATGATGGACGAAATACTAAAATATTGTTGTTTCCAGCTAGTTGTTTGGTAAAAATTTTTATTTTATTTTATTTTAAAAAAAATTTAAAACAAAGAATTTGTTGTTTTGATAAAATATATGGTTGAAAATGGTTTTAAAAAATGTTTGTAATTAAAAAGTCGTAAAAAGAATTTGTTCATAGACATAATTTTTTAAGGCAAAATATGTGATTAAAAAATGAATTGAAAAAATGTATATGGTTAAAAAGTATTTTGAATTTTTTTTTTTTAATGAACAAATAATTTGTTGTTTTGGTAAAATCAACCGGATAGGCCGGTTCAACTGGGTAAATCAGGAACCGACCGAAAAACTGGTTCGATTAAGCCTTGAAATTGAGCTTTTAAAACCCGGATCGGAAATCGGGTCCTAGTTCAACTGGGAACCGGTCCGGATTTTAAACCTTATTTTGATTTTTTTTATTTTTTTTGCTGAATTTTTTTTTTGAAGTTGTTTTAAGCTACTTTTGCATATGATTTTATTTTCTAAATGAGTAAATATTGATTTATTTCTAAAATATTTTGTTTTATAGAAAGTTTTGTAAATTTTGAAATAATTTTAATTTTTAATTGAAATCGGTTCGAGCTGGTTAGACCTTTTGACCCTTGACTCGTTGACTTTTCTGGTTCGAACCGATTTCCGATTTTTTACACACGGGGTAAAATATATGGTTTAAAAGTGGTTTTAAAAAATGTTTGTAGTTAAAAAGTGGTAAAAAGAATTTGCTCAAACACGATATTTTCGAGATAAAATATGTGGTTGAAAAGAGAATTGAAAAACAAAATGTATGTTGTTAAAAAGTGTTTTGGAAAAAAGTGTTATTTATAAACAATTTATCTAATGAAGGCTTAGGCCCTCTTTGGTCCAGAATAAATTCAACAATTTTTTTCCTCAAATTCATTTTTAACAACATATTTAATTTTTTTTTTTTTTTTTCAATTTCTCCTGCATCAGGCTCTTAAAAGGGAAAAATCGAAACATGTCTCTACATTTTTTTTTAAAAAAAAGTAAATGTCTACCCTTTTTAAGAAGTGCAAACTTGTCTACTTTTCTTTTTTTGCATTATCATCGCAAACGTTTGAATTACGTATTTGGACGATTACTGTACAAGAAGAGGAAATTAAACAAAAACAAATTTCAATTTTGAAAAGCCGGTTTTAAAGCTTTATTATTCTAAATAGACCTGATCTGTTGCCCGAATCGAACAGAGTATGTTGCCCGATTGAGGCACATGTTCGTGCGAACATGTGCCTGAATCGGGCAATATAGTGTGTCCGATTCGGGTAACAGATCATTTCTATTATTCTAAAATAAGGTTATAATTTTGGTTTTTAATATTAATAATAATAATGTCAAATGAAAAGCTAACCCATGTTTGGCCCCATTAAAAAGAGTTTAGGATATTTTTGATAGCCATTTGAATTTCATGAAAAAAAACATTTGTTGGGTATTTTGGTCCCAATCAAACATCGAGAGTGATGATGATAAATTGGATTAATTAAGCTTCACGGATCTGTTGGCTCATGATCGATGATAATTGTATTGCCCAATCTCACGATTAGACAGCCCACTTCCAAGACGGGGGAGCTAATTGTGGTTACTCCGATGACTGCAATGGTTCGATTCGATCGATATTGTGATGGTGGTGATGGTCATATATGTGGTCTCATGTCACATTCATTACAATTCTCAGGTTACACATTCACATTCATTATAGTTCTCAAGCACACGTTCAGTTCTCAGGTCATACGTTTAATTTCTCATGTCTCAGGTTTAGTTCCTCAGGTCACATGTAATAGTTCGTAGGTCATATGTATTAGTTCATGGTGGTGGCTATAGGTGTTCGTCGGATATTACGATGAGTATGATGGTGGTGGTGCGTCGGAGATTGTGATGGTTGTGATGGTGGTGGTAAATCAAAGAGAGTGGTTATAATGGTTATGGATATGTGTGTGACCTCGTGTATATATCTTCGATATCACAATTAGAAAATTTTGGCGGCGAGGACTGTAATTGTGCTCTCCGGTCGGTTTATGCGTCTAAGCCTCTGTTTGGCAAAATATGTTTTTTTATGTTTTTAAACAACACAATTCTCCAAATCACTTTTTAACTACGCACATTTTCTCTCTTCACTTTTTAACCACATATTCTACCTCGAAAATATAAAAAAAAATGTTTTTAAACATACAACTTTTAATAAACAGAGGCTAATATGTTTTGCAACTCTTCAAACAAAGATTAATTTGAGAGACACATTTCATATGAAAAGCTTTTATAATTAACGGATTGCATGATTTCAGGATCATATTTTCATATATATACACATCACCTAATTCATGAAAGCATCAAAATTATTTTCTAGCTATGAATTGTGATTGTATAAAAGCCTAGTATACGTATTGTTCCCGTCCAAGAATTCATTAATTAGGCATGCGTAAAGCACATATCCAACCCACGTTCATCACTAATCTTCACCACTTGTAATTTCTTTGGACAAAATTTGCACATCCCTGCCTATTCCAAGTCCGCAAATGAGTATGATAGTGGTGTTGCGTCAAAGATTATGATGGTGGTGGTAAATCGGAAAGCGTGGTTATAATGGTTATGGTTATGTGTGTGACCTCGTGTATCTTCGATATCACAATGAGAAAATTCGGGCGACAAGGACTGTATTTGTGCTTTTCGGTCGATTTATGCGTCTAATATGTTTTTCAACTCTTCAAACAAAGATTAATTGGAGAGACACATTTCATATGAAAAGCTTTTATAATTAACGGATTGCATGATTTCAGGATCATATTTTCATATATATATATATATATATATATATATATATATATATATATATATCACCTAATTCATAAAAGCATCAAAATTATTTTCTAGCTATTCCAAGAATTCATTAATTAGGCATGCGTAAAGCACATATCCACCCCACGTTCATCACTAATCTTCACCACTTGTAATTTCTTTCGACAAAATTTGCACATCCCTACCTATTCCAAGTCCGCAACTACAACAATTGTTGAGAAAATTCCTTCTTCGTAGTGATGATATCCGCTTTGTGAAGTATACACAAACTTTAATAATGAACACCAAGAAAAATAATAGGAAACAACAAAAAGGAATAAACACCTGAATCGCAAAGTATGTTATTCTAAAAGTTAAATTTGCGTCATCTTGTAATGAGAATGTTAAAGGACCAACAAGCAAATTGCTTTAACGGATTTCAAGACTAAAAGACTAAAACTAAGTTTCAAATAACACAATTGAATACTTGGAAAGTAGGAACAAGAAGAGCAATATGAAGAAGATTCTAAGTTTGAAAAACAAGAAGTTGGGGGGGGGAGGGGGGGGACAATCTCAATGTAATGTTATAAACTTGTGTTTAAAATCATGAATTCTAACACTCCATTTCGTGGTTCACACATTTTTCACATAAAGAGTGCAAAAGGTTGATGAAAAGGTGTATAGAAAAATTTGGATATTTCTACTAACGGTCAAATTTTTGAACCATGCTATTGCATGGTTCAAAGACTAAGCGATTGCATGACACGTCTTTTCTTAAGTAGATTCAAATCCGCTTCTACCATGCTATTGTCAGATGTTGAACCAAGCGAATTTTCTGGCCAGTTCAGTCTAATTGGTCCGGTCTGTCCGATTCGGTTCTTTCGATCCAATTTTTACTCTTTTGATCCCTTTTTTCACGTTTTCATCTTTTAATTTAATTTATTCATTTAATATATATTTGAACAATATTTTTTATAACAACAATTGCTGCAATCAAATATTCATGTGCTACCACATAGGCAAGCCACCACCACACGTGAATACTGAATAGTATCCCAAAGCCATCTTTGTCTTCTCCAGCCTAGACCCCACAGTCTCTGATTCTCCGTAAAAATGGTCTGATTTTTTGTTCCAACATTGTTATCAGCAGCAGATTATAAAATTTGTTGGTGGCACTTGATTTCACGATTTCTAAAGATTTGCTAGTTGCACTTTGAAGGTAGTGTGGTATGTGGACATGGAGTAAGTGGGTGGGGTCTCGATTGGGTGAGGAATATGAAGATTTTTAATTTTTACGATTAATTTAATTCGTATTTTTAGCTTCACCCTAATTCTTTCGCAAGGACAAATGCCTCTCATTAGTTTCTTGTCCATTTTGTTGGCTGGGATTTTGGTATGATTTTGGTATACGTCTCCATTAATTAGATTCAACTATCATATCATCATCATCATCATCATCATTATTATTATTATTATTATTATTTTCTCTTTTTTCTTCATTACTATTGTGAAACCTTCCTTATATTTTCTTTTTAATCGTTCTAATGAATAATTTATTGAGCCATTCACCTAGCAAAATTTTGGGCAAGTGCAATACTACGGACTTTTGGATGGTTACTGTACAAAAGTCTTTGTTTTGTAACAATACCCAAAGGTTCAGATAGCCGTGAAAAAAAATGGTTGGAACTCATTTGCACTTTTAGAAACGGTGAGGGGCCATCATTGCAATTTTCCTATAATTAATCTACACATTAAATCTTGCATATAAATGACGATGTAATAATATTGGTTCATTATTTTTTAAGCCCTGTTTGACTTTGATACACTCTTATTTTTCAAGTAAAATGAAATCATTTTTCTACTTTTACACTTTATTGTGTTTGATTGCAAAAAGTAGGACATGGAAAATATTTTCCTCACAACTCACTCACACAGTTGATTTTTAAGCTTTTGCTGGAAAATAATTTTTCATGCTTTGGTTGAGAAAACATTTTTTTTGGTTACATGGAAAATTATGTTCGTCATGTTCAATCAATTTTGTTGTTGTTAATTGACTAACATTATCATTATCATTATCAAGTACAAACGTGTTGAAAAAGTAAAAAAATAAATAAAAATAAATTGAAACTTGGAAAATTTTCCCTTTTTTCACCTAAAAAATTAAAACAATCAAACACTTTTAATTGATTTTTCACGAAAATATTTTTCAAGCAAAATCAATTCATTGAAAAATATTTTATTTCCACCCCCCGCAATCAAACACACCCTAAAAGTCAGAAGTGGCGGGCGAAAATCTTTGATTAAATGAAATTGTTGATTTTCTTTCTTTTTTTTTTTTTTTTTTTTTAAATGATATATAAGAGTTAGTCAATTTTTAGAAAAGTAAAAAATGGTGAATTAAAATCTTTGACAAGTTAAAATTATTGATTTCTAAAAAAAAATTTAATAAGATGTTGTAACATAATTTTTTATAAACAAACTTTTTACCAAATGAAAACTTTTAAACCTAGTCAAAGCCAAACACTAACATTTCAAAGTCCACATAAAAGTTAAAAGTGACTTTTATTAAATTCTTTTACACTAGCCAAACATGTATATGTCAAAGTTTAGATACACGTGCACTGGAGAATGGTACAGCATATCACCCCTATATATATATATATATATATATATATATATATATATATATATATATATATATATATATTTTATATTTATATTTATATTTATATTTTATCTATTTATTATTTATTATTATATTTATATTTTATTATTTCCTCTTATATTATAAGAGCTTCTTTTTGTAATCACTATTCCATTTTGGTATGTTACATTCACACATGAAAGTCAACATATTATCTTCCTCCTTTTTTTAGATTTCTTATTATGTGCATCCAGACATATATATATATATATATAAATTTAAAAAAAAATTATTTTCATTTTTATCTAATTTGGCAACAGAAAAAAATATATTTTTTTTATTATACTCATATGATTTTGCTTAGTATATGTTGCTTTCACACCTTAAAATTAATTATCTGGTTTAAAACACACACACAAAAATAAATAAATAAATTAAAAAAAGAGAATTTATTTTCCTTTTTATCTTATTTGGCAATAGTAAAAAAAAAAAAAAGAATTTTTTTTTATTATACTTATTTGATTTTGTTTAGTCACGAGATAGAAATATTTTAGCAAAAAGGAAAAAAAATAAAAAGACGGATTTTTTTATTATTATTTTCATATGATTTTGCTTAGTCACGAGATAAAAATATTTTAGCAAAAGGGGAAAAAACATAAAAAGATGGATTTCTTTTATTATTATTCTCATATAAGTTTGCTTAGTCACGAGATAGAAATATATTTTAACAAACGGGTACTTTTAGTTAGGATTAACTTATATTTCACGCTTTGGAATAATTTATATTTAACGCTAATAAAATCGATTAAAAATCAAATCTCGTGCGAAGCACGATCCAACACTATTTTTTTTTTTATATTAAAAGAGTCTCTTCAAATAATACTATTCATTTTTCGTTGGTTGCTTTCACACCTTAAAGTCAATTATCTGGTTTGGCAACAGTAAAAAAAAAAAAAAAACAACAAATAAACAAACTAAAAAAAAAAATAGAATTTATTTTCCTTTTTACCTGGTTTGGCAACAGTTAAAAAAAAAAAACAGAATTTTTTTTTATTATACTTCATATGATTTTGCTTAGTCACGAGATAAAAATATTTTAGCAAATGGGGGGAAAAAAGACAGAATTTATTATTATTATTATTATTATTATTATTATTATTATTATTATTATTATTATTATTATATGGTTTTGTTTAGTCATGAGATAGAAATATTTTAGCAAGCGGGTACTTTAAGTTGTGATTAACTTATATTTCACGCTTTGGATGAACTTATATTTCACGCTTTGGATTAAATTATATTTAACGCTAATAAAATCGACTAAAAATTAAATCTCGTGTGACGCATGATCTAGCACTAGTATTTCTAGAAGGGATGCTATTGATCTCTATGCATTTGTTTTCATCACATTTTTCATGGAAAATAATGTCAATCAAACAATAAAACTTAATATCTTACATTTTTCACCTAAAATTGTTTTTAGTCTAATCAAACACTTATAATTGACATTTTCCAAAAAAAAAATAATAATTACTAGGAAAATCAATTATTCACAATTATTTTCTTTTCACCTATTTTCCATCTTATCAAACCAACACAATCTTAGTATATCAATATAAAGAATATCATTATCTCGAAAACTAATGAGAATTTGAAATCGAACAAATGAAAATCACGATAATAAAGTAGACAATAGAAATTTTGATACAATGAAAAGGAAATATCAAGCATACAACAAAAATATTATAGATTTTGGAAAATTTCCTTATACACTACATTCATTGTTGAATATGTTGGTCATCTGTGTTTATCACATATACAAGAATCTTCAATCCATCACGCAATGTGATTCTTGACACAGTAACATATAATTGTCCATTACTGAATATCGATCTTTTCAAATACAAACCTACGTGTGATAGAGATTGTACTTGACTTCTATTGATTGTCATCACATACGAAACAATCAGAGCATATCGTCTCCTTGTAAATTTGATAGGTAACCTAGGGCCAGAAGGCGTCGTGTCATTCTAGGTATGAGGACTGTATGCCCTAATTGTGCCTAGCAAGATTTTTTGGTTCAAGGACTTATTTGCCAATTCTTGTAATGACCAATCTAGTTCCATTTCATAAACCAACTGAATGATATATATTTCTTGGTAACATCACTAGAGTGCCAATCTTCAACTTTAGTTCATGGTTAGGACCGTTAGGTACACCAGAACATTTAGAGCATGTTTTGTCTAGTACATTTTTTGCAAAATTTTGAAGAATTTCTGAGTTTTGGAAGAATGTGTGTTGAAATGTTATTGAAAAGTGGTAGATTCCTTAAAAATATGTGGTTTAAAATGAACATACGAAGAATTTGAAAATTTTGAATAGGACCAAACAAGCTCTTAATCCCATTCAAAAACCTAAGTGTGTGAATATCCTGTAATAAATCAATATTTGAATCCGACCTTCATGTAGAATATGAACTCAATTAAGTATTCGCTCCAGTCGAAGTAAGTGATATCATATATTCATTCATGGATTCCACAACATCAAGAGTTGGTGCTAGAATAGCTCTTTTCTACAAATACGACGTGTCATGAATGTCGTTTGAAAGGGTCGGATAAATGCTACTCACGATAGCATCGACTGGATTATCATATCCAGTAATTAGAAGATCAGCCGATATGTCAACGGTTGCATTACCATCATTAGGACCACCCGACCGACACAGCTACATAATAAGCACATTTGGCTTTCCAATGGTAGCATCCAAATGGGAGCTCAATTCATGCGCATGCACACCCATAAATAATGAGTTTCTACTTAGCATCTTGAACAATGATGTCCATTAGGTAAGTCTCCTTATTCGATACTTCCTTAGCTCTAAGACCCTCTCGGCCAACAAACCTCACCCATTATATTGGGAAGGAGAAAAAAAAATATTCACTTATTCAAAAACTATAAAAGTAGTTAAAAAAATAAACAATGACTCAAAACCAATTTAAACCAGTGTTCTAAAATGAGCCGTCTATGCGTGCTTAGGCTCGGTGCTCGGCCAAAACGCCTTGAATAAGTAGTATGCGTGTAAAAATGCGGTCAAACTTTTTTGTTGACCGCCTAGGTGCGTTTAATCTCTCCTAGGCACGCCTAATCCCTTTTTTTTAAAGGTAAAAAATCTTTTTTATATATATATATATATATATATATATATATATATATATATATATATAGAAATATATTTAATATCTTAAAATAATTAAAATAATATTAAAAATACGAAATGCATTATGACGCTTATTTTTCGCATTGGCACGCCTAAACTTATGATTCTTGATTCTCGACCTCGACGCCTCGCAACGCATTACGCCTTTTAGAACATTAATTTAAACCACTAACAAATTGTACGTGCAATGGAAACAATCCATAACAAATGAAATAGTCATCAAAGTACACTTGACAACATTTAAATTTTAAAAAATACCTTAAAGACATAATGCAAAACTATAACTTTTGATAAATTAAAGTGACGATAATACATAAACTAAGCAAAACGACATTTAAATTTTAAAAAACACTTTAAATTCAGAATGCAAAATTGAAAAATTTGCTATATCAAATAAAGGATAATATATATTAAATTATACAAAACATACTTTAAAGACAAAATACAAAACTGAAAAAACTTGCTACATTTAATTGAGGATAATGTATATATTAAATTAAATTAAACTAAACAACATTTGGATTTTTAAAAATATACTTGAAAGATGCGCTATCTATTACGTAAGATTTGAATGGGGTGGAGTGGGGTAGGATTGGTGGGATGAATTTTTATAATATATTATTTTATTTAACATTTGATGTTTGAAGTTTTACAGTGCTTCGACTATATATATATATTTTTTATTTCACAATATATACCACTGTATTAATTTAATATATGCACAATATTGTCTTTCAGACTCAAAATAACCAAATTTACTGCTGCAAAACTTCCCAGTTTTGTTTCTGTAACTGAAGCTTAATTAGCTAAATTTACGCAATTAATTAATCATCGCTACCATAGAGATGCAGAATTGAATTTCAAATTGTTCGCTAAAATCGTGTACCGCAAACGCACGGATCGCGTTCAAGTAATAAAGTGGACTTTTTGAATTGGGGTTGTCGATCCCACGAGGAATGTATACTCATTTACACGCTCTAGTTAATTTAATTTTAACAACGAAGTCACACAATAAGTTTTTTGATTGTTTAGTGAAAATAATGCAAACACAACTAACTTTAAATTCTAACAACAATAAAGATAATGGAACATTAAAAAGTTGGAATTCATAATTTCACTTAAACAACACTTAATTAATTTACAATTTTGTAAATAAAATTAACTACTTAAAATAGAGAAATAGAAAACAATAAACATAAATCAAAATACACAATATTAAAAAACAATAATTATAAATTCAAATGCTTGAAAGTAAATAACTCAAAATATATAAACAAACTTAAAATAACTAAATGAAGTTAAGTAACACCAATTATCCCAACAAAATATCATTTAGCCCATAAAAAAAACAACTCATAATAAAATCACAACATTTAACCCTTAACATAATCATTTCAACAACAAGCTAAATAAAGTGTTAAAACAAGATAATAAAAGAAAACAACTTGTTCTAATTTCATGAACAACCTAACACAAAGTTTTAATTAAACCATAAATAACATAAAAGTTGAGGAGAAAAGTTAGAACAAACAACAATAATGAAAATTTCAACAAATTTAAGCATTAATTGAAGAAAAACAAGTAAGAACACAAAAACTTAAAAGATTTAATGCATTAATTAAGAAAGCCTGAAGGAAAATATAAGAAGAAATGGAAAAGAGGCATAAAAATTACACGATTTTGCAAAGTGAGGAAGTTGGGTATTTATATCATCCCAAAAATTAACCAAAAACCTTAAAAAATGCACAAATCCGCGTACACAGCGAAATGGGCCGACCCGGCCGATCCAAGATTTTTTTTTTTTTTTTTTTTTTGACCGTGCGATCGCGCGGTGACAAATCCGGGACCAAGTTTGGTCCCAGGTCCCTTTTCCTGCTTGAGTCGCGTTCGCGACTTGGTTCAAACCACGAGTTCGCGTGACTAGGCTGGGACACCTTCTTGCAGCTTGGTCTTTCTAATAATTGCCACAAGTCCTCCATCTTTCAATTTCGATCAATTTGGTCCTCGAATTTTTGGATTTCTTTCAAATAAATCCTTCTAAAATTGCACTTTAGGTTCTTCAACTTTTGAAATCTTGCAATTTGGTCCATCTTTAAATAGTGCGGCTCGTCCGAAAGTGACAAAATAGTCTCAAAACTTCTAATTTCAACTTAATTTGCACTCCTTTTGTGATTTTTGGCATCAAACTTGAATTTTAATCTATTTAAACACAAAATATGCATGAATTAGTAGATATTTGCTCAAGATATTTCAAAATATGCTAATTTAAAAATATAAAAAGTGTATAAAAATGCACTTAACACAAATTATACAATTTCGTCTTCCATTTTCGGCGTTGTTGGATTACGGTCGGAATCAAAATTGCAATCTTTTCACAATAATCAAATTCAACGTGTATGTAATATTTTGATTGTTTGATCTATTTTTGATTATTCTATTCTCGATAATCGTTAGTAGGTTAGCAGATATTCTTGGATGACCAGATGCAGAATTGAAATTCAAATTATACAATTTCATATGCCATTATCCTTCACCTCAGCTATGTACATAATTTCTGGGTTTGGCATTCACGCACCTTTAATGAAAACTGTAATTCATTTAGCAACTTATTGGGTTGTTTGAAACATCAATCACATCAAACATATGAATTGAGTAATTCTAAATGGACATTCATTTTGAATATTTTAAAGTGATATCGTGATATTTCACTTTTTCATTGAATAATGATTCATTTGGTTATAACTTCATTATTTAATGAACATCTTCACCTCTCAATGAAAAATTGACACATCACAATATCACTTAAAAATGTCCATATAAAATTATTAATATGAATATATTTGCTATGATCTAAATCTAACCGGTGGTTAAAGAATATGAGACATCGATTTCTGATTGAATGAAAATCTAAAAAAAGAATAAAAAAAATTGCTGAACACACACTGACAATAACCAATAATGCTTTTAGTATGCACTGATGTATTCTGTTCAGCCTGTTTGCCAAACGGTTTTTTTACTATTTAAAAAGTAAGATGTATGGTTGAAAAGTGGAGAGAGAGAATTTGGATGGTTAAAAAGTAGTTTGAGAAATTATATTATTTATAAATTTGTTTATAAACAGTAATGATTACGTTAGAGAACACACTATTAATTTACCGTTTGTATCGAATTCTAGTACCAATAGGCTGTTTTTCTCTGACTTGATTTCTCTTTTCTTTACAATTTAAAATATTTGAATTTTTGTGTTATAGCAACAGAAGTCACGAATCTTTGATTTAATATATAATCACGTTTCTTAATAACATAAATTGTTTGATTCCTAGTTTTTGGCTTCTCATAATCAAGCTTGATGAAGAAATATTTAATAAAAAATGAATAATAAAACATCAAGGGCAAGATATAAAACTAATAAATATCTTGAATGCTTTAGTACTTAGTATTCACATTGCATCACTCACTGATAGGCTGGGCTCTGATGAGTGTTACTAGGATTGTTTGCCACAACTTCCTCCTAAAATCAAGACCAGTAATGGGTTTAGGTGCCAAATCATTTGAAGGAATGAATTATCTACAAATTATATTGGAACTTCACCTTGTCCAACCATACTCTCAGTCTGATATCATGCAACTTTTTTTTTTCCTAAAAATCTATTTTCTTGATTCAAAAACTTAATTATTTTTCTAGGAATAAGCATGCAATTTACAGACCACAAAATTTGAATGTTTCATCCATGTATATATTCTCCTCTAGCAAGGGGGAAGGAAACATGCAATTTCTTGAAAGTAAAGCTTGATTTTGTGGTTGGGGAAGTGAGGTTGGATTTTGGGGTTCAATTGAGTAATTATTGTTCTTAGCTAAAATAGTTTGATGAGAGAAGTGTTTTTTAACAAATCAATTTTACTATTAATTTGTAGTATTTGTTGAATAACAAAAAACTGGTATGTAAATATTGAATATAATATGTTAGATAGTCGTGTAGTGTAAAAACCTCTTCCCAAAAGGGAATAATACACAAACAAGATGGTTATAAGACCACATTTCAAACTCAAAGGAAAAAACTTCAAAATACATGAATCATGTGGTAAATATTATAATTAATATATTATAAAAATTTACCCACCCCACCCCACCCCACCCCACCCCAAATTCAAATATTTTGCAAACTGTACTTCATCATTGTTGTCAATCACCACCACCCCCAACTCCACTTCCACCTACACCACCACCACCACCTCCACCGCCCTCACCCACCCCAAATTCAAATATTCTATAAACTGCACCTCATCATCGTTGTCACCCCTACCACCTCCACCTCCACCATCACCATCACCATCAGTGTGATAGTTCGTGTTTGTGTTAGTCAAAATCAAATAAATTGTTAAGTCAAATAAGGACTTAAGTGGAGAAGTGATTTTATTGAGACTTTAAATTTTAATTAAATAAGCTTGAGGGTTAAGATGATAGAAAATAGAAAATTGGGAATTTAATTTTCAATTATTATGAGTAAAGGACTTAAAGGTTATCCACTAACGAATCCTATTATCTATATTTGGGACAAAATGGATAATGAATACAATGAAGACGTATGCTGGGAATTAGAGAGGAAATCGAGAGCCAAAAAAAGAGAAGTCAAGGAAGAAAAGGAAAGAGAAAAATAAAATGGGAAGGAAAAGGTAGGTGACGTTTTCTTCAAGCATGACGTCTTAATTGTCTCTTTCAATTTTGATTTAATAAGAATTTGTTGTTAAATTATTTTTGGGAATAAACATACAGACAGAGCTTGGAGTCACGAAGGAAAAGAGGGAAGAAAAGAGAAAAATGGAAAGAATAAGGAAGAGAGAAGGTGAAGAGAAGGCAGGTAACGATTTTTAAAGTTTGATTTCGTTATTTGTTTTTTTTTTATTTTTTATTTAGATATTTATAATAATATATGATGTTAAATTATTTTAGGGTTTATGGAAATCTTCCTTAAATTCGAAATATTAAGAGTTATTGATATTATTTGATTTATTAGACTAGATAGTTAATGAATTTTATGAGAAAATTGGTGTTGAAGAAAATGAGAGTTGAAAATGGGTTTGTAAATTATTGCTTCAATCCTTCAATCCTTCACTTTATTGTTTTTATATGATATCAAATATGTGATTATGATGTATTAGAGTTGGAGAAGGATTTGAGTATGATTTTGCTTATTTTTCCTTAATTTTCGAGCAATTCATACACAGGTGCTAATTCTGAAATTTTTAACAGAAAATGCTATTTTTGTCAATAGTTTGGAGACGGATTTCTATATACAGCAATTAGTGCCAGATTTCAAAATTCTGGAATTATGGTGTTGTTTTTGTCAATTAATGGGTTTTCTTGAAAATTTTAGTATGGAAATTAGATTAAGTGTTATTAATTAGGGATATGATGATAAGAGAACTCTTGTAAAGGATTTAAATGTTAGTAAATTTAATTGGGATAAGAAGTTGGAAGTTCATACATAAAGTTATTATTAATTAATGTTTACTCCATATGATATGAATATTACCTGAGGCACCTATATGAACAAATATGAGATTCCAAACTTGGTACTATGAATTGAGGAGTTGATGAGAAGATTGAAAATGCCTACTCCCCTAGCTAGTTCATTGTCGTGAACTCGATGAGTGAAAATCTTTCTTTATTACTCTTTAGAAAAGAATTTATTTTTTTTGTTTCCTATGAAATTATTGGTGTTAATGAAAATGATATTTTCTATGATTTTCATAAAAAACAATGGCTTATCTTTGAAAAGTTTTATAATTTTCGAATGATATTTCATGATTTTGAGATAATATGAAAGTTATGAAAAATGATGTGAAATGTGAATTATTAATTATGATTTCAATGCAAAATTTCACCAAGTGGTATTCGACGTTGATATGTATATGTCTCCTACGGGGGAAGGGCTTATGGCTCAAGCTGTTTAAATATGCCTCTTACGGGGGAAGGGACATATGGCTCAAGCTGTTTAAATATGCCTCCTACGGGGGAAGGGGCCTATGGCTCAAGCCGTTTAACTATGCCGCCTTGGCGAAGGGGTCACAAGGTACCGGTGGCTCAAGCTGACACATTATTGATATGATGCAATACGATCGATGAGATTATGATATGAGCACTTTGATGAATTTTGTATTATTATTACATGATGACATCTTCTTAGTATTATTGCATTTTATTAGTGTTCAGACATCAGACTTCAATTTATCAGATTCCAGATAATGGAATCCAGTTTCAGTTTATAGAATAAAGGTTTCAGCTTATAGTAATGTGAAAAAATAGTTTATTCTGATTTTCCATGATATCAGATTTCATATATGCCTTATGCTCTACACATGCTCATTTAGAATAAAGAATAAATGATTTTATGATTCCAACATGTTTCAGTCTTAAAAAGCAATTATCAAAATGTAGAATTTCCTAAAGTTGAATTAGAATAAATAAGACTGATTTGTAAAGAAGTATTTTACAAGAAAATTATTCTTATTTTCAAACACTCACTGAGTTATAAACTCACATTTTTCTACCACTTTTCTTAACAGGCAACAGTTGAGTTTTGGAAGCATGAAGAGCCTGCTGATTTGGAGCCACAACACCAATATGACATGTCTAGTTATTGTTTCATTAAAACTTAGAATTTATATATCAACTTGGGCCCTTATTCGTTTTGAAATAAAATGATTCTTCATTAATTTGCATATGATTGGTAGTAGATCACAGTTAGCCTTGGTGGTGGGTCCAGCGTTTAGCTGACATCCATCATCGGCGCACACCATGTCTGAGTCCATTATGGTGATTCGGGGTGGATCGTGTCAATTAGTATCACCTCCATTGCATTGCATTGTCACCATCACATCATCATCATGATACATCGTCGCCGCCACCACCATCTCCGTCGTACCTTCACCATGCCACCACCACCATCTCCTCCTCCGACTCACAACCACTTCTAGAAAATGTAAATAGAGAACTGAGTTTTCGATCCCAAAAAAGAGAGAGAGAAATGAGAACTGTATAGACAAATTTAAAAAATGTGAAGATCAATAAAAATAAAATCTGTAACTTACTTGTTGCTCCTGATCAATTTTCTTGAATCTCTGACTTATTACTGTGATCTGAAACAATTGTAATGTCAAAGTGAGACATGGGACTTGAAATGTGACATGTGACTTGAATATGTGACTAGTGACTTAAACATTTGATCTGACCTGTAACATTTGACTTGTTGAAATTGATATGTGACCTATGTAATAAGACTTGTGACCTGTGTTATTGTGACCTAAAACGTATGAATTGTGACATGTGACTTCAAAGTACGACATGTGATTTAAGATATAAACTATGGATCTCTGACTGCTAGGAATTGATACGTGACCTGTATTACTGTGACTTGAAACGTATGAATTGTGACATGTGGCTTAAACATATGACCGACATGTGACATGTGGTTTGAACACGTGACTTGAAAATGTGACTTGTGGCTTCAAATTGTGACATGTGACCTGTCAATGCAACGTGACTTTTTGTGACTTGGATATATAACATATGACCCGTGACTAAAATGTGTAACCTATGACTTGAATACGTGACACGTGACTCGTGGTTTGAACATTATGTAACCCATAATCTATTACTTGAATTTTAACATGTGACCTGTAACCCGTGACCCGTGACTTTAACATAAAGTGCAACATGTGACTTGACCGAAAACAAACAATATGTGACTGTGACTTTTATATGTGACTCTATCCTCACCTTAGTGCCATTCCCATCCAAGCTCAGCCTCAATACCATCCCATGACAATTGACACGTAACCTTAATCGATGTCAATGCTACCACCACCTCCTCAAAAGTGTCAACCCCACACCACACCACATCACAGCCACCACAAAAACAAATTCACAAATCCTCCACATATAACACCAAGTAAAAAACACTGCAATTTAAGACACTCAACCAAGTAAAATCGAACATGTGACATGAGACTTGAATATGTGATATGTGACCTGTAATTTAAACATGTGATCGGACCATGTGACCTGTGACTTGAGGAATATTTGTGACTTGAATATTTGAGATATGACCTGAATTATATGAACTATGATATGTGACTTTAAAGTGTGATATGTGACTTGAACTATTAAACGTGTGAACTGTGACTTGACTACGTGACATGTGACCCGTGGTTTGAACATGTGACCTGCGACATATGTATATGTGACCTCAATGAACAAAAATAGATAAAATAGAATAAGAAACACCAACATCGATGGCTGATCCACTGCCCTACCACGACCTCATAGCGACTGACTGAAGCACCATCACCACTGCCCCCACCACCACCACACCGCACAACTGCACATTACATCACCACCACCGTCATCACATCACACAACCATCACAGTACAACCAGACCAACACCATCCCATGCTCCCAACAGACCCAAACAGAAGATGTAATCTCACCTGCACGACCATCAGCCCCAAAAATAATCTTGCACCACTGTAACCCTAAAATTGCCATTAGAATAGAATAAGAGGAAATAATCAATGAGATCCACCATCGTCATCCCTACGCTGTTGCGATATTCGCCGTAGCCGTCGGTAGCACTGTACGCTGTGGACGATGCTACATCCATCCCATGTGCATGACGTGAGTGACGCTTCGCACGACACGGAGCACCTCTGCGAAGCACCGCTCACAACGTCCACAGTGACGGGCGCCACTTGGTTGTCGAAGAGTGGCTTCGGTGGTTCCTTTAGCGCCGGAGAGGAAAGGTAGGTGCGAGAGTGTCGAGTGATGAACTGATGATAAAGTAAAAATAATTTTTTGGTTAAAAAGCCCTTGTTTGATTTTCATTCATTTTTTCTCATTTTTCTACTGTACTCAATCTTAACCATCCATTAAAAGTCAAGCCTACAATATTTGACTTTTCAACCAAATTTCAACCATTTATTCATCTAAAAATCACTATTCATTTCAAAAAATCTCATTTTAACTAAAATCAAATACATCCAAAGTAAAATGTGTTTGTCTGACTTGGTTTGAGAGAGAGTTGGGTCTCATTCGTCTGAGAATGAGTGAGAGTAGGATTGAGGGATGATGGATTGGATAATATTATTATGATTTTAATTTTTTTATTAAGCACCTGATTTGTGTATATTTTATTAAATTTCTTGATGTGTAAAATATGACATGTATAAACCTGGCCTTATGTAATTTCCACTTCTCAAAAACCAAATATAGCCCATTATTTAATCAAGATAAAAATACGTTAATCAGGTACTAAACGATTAACATATCAAAAATAAGGTTGAACTTAAAATAATTCAATTATCAGGTGTTGTTACTCTCTCTCTCTCTCTCTCTCTCTCTCTCTCTCTCTATATATATATATATATATATATATATATATATATATATATATATATATAGTAACGGAAATCAAGGGAAGATATGTATTCCAATTATCACGATGACAGTTAATGAAAATATTGTTTCCATATTCATTGGCCATATCAACGCAACATGTCATTGCAAATAGGAAAACTGGAGCCTCAATGTTGGACTGGAGAAGGAAATGCAGAGTTTGAGAAGACAATGAAATCGAGGTCACAATTGTAAAATTTATCAACATAACAGAAATTGGAGTTTGAAAGTAAGGTAGGAATAATTGAGGCGGTGAAGTCGACCTACGGTAAGCTATCATTTTACGCAATCACGATGTGTGTTTGAGGTCACCTACGAAAATGAATGGTAATGTTTATATTATCGAATGGATCTCATACGAGGTCACATTTAGTAAACTTAATAATAGAAGAAAGAAATGGTGTAAATAACTGGAAAATATGGGAATTATTGAATGAATGCATGTGAGGTGACATAATTTAACGGTATTATGAAATGTATAATGAGTTAAAGAAGTGCGCATCTTTTGTTGTAATTACAGTTCACAGAATTGCAAGATTTTCAAGTGATGATGCCAATGTAGGTGCATTCCCATAGTTTGGTCACATTACTTGATGCACGTGTGATCACATAGTAATGTAGTAACAAAGATATTTGTTATACGATAGTTTTAATAAAAAAAATTTACTATGTTGTTGTGACATGATTCTAAGTGAGATATGCATCGACTGACGCCCTTATTATGAATGTTCAGGTATGGGCTATGTACATGTTTGTGTGATTTTTGGATCTCAGTCTGCCTTGTTAATGATTGATGAAGGAAGCGGCTATTCGAATCTTGTGGACACAGTAATGAGAGAATTTGGGTTTAACGGTAACAAGTAGGAATGTCAACGAGCCGAGCCGAGCAGGCTCGTAAGTCAAAGATCAAAGCTCGAGCTTTTTTTTTGCCCGAGCCGAGTTCCGAGCTTTTAATTTTTTTTTATTTTTATAGTAAAAATTCATAAAATTTTTATTGAAAATGTATATATATAGCAAGTTGAGCCGAGCTCGTGGTCGAAATTCATTGATCAAGCTTTTTTTAACGGGATTTTTTTTTTGCTCTAGCCGAGTCGAGCCAAAGTCTGTCTCTCAAAAAAAAGTTTAGCTCGAGCTTTGTGTCGAAATCTCGAGCCGCGAGCCGAGCTTAGCCCAAGCTTTTTCCGAGCTGAGCCCAAGCGGCTCGAGCCGACGAGTCGTTTTTCCATCCCTAGTAACAAGGTTGCAGTCTCCATGAGTTATGAATTGAGCAGTGACATACAACCCATCAGAATAAAAAACGATATAGTGTAGTGTCGTATCTGACACTGAAGAATGATTATAAGGATCCTTCAAAATATCCTGTAACGATTGAGGTCACTGCAGTGGATAAAGTTCATCATCACGGTGGTTTCAACTTCATGGAGCCAGTTGGAGTTAGTCAAGATTGGAATGAGGAACCATATTCGATGTGTGGAATTGCGTCTAACATATGCACTTTAACAGATGAGCCATTGGGAATATCGGATGATAGTGTGGAGACTACTGTAACAAATCCAGACACCAGGGATATAGAGTTGAATAGGGATTTCAAGAATAAAGAGGTACTGAAATTGAGCATGACATTTTATGATATACAGGATATGTTCGAATTCATGGTTCCAAGGTCGGATAAGAAGGAATATGTTGTGAGGTACTCAAATAATACCTGTAATTGAGTTTGCAGGTCATCCAGATTAGGGAAAACAAATCTATTCGAGATTAGATACATTCACGATGGGCATACATGTGGTTCCAATATAGTGTTGGGGTCACATAGGTAAGTATCCACTGCAGTTGTGTCCTCGTATATAAAATACAAATTCAACTCCAATCGCACAACGTATACCCCAAACGACATATGCAACGAAATGTTGCACACATATGGTGTTTCGATGAATTACGTTAAAGCTTGGAGATCGAGGGAGAAGACTTTGAGATTGATAAGGGGTGACCCATCTGGGTCGTTTCAATATGTACCGGATTTTTTGTATATGCTTCAACAATGTAACCCAGGCTCGGTCACAGGGATAGAAATTGAAAATGAAAATAGGTTCAAATATTGTTTCAGGCACTTGGTGCGTCAATTTGTGGATGGATGCATTGCAGGCCTGTTATTGTAGTTGATGGAACTTATTTGAACGGGCAATACAGTGGTACTATGTTCACTGCATGTACACATGATGCAAATAATAGAATTTTTATAATTGCATTTGGTATTAGGTATAGTGAGAATGACAAGTCTTGGAAATGGTTTATTGAGAACTTGAAAAAGGCGTCTGGCACTAGAGAAGGACGATGTTTTGTATCGGATCGTCACGAAAGTATCCGAAAGGCTATAGAATGTGTACACTGATAAGTGTTTTTATACACTTATTTGTATGTCTAAATTAGAATAATTTATTGTCGTTTTAGAATATATGCTATTTAATTTGTGTTTATGTAATACTTTGTAAAAAATATTCCAAAAAGGCGAAGAATGAAGCAAATAATGGGAAAAATGCATAATTGAATACTAATTGGAGCTAAAATGAGCAATTGAGAAGTTTGTGACGTCAATTGGGAAATGTACTTGGTGCCAAAGTTAAAGAATCAAAGGTTGGATGACCCAATTGAAGGAATTGAGAGCTGAAACGAGTGAATCTGGAAGAATATAAAGTTTAGGGACTAAATCGCAACAATTGGAAGTTGAGGACCAAGACCACAATTAAAAGTTGGGGACTAACTTATACAGTCAAGAAAAGTGAAAATTGCACTGAAGGTTCTAACCACGCGATCGCCGGATGTAATACCGCGCGATCACGCGATGGTGTAAATTTCTCGCCCGAGAGTTAAAGATGTTTCCACGCGATCGCTAGGGTTTGAACTAAGCGATCGCACGCTTGTCTGCTGGGCCGCGAGTTGAGTTTTTTCTGCGAATTTTAGTTTGGTTTCTTCTCTTTTGACCTAGGTCTCTCCAATACCTATATATAGAACAAAAGAGGCACGAATTCAAGACCTTTGTCTCTCCATAGAACGAGCCACAACAGAGAATTCAACATCAAATTCTTGGAGAATCAAGCATCGCAAAGGGGCGTGAATTGAAGATAATTGAAGAATCAAAACTTGATGCAAGATTTTCATTTTTATATTATTTTTAATGAACGTTAATTTTTATTGTTATTGTTCTTTATTAATGATGTGTAACTAATTTCAATGTTGGGATGAACGATGTAGCCTAGTCATATTATTTTAATTCCAAATTTCGTTGTTTTAATGTTTTGTTACATGTATTGATTTATTATTGGTCTTAATGCTTGAATTGCTTGATCATCAATTCATGATATATTGAGTTATTTTCATAATTCGAGAGGTGAGTTAATAATTTAGAACGTGGTAATAAATCCGGTAATTGAACAAGTGATAGAGATATACTCGTGTTATTATTGCGGTCGTGTGTGAATTCTTGTGTGTTATGCATTTAGATAAGGAATATTCGGACCCTTTGTAGAGAGATACATGGTTGACTTATTTAGGTAGAATTGATTTAAACTCGAGAGAGGAATTTCAATATACATTAGTGAATTTCGATCGAATGCATATTTAGAAAATAAAACTGGAATTGGAATTAATATAATTGGTTAGGTGAAATCTGGATTCCTAGCTACATTACAATCATTTTTAAAAACAAAACAAAATTTTCATTTATTTTATTTTTTTAGTTTAATTCCTTAGTTTTAGTTTACAATCTCAACCAAATTCATCCGTTCAAATAAGGATAAAAACTAACACATTTCGGTACTTAATTGCAGTTTCCGTGGGACGATAATCCGGACTCTAAGGTCCACTTTATTACTTCTTACGACTCGTACACTTGTGGACATCGCGAGATATCAGTGAACATATACCCTGGAACATATCATGGTATATGTTCATATCACTTACTGCAAAACGTGAAGAAGCATTATGGAAAATCAGGTCACAATATTACAGAACTGTATAATAATGTTGTCTGTGCATACACGTTGTCAGAGTTCGAGTACCAAATGCTACAGTTGGACGCTATTGATGAATGTATTATGGATTATTTGGTTAGTACACTGAACTTGTCCAATTAGTATTTTGTTTCCATGTGCAACCAAAGCTTAAACTAATGTAACAGTTGTTTGTTGTTTACATGCGAAGTGAAGTCGGTTACGAGAAGTGGTGACATGATCCGGACCAGGCATCGAAGGGCGAAGTCGAGACATTGACGGCATGACGGTGATCTACGTACAAAACAGAGTAAGTTCCATGTTGGAATCGAGCCGAGAAGGCGAAAGGATCAAGCCGAGTCGAGTGATCGAAGTTATTTGGGCAGAAAGGTCATTACGGCCGTAACGAAGATCTGTCACGGCCGTAACTCTTATAATCACGGTCGTAAAAGTTATTATCACGGCCGTAACTCCGCCTCGGGTTTAGATGAAGAATTGCAGAATTTCATATTTACGGCCGTAAGTCTTAAGCAGAAAGCCATTTACGGCCGTAAAAGTGTTCATCACGGCCGTAATTGAGGTTTTCCGGATTTTAGGGGATTTTTTATTATTTTCCGTTTTTAATTAATTGTTTGCCTATTTTAGTATTCTAGTTTAATTAAAATTATATTTTGAGTAAATTAGCAACTAGGTTATTTTGCTTATATATATTTTTTTCCATTCATTGTAAAAAACAGTTTAGTTGAGTTTGAGTTTATGAATTAAATTGAGAGATGATTCTCTTGTTAAAGGTTGAGGAGTCCCTTTTGTGTTCTTCGAGAACAAATCCAACTTATCAAATATTGTGAAATATTTGTGGCGTTGAACTTATCAAATATTCGCGAGAATATTTGTGGCGTTTCCAATTTAGAATCTTATCAAGGAAATTGACAAGTCCTTGTGGTGTTTCGAAAACCTTGGATCTCGATTCTGCATCGTCAATTTCTTGCGTCGTGAATCTTGGGTCAAGGTCCTATCGTCAATTTTATCTTTCCAGTATTTTAATTCTTGTTTATTTTTCTCTTCAAATCTGATCTAGATCTTTCCTAGGTTTTAAATTTCGTTATTTCGCGTTGTTCGACGAGATTTCCCGACTGGGATCTCATCAAGTGGTAAAGATTCCACATGCCCGAAAACAGGTATTCGACGATGGCGTTTAACATTGTAGAATCGGTGAATGCTGTAACAAAGTCGGCAAAGAAATTTCCTATAGTGTCGTGATGCGTGTCGCAATGCACCAAAATAATAAATAATTCCTTACTTGCTAAATATTAATTAATGATGTAGTAGCGAGAGTAAGGGTCGATCCCACGAGGAACGGAAATTAGTTTTAGTTGTTCGATCAATTAGAATGGAATGGGGGGTTTTGTTGTTTGAATTGCTTGAATGAAAACTATGCATAAAATAAATAATTAAATATGACTAGAGAATTAATATGAGAAGAAATCTTGTTCTCGGGTTCGGTTGTGCCCTCAATTAATGTTATACTTTTCCTTGTAACGTGTTTCTATTCCTAGTTCAATTATCAATCATAAATAATCAACAAGCTCTGATTATCTAAATTCTTCCTTATGTGTATTGATTCAAAACAAGCTCTTCGAACCAATTCTAGCCACGGACAATCATAAACAAGCTCTTAGGATTTAATGCACGACTAGTATGAAAATTTAGAAGAATAGATTGAATTGGATCGTTAATTACACAAGCTCGAATTAATCAATCCAACTTGAATTATTACTAAACCTGCACGAGATTTATTTGCTACTAAAGTAAAGATTCAATAACAATTACGGATCAAGAATCTAAACATAACATATTCATGAATCCAAAGATCAATAATCCAATTGGCCAAATTAAACTATTAATCAAATAAACTCAATTGAACATTCAAAACATAATAATCCAACAATTGAAATAAAGGAATAAATTCACGCTACTAATTTGTAGGAAAAGAAAATAACATAATTAAGTTAACACAACTTTCCCTTTGAACAAGATATGGAATTTAGCCTAGCATGATTGTGGTAGATTCTTCAAGTTGCTTCATGAATTCCATTGTTGTTGATATTCTTGCGCTTGAAAATCTCTAAAGAATGCTCTATATTTTTCTCTCAATTTTCCTTAATGTGTAGCATCTTTCAAAAATAATAAAAGTCTTTTTTTCTTGTCATGAAATTCCCTTTTTATAGCCTCAATTTCGTGCCCTAACTTTGGGATCAAGAAATCCCAGAATTATGGAAAAAATTAAATATGGAAATTTTTGACTTGAATAGTTACGGCCGTAACATTTCCTTTACGGCCGTAAAGAGGTTTCTGCTGATTTTCTTCTTTTGAAGGTTACGGCCGTAACTTATCCTTTACGGCCGTAATCGTGTCTCTGCATATTTTCACCCTTTATTTGTTACGGCCGTGAATTCTGGTTTACGGCCGTGACTGTGTTTCTGCTGATTTCTCTAAACACTGTTAACAACCTTACGGTCGTGACATGGTTTCCTTACGGTCGTAACTTTATTTGCGCCTAAGTCCCCAAACTTCAGTTTTTAGTGCATTTTGGTCCTTTTTTCTTCTTTTCTCCTCTTTTATGATCCTATACAATATAAAATATAAAATGCATTAATAATACTTAGATAGAATCACATTATTGCTTATTCAAGGATATAAGTGCACAAAATAAGCGTTAATATAGAACTTATCATGTCGTTACTAGAGTCTTTAAGATAATTAGTACAAAACTGGTTCTGCAAAAATAGGGACTACGCACATGGTACATTTACCAAACTTTCAAGTAAGTATGAGAAGCTGTTGAGAGAAAGTAGCATAGAACTGAGAAGCCTAAGGGTATGCGTATAATTTATTGCCTTATTTTCATTTAGCATGTGTTATTATACCATTAAAATTATGATTGGGTGGAAATGATTACATGTGTCTCCATCAAATCAAACAATATTTTCGGTTAAAGACGAAAGCACCTCATTTCTGGTAGATATAGAGTAGCGTAAGTGTACATGTTAGGTTTACCAGATGCCGTGTCCACATGCTCTAGCTGTGATAGCCTTCACGAAGAGGGATTCCTACGATTATTTTTCGTACTATTACACATGCAATGCTTATAAGGCTGCCTATTGAGAAAGTGTTTTCCCGCTGGGCAGTCAGAGTGAGTGGAAATTGCCGAACGAAGTAACTGAATTGGTTGTATTACCTCCCAACCAAAAAAGGAGTTCAAGCAGACCATCGGAGAAGAGGAAAAGATCAGCTTGTGAAGGAAACCCAAAGATGAAATGTGGACGTTGTGGAGGAAGGGGGCAGAACCGACGGACTTGTACAAGTTTGTTTCCCATTAGTCAGAAGAGTGGTAGACACAAAAGGAAATAAAATGTTATGTCTATTTGTTAATTGTGTTACATTTTTTAATTGTGATGTCGTTAGTTGGTGACTTGATATTTGATTGGTGTTGATTTTTTTGAATAAAGGAAACGATGAATATTTTTCTAATAAATAATTAATGTGTATTGGAAAGAGGTACAATGTTATGTTGTGTGTACGATATCACAGATTGATGTCCGTCGAACAGGCTATCTGATGAATGTGTTAGAAGTGACTTCGATGACATCTAATGTGACCTGAATATGGTCATCAAATGAATATGCAAAGAATGATTGAAAATCGACAGTAGCAGACCCTGTGACGAATGTGACATAAGTGGCAATTAATGTGACCTAATTTGGACATCATAGGAATATGTACATGTTGATGTATTTGGAAAGTCACATGGTTAAATACGTTGAATTTGATAATAGTTGAAATCATGTAACATTAAACTGTTATTGCTGACTGTAAAAACTTATATGATCTTACAATGTGTTGAATACAGTGTTGAATCTTCTACTCATGCACAACCGTGATCCATAAATTGTAGGGTTGATATGTGGCATAGGTGAAAGTGACAGTCACCTGGAATATGTTATTTTTCATATGTGACCTGAGTGTTACAACAATGACATTTACATGATTTTCTGTGCATGTCATCTGTGAGGAAGATGCAGCGACTATGAATGTGGTCTGAGTGGTTGAATGTGTGACCTTGATGTATTAGTGCCTCATACACAAATTTTAGGACATAGCGGGGTCTGGCAACGTGTATAATACATTGTTGTATCTTGTAGTCATTCACAACATGTGAATGATTAACCTGATTATGGTCAGCAAATGAATATGCCAAGAATGATTGAAAATCTACAACAGCCGGCCATGTGACGAATGTGACCTAATCGGAAAATAATGTTACATGAGTTGGACATCAATTGAATATGTACATGATGATGTATCTGGAAGTCACGTGGTTAAATAAGTTGAATTTGATAATAGTTAATATCATATAAAATTAAACTATTATTGCTGATTGTAAAAAACTTATATTATGTTACAATGTGTTGAATATATTGTTGAATCTTCTATTCATGCACAACCGTGATCAATAAACTGTAGGGCTGATGTGTGGCATAGGTGAATGTGAAAGTCACCTGGAATATGTAATTTTCCTTATGTGACTTGAGTGTAACAGTAATGACATTTACATTATTTTTTGTGCATGTCATCTGTTAGGAAGATGTAGTGATGATAAATGTGATATGAATGGTTGAAAGTGTGACCTTGATGTATTAGTGCCTCATAGACAATTGTAGGACATCAATCTTGTAGTCATTCACAACATGTGAATGATTAAACTGTTGGTGGTGAAGTGTGGATTATGTGATTGAGAATGTAACCTGAGATATAAATCACAAATGCAGGGCATCACAATTATATATTTTCTAAAAGTAAAACATTGGATAACTATTAATAGTAAAAAACAAGTCATTTGATTACAGTCAAAGGATGACTCTAACATTAAAAAATATAACCTGGTTAACTACATAT